>JAOXYF010000016.1:1938855-1956432 GCA_028565775.1 Sternarchorhynchus goeldii
AGAGAGGGAGAGAGAGGGAGAGAGAGAGAGAGAGGGAGAGACAGAGAGAGAGAGAGAGAGGGAGAGAGAGAGAGAGAGAGAGACAGAGAGGGAGAGAGAGAGAGAGAGAGAGAGACAGAGAGGGAGAGAGAGCTTGCTGGGTGAAATAATGAACAGACAGTGAAGTGGTTGTCCCTTTTAGCCAAGCGAGAACATGGCCCATCGCTTTGGAAGATCCAGGTTTAATGGGTATCAGCTGAACTTCAGCCATGTGTATGTGACCCATCTATGTTTGGAAACCAATTTTGGAGGCAGCTTGAAAAGTTGTATGTAAAGGCAATTAGACTGTTTCCCTGCAGTACACATCACTAAGGGAAAACTATGTTTGTGTTCATATACGTGTGCGAGAGAGGAACAGGGAGCGAGAGAGCGCAAGAGAAGACGAAGATTTTCTTTTTGTTGAAAGCGTTTCTGAGGGGTGTGCGCTTTTCGTGTTGCACTCGGCACCGTGTCATTAGTGGTGAGCCCAAGTTCGCGCTGATGACTGGATGCAGGCTTCGGTGGGCGAGTGGTAATGAAGGCCTTCTCTGGTCTCACCATGGCCACATATCACAGTGTTTCAGAACACGTGTCCGTCCCTTGGGGGTTTTTTTGTTTGATTGATCCGAGCACTGAAAGGAGAGGTTGTACTCCCCATCGTCTGCTTCATGCTGCCTGCATGCTTCGTCCTCCTGATTCTGCAGATGTTTGACGTAAAATGTGCAGTAGAGACTTAAGATTTTGTTTATTCACAGTGTGTGTACAGGCAAATGCATGCATGCATGTTTGAGTGTGTGCTCATGGTAAGGGTGTGTGTGTGTGTGGGGGGGGCTGTTTAAGTCATTAGATCGATACCCTCCGTAACTTTACACCTACTTTGTCAGTAATCCAGCAACAGAGCAAGAACAGATTAACACACTTGGAAGAAAAAACCCAGTATGCTGCAAACAGGTTTCTCTATATAAAACACACACACACACACACACACACCTTTTTTATCTGCACATTCTTGCTGTTTGAGCAGCAGGTGAATGAACTTCCTTCAGCCTGACGAGGGGCTTAACACTCTTACCATCCATCCACAGTCCGGATACAGACCGCCACCAAAAATATATGTGTTAATAATTAATGACTATCTGAGATGCAGCATCAGGTAGCAAAACAGAGTAGGGAGAACCATTAAGAGTGTGTGTGCAGCTGAAGCAGTAAGAGTGTGTGTGTGCAGCTGAAGCAGTAAGAGTGTGTGTGCAGCTGAAGCAGTAAGAGTGTGTGTGTGCAGCTGAAGCAGTAAGAGTGTGTGTGCAGCTGAAGCAGTACGAGTGTGTGTGTGCAGCTGAAGCAGTACGAGTGTGTGTGCAGCTGAAGCAGTAAGAGTGTGTGCCGACACTGCATCGCTTCTATCGTTGCTTCTTCTGCCGCCGGTTCGTTTAATTCCGACTGACGCTCTTATTGCCTTCCAATTACAGAACACATTCATGCACTAAGTTGGTGCTCTTCAGTTTTGGAATGTGTGCCCTTGTCTAGACAGGCTCTCTTGTCTGACAACAATCACAACGTACTCAGGAGTTTGATCAAGCACGCCTGATTGCCAGGGCTGCCTGAAGTTTGTATACAAATGAGGCTGACGCTTTTATTGCTTCTTTCTCAAAGGCCTTGAACTGCACTGTACTGTAGTGTGACGGGGGAGGGTGGTTGAAGAATGAATAGGAATGCTGTCATGATTTCACCTTGGTGTGTGTTTGATTTGACAGATAGACAGAATATATTAGTCCAAGTAAAAGATAGCTGTTATTTATTTGTTTGTTTGTTTGTTTGTTGATTTATCACACCCTTTTTTTCCTAAAGCACCTGTGAAGGAGGCACAGAGGGGGCTCAAGCCAGAGCGCAGGCTCCGCCCCCCTCCAGGCAGAGCCCCAATCCTCGCGCACAGTGCATCCCCCTCCGAGGCAGAGGGCCATGTGTGTCACCGCCCGGAGACCCGCACCACACCCGCTCACGAGGGCCGAGGAGCGTCGCGTGAGAAATACGCTCGACGATTGGTCGCTCGTTTCTTAATGGCCAGACATAAAGGCTGCTTCCCCTTTGGTGTTTAATTGTGCATAATGAAAGCATTAGCACAGTAAATCAACACCGACTCACAGGGGGAGCGAAAGCGAGAAGGAGATAACGCCATGGCACACGAGTGGAGCAAACTGTGAGGAGACCGAATGAATAAAAAATGGATGAAGCGGGAAAGCTGTTAGTCACAGGCTGGCGCAATCAATCGGCAGGCCGAGGATGAAGAATTCCCTCGCCACGGCAATAAACGCGAGCCTCAATTAATTTGGTCCGAGTGCGTGACTCAGCGGCTCGGCCCGGGTAATCAGGCCCCGGTGTTCAGGCAAACAGATCTGCACATAAAGCGCAGATTATTCCTCTATTTGTCACTGAGCCACATTTGCTGACTTACTAAGCCATTGACTCCGAGCGTGGGAGAGAGGGAGACGGACAGTGATTGAACAGAGGGGGAGGGGGGGGTTGAGGGAAGAGCAAAGGACAGCAAAAGAAACGGGCAGACAGTGAAATTGAGTCGAGATAGAGAGCGGAAATTGTTTGTTGCCCGGCGAGTGGTCGTCTGGACAGATGATAAGGGTTAAATTATAGCTATCTGTGGCCTCTGGTGTCGCTAGCCGGTCGCCATCCTTTCTGTTAACAGTCGGAACTCCCTTAAGAGAAATCAGTGGGGCACAACTTTTTTTTCTCCCATGGCAAATCACGTATCATTACATCATTACAGGCAGGACACGGGCACCACTGCAGGAGCAGGTCTCCCCGCTGGGCATCCACAGACGCCAGAGCACCGGTCTAATGAGGGTCAGTGGTTTGCGTCGGGGAGGTATGAATGAAATGGAGAGAGGCAGGAGGCCAGCGGGGAGACCAGGGAGGAGAACACATTTATCAGCCTCTAATCTAGGCCCCCACGGGCTGTGGCCCAGCATCGGACCCTCTCAACGCACGGAGGAAGAGGGGAGAGGAAGAGAGCGCAGAGAGAGTAGGCTGAGATTAGAGAGAGTAGAGCGATAGAGGAGCGAGGTAGAGCAGCGAGGTAGAGGAGCAAGATAGAGGACAGGGAGTGAGTTGAGATAGAGAAGGAGAAAGGAGAAGGACAGAGGAAAGAGAGGAGGACTTGAGGAGAAGGGAGGGGGCTGGAGGGAAGGGGAGGAGAGAGTGGAGAGAGGAGAGAGACTGGAGTGAGAGAGAAGAGAGAATTCAGAGAGAGTGGAGAGAAGAGAGAGATAAAGAGTGGCGCGAGAGAGAGAGAGAGTGAAGGGAGAGAGCGGTGCATGGAAAACTTACTTTGAAAATGTTTTCAAAGATGTTTCCTTAAAAAAATCTTACATTAAACTACAAAATATAGAAACTACATCAGAACTTTTTGAATCAGCCTTCAAAAATAACCAAAACCCACTTGATCACAAAATTACCCCTACAGAATTGGCACATGCTCTCCAAAACCTGGGGGTGGCTGCACTAAAAGAAAAAAAAAGCATGAAGAACATTTAATGCAATCAGAAACAAATATCTACAAAATTGGCATCCCAATTCAGATTTGTTTACTAGCATCATTGTGCTCGTTGCATTGGTTGGGGTTACAATCAATAAACAGAGATTGTTACTGTCATAATGTTTGATCTAGTTTATATAATTTATTTTAGATTATATTTTAGATTATAATTTATTGTCACTTCTGTCTTATTCATTTATATATTTATACTTGTATTGCTTTTCTTATTAAGAATCATGTTCAGTTCCAGAAAAAAATAATTTGTGGACTGAGAGAGAGTAGAGAGTGAATAGAGAAGAGGGAGAGGACAGAGAGAGAGAGAGAGAGAGCATAAGACAGAGAGAGGGAGAGAGAGAGAGAGAGAGAGCATAAGACAGAGAGAGGGAGAGAGAGAGAGAGAGAGAGAGTGGAAAGATGTGCCACAAAAGACCTGTAGCCAGTGAAACAGTGTGTGTTATCAGTTATCTGTGTTTATAGTGTTTGTGCTGAATTTACCAGCCTGGATCATCTTCAGTGGAAAAAAAAAACATTGCCTTGTCACATCTGAGAACCCTGCTGTCATCATGGAATTTGCAGCCAAGCAGTTCTCAATCAATTAATCCATCAGTCTGTCTATCAATTACTGAATGACACCTAACTCATTACCCATTTCTCTATCTCTGTAAATATTTACTTTCGGTACGGTCTTGTTGAACGCATTCTCCTGATTGAGCCACCTGTTAGGCAACACTCCTATTATAATATGCTGCCTGGGCTTCAGTTACTGAGCCATACAGCACCAGCTCGAATCTCTCGCTGAGGTAAACAAACGTGCAACACTCCTCTGAAGAGAAGTGCATCCCCCTCACTGGCCTGGACGTCTCAGCTACGCTCATTACACTAAATGTCTTCCATTCACCTGCACAATCAATTTGAATGAAATATCCAATAGATTTAGCAGTTTAAAATGCCCTTCCTCGAATTAAGAGCATCTCTTTTGGCCTTAAATAATTGAAAACGCGAAATGAGAGTGGTGGAGGTGAATCTAGCCGAGACCGGAGGCACATACGTCTCAACTATTGAATTCCCATTTAAATTCTCCCTCTCGCTGGCTTTCTTCTCGTCTCTGCGTTAACTTTTGCAGGCAGTTAATTTCATTTGGAGCTGAAAGCTGCGATTCCTTCCTCCAAGGCATTAGCAGTGGAGAACAGACGGGTTCATGTTTCTTATGCGTTCTCTGCTCCTGCAGAGAGAGAGAGAGAGAGAGAGAGAGAGAGAGAGAGAGAGAGAGAGAGAGAGAGAGAGAGAGAGAGAGAGAGAGAAGCAGACTGGCTTTTTATTGCATTCCGCTTGTTTGGTATGGACAGATTGCAGGGTTTGGAGTTTGTGTTCTCCTCCTCACTCTCCCCTGTGGTGGCGAAGGCTGAGTGGTTTATCATGGCTGGGGCACTGCTGAGCGAAGGCTAAAGACGCTGCTGGTTAAGGCAGGTTTTAGGTGCACAAGTCTCTAGGGAGGAAGTATTTTCGAATTGCCTGATGAGGCCCTCCACTCTTCATGGGTAAATACCTTTTTCTTATTCCACAAATGCAGCAGTATAGAAGGAAAGCGTAAGAAAACCCGAGTCTTTGTTACGTGAAAACCTCCCAGAGCAGCTGTGAATTCTTGCCTCACAGTTCCTCCTTCTAGCAACTGTAGATTCCCTTCAAAAACTCACTAACTTCTGTGTGTGCCGGTTGCCGGGCCAACGGCGAGAGAACCTACTGGACTCCATTGTGGTGCGTGCGTGCGTGAGTAAGAGGAGGCCCTCTCCGTTCCTTCATGAACTGGTTCTGCCAGTTCATGGAGGAACAGATGAGGTTCCACCCCCTGAATCCCATTGGCTGCCATCCAAGTCACATCAACTCAGTGACTAAGACTTTGCTGCTCAGCTAACGGGGTGGGGAGGTGGGGCGGGGGGGGTCTGTACAACAGTGGGTGGAGGGATGCCTACACCTCCAAGGGATTACCAGTAAGAAGTGGGTGGAGAAGGCCTCGAGAAGAACCCATGAATCTGCCTTGTTTGCACTTGTGTTTCACCCCCACTGCTGTAGTGAAATGGAGAAACTAATTCAGGATGAATTGAGATGGAAGGGAAAACATACCACAGATCTGCTTCTCAAGTACAATTTCCTCACTCTGCAGGACTTATTAAGTCTAAATTTATACTGATTAAATTTCATACTTGGTAAGAAACAACAGCTTTTTTCATTGTGTCAAAAAGCAGCTCATTTCCCTGGGCTGAGATCCAGCAAGCAGGAAGTGTGTGGGAGTGTCCTGCACAAAGCCACATGCCCATGTCTGTCTGAGCAGTAGAGTGGTAGGCATGACTTAATCAAGCGTGATTGGACTGTTATCACTCAAACGAATCAATTAGGACTGACACTGGCACTGTGTTTAGCAGCTTATATGAGAACTGAGTGTGTGCTTGTGTCTGTCTCTGTGTGTGCGTGTGTGTGTGTGTGAGAGAGAGAGTTGGGTGCATTGAGTGCAATGGCCACACTCACTACTGCTTTTTGAGAATTTCCTTCAATTTTCCAAGAACGGCACTGGTGCCTGTTTGAGTGCTAACAGGAAGAAGGTGGATTGTGAGTTCTCTCAGCAGCACTCTTAGGGCAGCGTAGGCGGTTCCTTCCCCCCCCCCCCCTCCACCCCCCTCTCTCACTCTCTCCCTCACTATCTCTCTGTGTCTCTTTGATCAGAGTGGTGTGGTCTGAAGAGCAGAAGTGCTTTAATGAGCAAACCAAATCTCGTTTATGCAGCTCAGTGGATCTCTGCATGTGAATAAGCCCCCCCCCCACTCACTCTCAGCTGCAGGATATTACTTGCTTACTGACACACTTTTCAATCAAAGCTTTATTATTTAATCCACTCAAAAGTGAAGACTGCAGCATCCAGAAACCTGCACAGGTACTTCGGTGAAGCAAAGATAGTAAAAATAGGTGAAAAATCACATCCAAAAACCACTAAAAAAGTCTAAATATTGTTTAAATGTAACGTTGAGTAAATGAAACCAGTTACTATTCACCTTTGAAAAGAACCGGCTCTTTTCCTTTAAACCTGTTAGAAATCTCCCTGTTGACTGACTTGACAATCACATGGAGTCTCAATCTGTGGTTTTAAGCAGAATCATAAACACACCAGTTTGTAAAGGGTGTGTGTTAAGCACATATTTACTGTTGCCTTCTCTGCTTCCATGTTCTGATTTCATCCTAGTGCACTTTTTACATTTACCTTTATGGCATTCAGCAGATGTGGGTTGATTTCAATTACAGATCTGTTCAGTTTGTTAGCAACATTTCCGGTGTTTGTAAAGTTCACATGGCTAACGATGTCTGGCAATTCTGATTCTTGGATGTTTCCATTCTGGTTTGGTTAGGTTTGACATTCCTGTTATAGAGACATAGATAATAGACCATTTACCATTACATATGCACAAGAGAAGCTGATCAGACTTGCCTAGCAGTCTGGGTGATCCAAAATACAAAGGTTTCCTGATATGTCTTGCCGAATGGACAATGAATCCTGCAGCCTCCACTGGAAACGTTCACACACTGGGGAAGCAAAACCAAACCTGACGGGTAACAGTACTGTATTTAAAAACCTGCCGTAGTAGAGTCATCACACACATAAGTACACATCCTCCCACCTCAGTCCGACGGACCTTAGCCGTAAGCTTCCTGTGGCATATGACTTTGACTGCAGTGAATCGCAACAGATTAATGCAATCCGTGGTGCTCAGCCTTTGTTTTAAGTCCTGGTGGGAGTCATTGTGCTGGTGGGAGTCATTCAACCAATCAAAGCAAAGGACAAGGTCATTTCAATATGACCTTGGTTTGTGTTCTTCCCAATGATCCTACGAGGAGGCACTTTTACACAGATGCCTGCCGCCTGATCCAGTTACGACGAAACGTTTTCTGTCCCACACTGTAAATACACATTTCCAATAATTAATTCCTCCTCGACATGTGTAAAGAGATTGTACCTCCGCCTGCCCATCTTAAACCAGATTAATGCCATTAAAATATTAGCCATGTGAAAACTAGGGGTGTATACACAAACAATGAAATGTAGAACACTGTCTAGTGTACACACACACACACACACACACACACACACACACACACACACACACACACACACACACAGCTACACAAAGATAAAAGACCACTGGCCACACACTCTCTCCATCTCGGAGGTGTAAAACCTCATGACCTTGGCTTGTCATCTCTAATAGGTGATCAAACTTGATGGAGGGAAGATTAGCCAATGGGAACAGGCCCATATGTCACCCTTGACCTTGCTTATGTCTCCGCGCCCTTCTGCTTACTGCGCACGGGATGAATGACATAACCAGCCGCTCTGACCCCGGGGTCACAGCTGACAGCGGTAGGGTGCGCTTCCTGTCAGCGTGCTGGCGCACGGAGGAGCCCGAGGCCAGGGGTCACAGCTGGGTCAGGCGCACGGGCCTGCGGCAACACACACGGCAGCAAAGGAAGGTGCTGGAATGTGTAGATCGGACCTGGGGAGGCCGGGATCCAGACAGGAGCTCCGGGGAGGACAACCGCTACAGCTCCACGGGTCATTGCGAAAGGTAGAGTTGGGTCAAGCCATACAACACAAGCCTGCTTCTGTTCAGACCAGAACAGAAGACATGGAAACCTTCTGACAGCTGCCTGATGAGCACACCTTAACCTGCACTAGTCCAACTATGGAGTGTAAGGAAAACAATATATCATATACATCATACATAATATATCGTTTAATAAATACTTCATTTCCACAGGCAGAAAGAAGGAGAGAGAGTGAGAGAGAGCGAGAGAAACAGGAGAGAGAGAGAAGAAACTATTGACCAACTCCAAAACATTAGCTATGGAAGCAGCATACAGCTTAACTCGAGGCATAAAGTAACCAGTGATCTGAGTGCAGAGGTGATGGCTATTCCTGTGTAGATTAGATTTGGAACACAGCATATTACATTTCCACTGAAGCTGCTTGCTCTCCAGGGCTTGCAAAACAGATCAATCGATGAATCCCGTCACATCGTGATGGTCTCCCTCTCTGCATTCAGCCGGACGTCCTCTGTACCACGGACACAAGCAGTACGCTCTCCAACGGATAATCCATCCATAACGCAGGATTCTGAAGAGCAACAGCTCGACTGGTGTTAGCGTAAAAATCAATATTAAGTGTGGTGTTAAGAGGGGGAGGGAAGAAGACAGAGAGAGAAAGCAGATAAACAGAGAGATTGCTTTTCACACAGTTGGTCCACTGTCCCTTTGTCCTCTTGTTTCGACATACTTTGGGTGTGAGTGCAGGACTGCATGATTATGAATTTGTGTGTGTATGTGTGTGTGAGTATTTCACTGATGGCAAACTTAGAAGTCAAAATACTTACTAATCGTTAATTGTTTCAACACTAAGCATGACCACACAGTCTGCCCCCTTTCTAGATCATTCCACAGGCACAAGTTCTATGAAAAGACACACGGAAATGTGTCCCAGACACACGTTTGTTAGGCAAGCAACTAACTACTATGTCACCAATGCAGAGAGATGGGCCCAATGTCCCAGTGTTTCTAATACTCCAGATGGTCATACATTTTTCCTCACTTGACCTCCACTGCCCTAAACCAAACATCATATTGTGTCTTTACAGACGAGGAGGATCATCTTGAACTAGCAGATTGTGGATTTGCTCTCTTTGCACTGTAGGGGGTGGCAGTGAGCATTCATGCACGTCACAATGGATGTAGAGGCGTATGGCAATGTCATAATCCAACCTGCAGAGGGCAGCACTGCACTACATGAAAATGAAAAGGCGCATCAGCAGCGCTTTATTTAACTGTAAGCATTTCACTTTTATATTAAAAAAATAACCATAAATACAAAAATTGACCTAAATTGGTGCTGCATTTTGTGTGTCTGTGGGTCAGTTTGAGGGATTTATGGTAACTCTGTCACGACGTGCTCGGCACGTAATTCACCAAACACAGCACGTGAAACCAGCAACCAGCACCATCACAAAAACAAACAAAAAAATGAACAGAAAATCTACTGAGTCACTCTCCTAGGACATGACTCTCTGAAGCTTGACATTAGAACTTTTGTGACTCAAACACAAAGATTTAATTCGGCGAAGAACTCTAGAGGGCAAATCGACTGCTCGCCCTTCGTTTTTATTTCAGAAAACGGAGGAACTGCTCCACCGTCCGTTCCCGTCACCGTGAGGATCCTCGAATGGCAGGTTCCCATTACGGGACACTTGCGCTCACATTCTGACCAAAGTGACACGCGCTCTATCGTCACAGCATTCCGGAAAGTGGGGTGACGCGTGCTCTGGGCTTCGGCCGCCGTCAGCCGTTTGTGGTTGGCTGTGAGGACCGGCGTGCATTCCGCTTACCCTCCCCCACGCCCTTCCTTGTGAACGACCTCGTCTTGTACTGCTTTCTCCTGAACCGTATACAGTCCACTGCTTACGCTGCAGGATGCCAAACCAACAGGCTTGTGCTCTTAATGAAACACAGCTTCTCAATCAGGAAATTCCCCTTTGTGAAGCAAAACTGCACAATGCGTGGTTTATTATTAGTGCAATATCGGCTTTTGTGATGTTAATGTAACAGAAGCTTGCAACATGCAAAATGCCTCAGATAAAATCACGATTATTTATTTGTTTTGTTTTTTTTTACTGTTGTGTGCTGTCAGAATTCTGATCATCTTGGACTTTGGGAATGAGTGTTCATGGAAACACCCAACATAAAAGCAGCAGATCTTTGATTATACCACGAGTGTTTAGCATTTACTGACCAATCACTGTCAGTCTACCAATCTCCTCAGAAATGCAGTTGACCTGGTCGCTTCGAAGGAAGGCTGTGGTTCAGTTTTCTCTGGGTTGCTGAAGGTGATCTTTTATGAAAAAAAAAGTTGTGCCACATTAATCTCCAGACCAAACAAGTGTGGAAAACCTGCACAAGAGACAGAAGGTAGCAAACATTTGACCAGGGATGGAACACGGAAATGTAAACACAAAGCCTTTACCAGCAGTACAGGCACCTCGTCCACATCCTTTTACAGATCTGTATGATAACAGCACAGAAGAAGCCCACAGGAATGAGGTACACGTCTAAGTAAAACTGCCGTCTCGCCTTTAAGCACAGAGCCAATCTCACATCAAGAGTCAGACTAGTCAGCCCAGAGAGCAGACCACTACTGCCTTTAAGAGGTTGGCCAGATTGGAGGTGGAGGCTCTGTGAAACCCAACCCCATGCCAAGTCTGCACACAGCACTGAAAACCTGGTGTTATTAGAGGCAGTTTGGAAGGAGATTCTGCAGGGCATGGGCAGGCCTCTGTAGGACTTGGTCAAGTCTCTATGAGGTGTGGCCAGGCCTCTACAGACCCTCCGAGGGTGTGCAAAGGGTGTGGGTGGGACTGGGTAAAACGTGGGCTACTGGGAACGTGTGAGCATTTGCAGAAGCAAACTGAAGGTGCAGGATTGTCAAACAGTCCATCTATAAAGTAATGCAGATAACTCATACAACTCCTGACGGCCTGCTGAATGTCCTACAATGGAAACTTTATATAAAACAGCAGAGCAGGGAAGATCCTGAGAGAAGTCCTTTCTCATGCTTCTATCCTTAGAACCGAACTGTGAAAGTAAATAAACCAAAGAGAATGGGGGTAGAGAGTGAATTTTATGAAAAAATTCCAGTTTGGCAGAAGAGTTGTGAGCAAATACAGATTGTGCACATATGAACTGACACTGTTTATGTTCATGTTTATGGAGGTAATGAATTATGAGGATAGGGCTCATGGGACATGGGGTGTGTGGGTGTGGGTGTGGGGACTTCTGCTCTATCACATTCCATATCATGAACGATAAAGTACTGACCCAAGAGGGAAAGTGTGGATACAGCAAGTGACCTGCAAACACAGTGCTGGTTCAAGGGAAGGTGAAACAAAGACAGTCCTGTGTACCAGCGGCCAAAAAACTCGCCACTCAAGCCAGCTGAGCGCTCAGACGTCTCCCAGGAGGGTCCGGTTGCCCAACGCAAGACGCCTTCCGCACAACATGTGTAGGCCCACACATTACTGCCTGCAGCAAATCTGGAAATTCACGGCGTTGTGAAGAGCCGGTACAGGACCCGGCTCTTACGTGGTCCACTAGAGTCGCCCAGCGGAGAAGCACATCCTCACACAGGCTGGTGGGTGAGTGGAACATGACAAGAACTGGACAGGAGTGGAGTGGAGTGGCGTGCGTAAATAACTGGAGTGGAGTGGAGTGCGTAAATAACTGGAGTGGAGTGGAGTGGAGTGCGTAAATAACTGGACTGGACTGGAGTGGAGTGCGTAAATAACTGGACTGGAGTGGTCCCTGGACTGAGGGTTTATGTGGAAGTTGCAATGATTTGCTTCACTTTGTCTCTGAACTTTGTCTAATATTTGTTTAGCTCAGCGTGAAACTAAATCAAATAACCTTTTATGTTAGTGATGAAAACCACAACCCTCTTCAATACTCAGATAAACTAAGTACGGGTTAAAACTCCAGCAATACTCAGATAACCCTCTTCAATACTCAGATAACCCTCTTCAATACTCAGATAACCCTCTTCAACACTCAGATAACCCTCTTCAACACTCAGATAACCCTCTTAAACTGATGTCCAGTCATACCGTGTACAGCAAGTCCGTTAACCACAAACATACCTTTCTAACATCGAATGATGCTGTGTGTAACTACTGTGACTCAATGTGACCACTGACATTTCAACAAAGACAAAAATATAACAAAAACAAATGAAAGTCACTGGGTGAGAGAGGGGATGTAAACGCTTGAGGAAGAGACTGACTGCTGCCAGAACTCAGCAAAGAGCACGACAGGGTCAGAGTGGATGGAAAGCTGTTGTGACCTCGGGTCACACCCACGCTGCCCATCTCTCCATCATCTTTCTCTCTTCCACTCTTTCGTTTGCCCTCCATCTTCCTTCCATTTTCATCTCCTCCTTTTTCTCTCCAGTCTTCCTCTCCCTGCTCCAGAACTGTCAGATCGCATTAGCGTGTTTCGCGCTGCTGACCCTGTGGCTGAAAAAAATATTAAAAAAATGTTGGTGCTTGCCCTCCACGATTCTCCCGCTCCAGTTCCCTAACGCGCACATATGCTGTTGGTTTATTCACAATGACGGAGGTTGTTGGCATCTCACCGCTGAAGGCTTGGCTGGAACACGGACAAGCAGGGCGAGTGGGAGGGGAGAGGTGAGCCCGCCTATGACTCGCCTATGGCCCACCTCGGCCAGGAGCAACCTTTCCTCAACCAGCACAAACAGGGCCTTACAGATGCAACTGTGTGTGTTAGCAATTCTCATGCTACATAATGTCATTTCAGTGTGTATTTTTTTTCTCGCTTCTGTGAGTTTCACAGACATAGCCGTACCCAGCAACCTGCTTGATCTCTGACCTTTAGCCTTATACATTCCACATGTTTGTACCATGTATGTTCACATACAGTCCACAGAGCAGGTGCATGTTCTCTAAACAGGAACCTTTCTATGTTGTATTCTCCTGCAGCCATTGATCTTGTTCTATTGATGCTGGTGAGTGGGGCCAATACTGCAGCACATGGATGGGGAAAAAATTTATTATATATATATATATATATATATATATATAAATAAAATTTTACACAACAATAAAAAAAAAATTGTCTATGAAAAAGTCTCTTTTCATCTCCTCATTCAGCTTGGAGCTTTAATCCAGTGGAGGGAAGGAACGAGTGGGTGGGGGCAGGGAGCAAGTGGGTGGGGGCAGGGAGCTGCTCAAACCACCCCCCCCCTCTCTGATCTAGGCTGTTAAATGACAGGCTTGGCATCTCAGCAGGCAGAGGGTGGGGTGCTAATGACACCATGTGCGTGTGCCTGGCGTGACGATTGGAGTCCTGCCGGCGCTGGAAAGGCCCGTCAGGCTGAGCTGGTCCTGTCATTAGGCACCGTGGCGGTCCTGTAATCAGGACATGGCTGGCCTGTTAGCAGGTTAGCAGGGCACTCTGTATGGGCGGGACAATGAGCAGGTCTCTGATTCTTGGTCCATATGGATGCATACACACTCATGAAGAAATGCAAGCATTTTATTATAAAAAAAAAAACCAAACAAACACAAAAAAAACCACTTTTCTAGAACCACTTTAGCCTAGGTTCTAGACTAAAACAGGACCTCTGTTCTGGAGCTGCGGACAGCTAGTCTGATTGGTCAAGAGTGTCATGTGGGACAGAATGAAGCAGCCAATCCCACCTTGCTGCGTCTTTGTCATTTGATTCGCTCGAAGAAAATGACCCGTTAGAACATGAAAGAAGCTCATCTTTTCAAACTGGTGGACGGCTGATTCCAATGTTGTGACAATGTTATTGGAAACGAAGACTTCCCCTGGCAGGCCTGGATCAGTTTAGGGATTCCGTACCTTCATTCGAGGTGTGGTTCATCAGTCAGGTGGAGAAGTGTACTGGTGATGACGCATTGTGAGTAAAAGCAGACATCATTCCTTTCTCATTCCTGACTGTGCTGCATAGACAGACAGGAATGCCGCAAAACCTCGATCCTCGACTTCTCCGGCGCTAAATTTCCGTAATCACAACGTATACGCACGCAAAAGCAGCCTGCCATTACGGTTAAATTCCTACCTGTCTGGAATAAGGTGCGAGTTCTGCCACGATCTGATGCATGGAGTGAGGTAACAACGGGGATTACCGTAGAATCACACTCCTTCTGGCACTGATGACGGAAAGAGCTGCTTTTAATGGAAATTCCTGCTGAAACATGCAGACAAAGAACTCTACAGGTGATCTCAGATCAGCCTTTCCGTGTGGCTCTGAAGAACAAGTAGATAACTGGAACTGTGTCTACTGCTTTAGTCCTGGATTCAGAGAAATCCAATTCTACAGCCCCAGTTTGGACAGAGCTCTGCTCAGAACAAGTGGCCAAAGGGATTCATTACGTCTGGACAGTTAAAGGAGTATCAACTGCTGTTTCAACCTCCTCTGCCTCACTAATCTATCAAACAGCATAAGGGTTCTCCTACTCGTTAACTTCATGAGAAAGTTGTTCAGGTGACCAAAGGGAACATGGATATGTAACAGGTCACGTGGCTAATTAGTTTCAGGAGTTGCAGTGTACCAAAGGCACCAGGCATTGAAGTACTGAATCACTGAAGTAACTGAGGACTACTTTCAGTAGTAAGACTAAAAATAGGGGAAAAAAAAACCCAAAAAAAAAACCCTGACCTCTCAGTCTGCAAGATGCGCAAGTGCGTCTCCGCCTGGGCGTGATCTTGCTCTTATCAGCGTGCCCGCTGGGGTTCGACCAGGCTGCCACAACCTGCAGCCTGCGATAGGGAGATATGCGGGTGGCCACGGCGCCAAACATTCCATGAGGGCACGAGAGGCAGGGCTTATCCCGCAGGCTCAGAAAAGCGGGGAGAGGAGCGGTGTTCCCGATGGAGAACGTACTGACCCAACTCTGGAGCCACACGGGGTTGGTGGTGCCCGGAGGCGGCCACAAACGTGATGCGGCCTAACCCTTTTTACCCGTATGAAGGATTAAGCGTGAGAGGTGTCGTCTCTATCCTGATGCCAAACAGGGTACAGGTGCACCGTACCAGCAAAGTCATTAACTGGCACGCTGGCCGCAAACGACTTGTTTGAATTCTTCCCCTGCAACTGGGCCCCGTTATTTGTTCCCTGAAGCACTATGAATATGCGCATATTTTATGAGCAACCGCTCATTTACCTTGGCACGGCAGTAGGCATGTGGGCCACAGTGAGCGGGTATGTAAACACAGTCACCCCACCCCCTCTCTGCCCCCTCCCCAGATTGCAGTCATTACAGCCTTGCCCCAGGGTATGGCATGACCCCCTTCCATATATTAATCCCAAGGCTACTATCCCATCCATTGGGTGGTCATAGACTATGACAACCTAGCACACTGTCCAGCCCTATACGCCAGGAATAACACACCCTTGCAAGGCAGGATGTGGAGTGAAGGAGAAATGTAAACAGAACTAGGCCACAGCTGTTTGGGTCTGCAGGCGAAAGAGTCTCAATATGTCAGAATACGTTGCTTCAAATAAAGGGTGGAGCGTGCTCCGGCCGGTGCTCCTTTCCATGGAACAGTAACACAGAGCCTCCACCCACATGGCTATAATCCCACCCGCTGTAAATCTGTGAACTTTGGTTACTAGACTAACTGGAAAGAGCAGCAGAAGAGGGATTCAAAATGGATGCTAATGGTTCCAGTTAGTTCATCCTGGATGAGGGAGCGAGGGAGGAAGAAGGGGGAGGTAATTAGAGAGAGAGAGAGAGGGAGAGAGAAGATTCAGGCAAGAAAAAGATGGTGGGTTATGACAGTGCGCTGGTATTAGAATCCATGACAAACAGACAAACATTGAGTTGTGGTATCAACAACTCTTCTGTTGACCAGTTACGTGACATCATTATACAAAATATTTACACACTGAAAATTAGGGGTTGATTATCTCTTCCGTCTAAACGGAGATGCTGCGTGTGTTTGGCTCATTCAGAAGGGCGCATGAGGTTGATGTGATGCAGGGTCACAGATCTTCCAGGCCAATTTAGAGTGAACATGAGGAAGAGCGTAAGGTGCATCTGCGCTCATCAGGATGAGGACCATCCACACCGCTTCAAGTGTGAGCTGAAGCGGTGTGGCAGAGGACGTGTGTGTGTACTGGGGGCTGTGAACAGCACGATGTAAACAACACAGCCCCATACTGCTGCTCTCCCTTGCCATGACACACCATTTTTAGAAGTTCTTGGGACTGTGAGAGAATCCCTAACCCTGACAGACAGAAGTGGGTAACCCATTAACATGCTCCCTCTCTCCTCTCACACAAGCGAAGGGAAGGGAGGGGGGGGAGGAGCTGAAGGAGGGAGGAAATGGTGAGGAGGAAGAGGAGAGTATGGTCCCACAAGGAAGTCTCTCTTTCATAGACCTCCGCCCTGCGACTGTGGGACTAAAATACCCTCTTCCTGTTCGGGGAGCCGGGCTTCCCTAAACCAGATAAATAATAAAGGAGTCAGAGCAGGAGAAAAGAAGAGTTTTCCTCCTCGCCTCACGAGAGACAGCACTGCCGCCGGGCCAAGCCGGCCCAGCCTGGACGGCAGGCTCAGATAGCCATCTCACATTAATCACATACTCACTGCTTCATTACCACTTCAAAGAGACAGAGAAAGCAACAGCCATTTTGTTCACTGGACTACTTTTGCAGAGCTTGTAATGAAATCATGGAGGAATTGGATTTGGGAGGAGAAACTACTGAAAATTTTTGTTTGTGTGCTAAATCCATATATTTAAAGGAGCAGACACACCCACACATTGTTGAGATGTAAATAAATCCTGTTGTTCTGAATCAAACTAATGAGCTGGGTGAACAGCCTCATTTCACTGAACTCACAGTGTTTCTTCATATTTCCACTGAGAACCTCTCAATGGTACAGTGCACACATTCTTATAGCACGAACCACACAGTAACTTTTTGAAACTGGTGCAAAACACAGGGCTGTGAACAATTTCTGACTGGTGCTAAATATAATAGCTTCGATGTAAAGTCTTTAACGTCAAGTCGGGTGTTCAGTGGAATCAGAGCAGTGACTGCCTCCGAGGGAGATAAGAGAGATATGAAATGGCAAACTGCTCATTAAGACGAAAATGAAAGTGTTGTGTGCCAAACAGATAGCATGTTATTAGCATGTTATCTACACTGGTTCATCATAAAGGCAGAGGGAACACTGTGATCAACAGCATTGTTACAAACTGGCCTGAGAAACTCTGAAAACACTGTAAAGCACAGTTTCCGTGGTGACCAGATGGGACAGAGAGAGGAATAAAGGATCCTACTTGCCCTAGGTTGGGTAAGGTGGAAACACAGAAACACAGTACAGGGCAGAGAGAGAGAGAGAGAGAGAGGGAGAGAGAGAGAGAGAGAGAGAGAGAGAGAG
>JAOXYF010000016.1:1980786-2015604 GCA_028565775.1 Sternarchorhynchus goeldii
ATATATATAAAATGTCTGTTATATCTAGATGAGAAGATACATTCATATTGAAGAATCTCTGGAATTAACCTTCCTAAACTACTGTGTAATGGCTATACTGTGAAAAAGAAAATGAAGGTCAAAATAGGTCACATTAAGAAACAATTAGTTTAAACAAAACAAAATAAAAAAAACTTTGGCTACACATTAATCCAGTCTGACAAACAGCAGGTTTGCAGCAGCTTGACCAGAAAGTTCCAGAAGCCTCCTTTACTCAATGTAGCCCAAGAAACCAGAACAGGCTTTCTAAGTCAACAGGGCAATCCGCAAGAGGTCATTCGTATAAAGGAGCTTTTCAGAGGCTCCATCGTCCCTCTCTCTCTCTCTCTCCCTCCCTCCCTCCCTCTCTCTCTCTCTCTCTCTCTCAGGGCTGATGTCCACAACACATCAGTGACGTGGTAGTGTGGAGAGAGACTTACAGGGACATAAAAGGCACTTAATGTGATTAACCTCTACCCTGCTCATCCTCACACGTGGAGCAAAAAGTCACAATCGTTGCCTGGTAACCACTAAATAAATAAATAAATAAATAAATAAATAAATAAATAAATAACACACAACAACAACAACAACAACAACAACAACAACAACAAAAATATCCTTATTCCAGCTGTCATGGCCTCCTTGATGACATCTCATATCTGAAACAGAGTGAGCATGTTTGGTTCCAAGTTTAGGGACCTATTTGTGTGAAAGAGCTGAGAGCCAAGTGCCAGACCCAAATTTCAACCCACGCCTGTAGGGATTATATGAGGATTCTTCAGATGGAGAAGGAAATAACTGTCTTATTTTAAAATGACCTCTACTCTTTCGAATCCCAGTTTATTAGTGCTTAGAGCCAATCAGTTCTACTGAGACCAGCAGGCATTTTACATTCCTGCAGGAAAAAAAATGAACCACTTGTCTCCTTTCCTTCTGACATTTTAGAAAGGGACATTAGCGCGTTCATGACTGGATAAAACCCTGTCGTCCTTGGCTTGAATTTTTATACTGTCTTTTTTTCTAATAGGATACCGTTATTGCCTAGTTCAAACTGGATGAAACTGAACTGATTAATAAACGGAACGATTACTTGAATAACTGGAAAAGGCATCGAAACACTAATGAAAATGTTTTGTTTCCATGTGGTTACCATCCCCTAATAAAAGATATTGCGTCCATATAACAGGATATACTATGGAGTGAAATATAATTTCGATAAATTAATGTGTTGACGAGTTGTGATCTGGTGATAAGGCGAACTCTTTTTTATAAGTCGAGAGCTTTAGGCCACACATTCCTGCTCATTTCAAGAGTGCGAGGTAGGGCAGTTACAGCACGAGCGCTTTCGCCAAGTTCAAAAGTTCACCGTTTACGAGCGCTTCAGGACCAATGACCCATGTCCAAATAAAAACTTTCCTGTTGTTGACTCCGCTTTGGCCAAAAGCATCTGTCCCTCCTTACTCGACGGAAAAGCTCTTACACTTCTTTCAAAGAAAATCAGTGACTTAAAGGTTTGAACAATGGATGAAAAAAGGACACTATCTATCACTCCTCCTCTAGTCTCATCTCAACATAACTTCCAAGCTTTGCTACTTGAGATTGTGGAATAGAGAAAGCCCTACAGCGTTAACTAACTGAAATACGGATAACACTGTCAGGTTTTAAATTGTTATTAAAGAAAATAAATTACGTGTCATAAAAGTAGTTAAAACATTGACATATACATAGATAAATATAAATATGTAGCCAAACACACACACACACGCATGCATCACGAAACATACACAAAAACATTATCCTACCATTTGCTGTCGTCCCATAATTTTTGTCAGAGAGGTGAATCCCGGTTTTGTCCACCATGTCTGTTGTCTTTTACTTCATGAAAAGTCGCGCTCTTGGCAAACTGTTATTCATGCATTTGTTTTAAAAGCTACGCGCCAGCGTCAACTTCTGAAATGTCAGTGCCCGATTCCAAGCTCACAGTAACCTACAAGCGTGAAGATGCCTGAGGAACGACCATAGCATCTTGCCCTCTGAACATTCTTCAGCCAATCACAAAAAGTGACGTAGACACCAGTGTATTCTGGGTTGTGTAGGAACCAGGAAGAATTCCCACCTGTTGTGTAGTCAAACATTTACATGACAATAGAATAACCTATCACGTAAAATGTAGAAAGATATTGTTAACCTTTATTACATATTTTCAAGATCCGTGATTACAGATACAACAAACACAGACTATTTCACATTTTAGAATAATACAAATCAGCTAAAATAAAGACAATAGCAAATATTACATAACCAACTTATAAACAATCTAGTGCTTGCATATGTATCTTCTAATGAAAAGTATCTCATTGCTACCAAACACAGAAACTTTAAAAATCCACCTCCAGTGAACACTGTAACTCTTTCATCTTCCTCCCTTTGTGTGATCTCTCTGCCCCACCCCTTAGCCCTAGGATGTGGTGATTCACATCACTCCAAGCCTTAGCTGGGTCCTGTAGTTGAAAGTTCAGGCAGCCACTGTTCCATTCTCTTTTCTTACCTGTTCTGTGGGTCTGTGTAGTCTTGTGCATGTACATTTTCTAGACGAGGTGCTTTTACATGGCACTATCCAAGCACCAGCTTCTGTAGAGCACTGTTGTAGGACCAGCACCCCTTTGTAACAATGTAAGAGAGCTATTCTAGAATCAACTTCTCTTTGTAACAATGCAAGAGCTGTTCTAGAATCAGCTCCCCTGAAAGTATTTCGGAATTTAATAAGATAGTCCTTTGGGTCGATATCACTGTTATAGTTTAAAAGCTCCTAATTATTTTCAAATGTTTTTGAAATTTCCAATGTCTTGGAATAATCATTAACTCACATATGTCCTTTGAAAAACATTTACATTTATGGCATTTAGCAAACGCTCTTATCCAGAGCGACTTATAAAAGTGCTTTATTATCTACTCACTGAACGCATCCTATCCAGAACGATGGGTTAGAGTTCAAGACGTCGCTGAACTAGAATACTTCTACTTTCAGGAGTCAATCCTGATACTCAGAAAGAATTACAGGATGAGCACAAGTACAATAGCGAACAACATGAAGAATACAAAAACAAGCATATGAATTCTAGCTGTATTAAGAAATTATCACCAAAAGGCACTGCAAAAACGCAGGCTTCATGAATTCTCGATAAGCTTTTTACGTCGATCCTTTCAGCTCGATCTCACTGTATCATTATGCATATATTTGTTTAATGTAAAGGTAATCAATAATCAAATTAACTAAAGTAAGTATTTAAATAGATGTTTTATGTTTTATACGTATTGCATGTATTATCACGTTGTTTTCTGCACATTGCATTATGCATTTTTTTTAGTTTTTAAAAAGTTTTTTAATGTGTTTTTTACAAAACCACAAAATGTACTTGTATTAGACATACGACGTTTTGCAGCATTTTCATGTTCATTAAACATGCAGTATCTTCAAACGTCATTTTGAGATAATCGCGTAAAGTGGCTATTGTCATGAGACAAAAATGTATGAACATTCCAAATCTCCACCCACCCTGTAACTTCCTTTAAACTATGCATCTCGATTTAAGTTAACCCTGCGTGTTATGCACTAAGTGTACTCTATTGTATATGAACTGTACTGGAGACTAAATCGTCGAGAATCATTTCCCGTCGTAACCAAGGCTTCTGAACAGTCACAATGCTGTGTGTTAGCGCAACTCTGCTCGTCTCAGTTTTCAGCGCATGCTGTGCTCGTCCTCCAAGTTCTTACGTTGAGGAGCCGGTGAACTACAGACCGATAATTGGTACGTATCTAATTTTAACCTCATGCATTTAGGTCACATCAAGCTGTTTTTTTATATATAATTATTTTATATTATTCAGAAAACTGAAGTCTAATAATGTTGGTTAATGAACGTTAAATGTGAATCTAGTTCTTTTTTAAAAGGTATTTTGGCGCAAGAGGTTAAAGACCTTGATATGAAACCATACGGAAGGACATACATTCCCTCGTCTTATGTAAAATATATCGAATCCGGCGGTGGGCGAGTTATTCCGATAAGGTAAATCTGCACAGTGTTTTTATAGGCTGAACAATTACAAAGTCATTCGGCATGGAATTGGACGTTTAATTGGACGTTTATTGACTAATTAGGTAACACTTAAAACGCTGTCCACGTACAAAATATTTCAAAATATAATAAATAAATAAGAAAAAAAAATTCTGAAAAATATTTGAATCAAACAACATTTTATATTCCAGACTTAATCAGACCAGAGAAGACCATGAAAACATCTTCAAGTCTATCAACGGGTATGCGTTCATGATACCCTAAAAATATCTGAATGCGCATAATTAGAAAGAAGATTACTTCTAATTCTCATGCTTTTAAAATCAAAGCCTAACCTTGGATGCCTAGATATATCTTTACATATTTCGCTCTAAAGTAATTCGAAAACAAAGATAACTGGTTGTGAACATATCAGCAGGGGTGAGTCCAGTGTTATAGATTTATAAAACAGTAAAACGTGATGTTTTATAGAGTAATAAAAACAGAAAAGCAAGGTTCTTTTAGAAATTCCACAGTTGACTCATCTTATGAGCACTGGGTAAATGTGGCCATGGTGGTTAAGTCACAAGCCTAATCTGATAGTCGCACCTCCCCTTTTGTGAGGAACTTCCGTCAGCATCCCAGCCAAGACTGGCAAAATTGTTGTGTGTTGGTCTGATCTCTATAATCTGATATCTAATGACAGAATCCAGAATTGTTATAGGTAGGGGGTTTTACTGGGTCCGAATATCACACCAATATAATAACTCAAACATTATCTCCAAAACAATCCACCTTTGCTGCAGTTTTGTCATCAGACTTTCCAGGAGAATTGCAATTTGCAATGTTTAGATCAGGGTGTAAGGGTTTGTATGAAATGTGTAGGTTCGGAACACAAATAGCTGTGCAGTGAGATGTTCGCAGTGAGTTCAGAAGAGGTTCTTATTGGCCCATGCCTCTCCTCTCTCTCTCTGATAGGCTACTCCTCATTGGGGGAGCTGTAGACCTGGAGACATCTGACTTTGCCCACACTGCTAAGATTTACTTCCATCTTGCCCTTAAGGTAAACAAACAACGTTTTTTGGGTGTGTTTCCATGTGTGCAGTACATAATAATATATAATAAATTTACCATGTTTGTACTACATCAGTTACCATATTGTATGCACTGAAAAAAGTTTCATATAATGAAAAAAAAGAAAGGGTTTCATATAATGGCTCATATTTAAGCGTTACTACCTAGGACAGAATTTGGTATTTAACTGTTTATTTTTACATTTTTTGTTTCATAAATAGGAAAGATGTTAGTGTCATTAGTGTATTTATCTTCTGTTTCTGTACTGTGTAGAGAAGCTGTTTCAATTGTGCTCCTGTTCTGCTGTTGTCTCAGGCCAACGATGTGGGTGACTACTTCCCCATATGGGGAACATGTCTGGGTTTCCAACTCCTCACTGTACTGGTGGCCAAAGAGAACTTGTTGAGCAGCACCATTGCAGAGAATGTATCCCTCCCGCTAAACTTGACCTCAGGTGTAGTTCTGAACTACTAAGCCCTGAAGCACTTAGCCCCAGCTTGCCTTCAGAACACCTCAGTGCAAGCACACTGTTGCAGGATCTAGAGGTTCAGGCTAAACATATCCTCAAATATCCTCAGATATACTCATTTGCTCTAGACCTGCAATCATAATCCAATCCCACACAGCTCACCACCACTGGCACAATCCTATTTCATCATATGTAGCTGTTGTTCTTGACTTCTACTGTAGCTTTCCTTCATATTAGTGTACATATGATTTTGATATTAGGAGATGTGGTGGTTCTCTTCTTTGGCACAGTTCCTAGGAGTCCTGATACAAGTACTATGTCTTTCCATTATGTAACAGAGGCCCCATTCAGCCGCATGTTTAAGGCCTTTCCACCTGAGCTGCTAACGGCCCTCTCACAGGAAGCACTGACTGGAAATTTCCACCATTATGGAGTAACAGAGCAGGTATGGATCTTACGCAGAATAAGGCCTTCACTGTTGGACAGAAAAGCTAAGAGCACTCACTGTTTTTTTTTTTTACATTTTAGGTGTTCATGGAGAATGAGAAGCTAAGAAGCTTCTTTTCCATATTGTCAAAAAATAGAGCAGAGAATGGGGCTGTCTTCGTCTCAACCATGGAAGGTATTGAAGAAAACAAACTGCATAGCTATACAGTGGTTTACACAAAGGACTTGCAGACACAACTGGTGATCATTCAAAAGACGAAGTGTTTGTTTTCTCAAATTCTGATCTGTTTTCAGGCAGGAAGTACCCTTTCTATGGGGTTCAGTGGCATCCAGAAGTGAATCGTTTCCAGTGGGATCCTCTCTACAGTTTTCCTCATTCCAGGAATGCTGTGCGTGTGTCATCAATGCTGGCAGAATTTTTTGTGAATGAAGGTGATCACTTTAGGAATTTTACCTTTTTAGGCACAAAAGTCATTACAATGATTACAAATGTCATTACAATAATTACAAATGTCAGAAACTGACTTAGAATTTTTGCTTCAATTCTCTCTCTCTCTCTTTCTATCTATCGTTATCTCTCTCTCTATCTAGGAAGGAAAAGTTCCCACCACTTCAGTCAGGCTGAGGAAGAGCGCAAAGTACTCATATACAACTACAACCCTCTTTTTGTAGCAGACTTTACTTCATATGAGCAGATCTATTTCTTCTAGCTGACAAACACTGAACTACAGCATATCCTTTTTTTTGGGACTTGATAGATTTGTGTATGTGTGTGTACATGTACATGTACTGTGTGTACACAGTAGAAACATCAATGCTGAAAAACCTACAGTGTTGAATTAACTGTATTCGTGTCCAGCTGCACCTGTGTTAACGCAGAATGTTTTTTAAATACAAATTGTTATGTGACATTTTTTCAGTTTATTAATTCCACCATGTTACCTTTCTGATCTAGCCAGAAGAGGGCAGTATCGTGCTTTATATATAAAGAAAATGAGTATCGTATTAGCATACCGAGTCCAGGCGCTAACGGAAAACAAGCAAACAAATCAAAAGATTAAAAATAAATAAACAAATAAACAACCGTACCTTAGTACAATATTCCATTGGATAATTCACTGTTTAGTATATTCTCCGCTCTTGCACAGAACTAATTTCTGATAATCACCTGAAACCGGTAGATCTGATAGCAGGACGCTTCTTATTCCCGAGATCGACTGCGTTATCAGAGTCACGCTGAAACTGCTTTTGTTTTCTTCCAGTGTTGTTTAGTTTCAAAAAGCGCCAGCTAGAGCGTTGGGTCAAAGCAGATTTTTTTAAGATGAAAAACGTGATATTCACCTTTTAAAAAAGCACTGTGAGTATGTATTGCTCATGAACAAACCTAACAAACTTAATTAAGCAAGGGTGTTACATTTTGGCTTCAGAATTTGGCAATGGAAACCGTTTGTCACCAAGGTAAAGGCATATTCTATTGTAAAAAATTATGACAATGAAATAATTCACTAATTCACTCCTTAACACACACACACGCATATATATATATATATATGCGTGTGTGTGTATATATATATATATATAAAGATATACTCGTGTTATTATTTAGCAAAGAGCAGGAAGATGGTCTTTTTGGACGCTCATATTAACAGACGGGCGGGACTTCAGAATCAGTTCTCAATGGATGCCAGCGTCGTTTAGGTCCTTGTGTTACCTTTCTCTGCAATCAAACGCTAAACGTACATCGTACCATCGTAGATCGTACCAGCAACGAAAACAAGCGTTTGGAAAGGAATCTCTTATTATCGGTGTTTCCTTTTTCCAGCGAATGTGCTTTCTGTCATGGAACAGACGGATGCAGCGAGCACAACTTCGTGACAGTCGCGTATAAAGACGGATTGAATTTCGGGATTTCTTCTGCGCTATTTTTCGTTCTCCGCCAAATCGTGCAGATGAATCCAGAGGCCATAGACTCGTCTTTACACTGGCTCGGCTGGCTAAATAGACAAAGAGCACTGGCTCTTTGTTTGTAAACACCGCAGGACAGGGAACCAAACGGGTGAATTGATGCACCCATTTCAGTGGTGTAACGGTAAGCCCGCTTTGCCTAAATACATTAGCATATGAAAAATATTCTGTTTTTGCTATTAGAGGGTCTTTGCGAAGGGAAATCATGGCCTGGGCTTTTAAATGATTCAATCTAAATAACCTGATGAATGAGAAACTTGATTTGATTTGTTACATTGTGTTATCTCATCTGAAAAAAGCAGATGGGCACCCTGTCCTAATCCGTTTTTATTCCGTTGTGTTCACAATCATTTGTAATTATCCAGCTTTAGACTGTGAACCCGAATTTATCAGTTGCTGTTGTCTTCTGAGTCACTCATTTAGCGGATGTATGCATTTACTAAATATTAACGCTCTCTCTCCATCCAACATTCCTGCTGATGATCATGGGGATGCAAAATTCTCAGAATTTTGTATTAAATGAAACGTACTGTTTGTCGACTCATATGTCGACTCATAAGGATATTGGTAATGACATGTTAAAAGTGACACCTGTTTCAAGTGTCGACTCATAAGGATATTGCTACTGACATGTTACAAGTGACATCTGATTCATGCCTTTCTTTTGGAAAAGCACATGAGCTCTTAGTAAGTTGATTTGCAGATCATTTCATTTGGTTATAGATAAGGATTTAAAAAACTATTAATGAATATGAATTCCCAGCTATGTGCACACTAGCTCAGACAAGTGGCATTTGTATAGTCCTTTCAGTTTATATTTGTAGGTCACTCCGTATTTCTCTTGAAAGTACCCAGGAGAGACTTTGAGTCTCTGGGGGTTTTAATATTTCATGTGTTGCTCTTAAAAAGAGCACAAATGCACATGTTCTTTCTTGCCGTGCTTTTAAAACAGGAAATCTGTGGGATCCTCAGACCTGCCTAGCAACACACTGACTCATATGTATCACAGTATGTGCAGTATGTGACTACATCTACCGTCTTCAGAAAGGTTGAGTGATACGTGTGTAAATCTTTGTCAGTGCACTGAGGCCGAATTCTCTCTCCTGCCTAAACTTTTTTTCCACACATGCTTTTGAGGACAAGCAAAAGATCTCTTTCCATTTACTTAATCCATTTCTCTTACATTCTTTGGCAGCATCTATAAAGATACTCCTGGTACAGCTGCATGCCTGCAGGCTGATTCTGTGCATTTAATGAAATCCCTGTCTGCCTGTATCTTTTTACTCTTCCGTGGACATACTTGGCTCAGTAGTGACGTTGAGGCAAAGGGATGATGGTCACTGACGACTCCACAGTTGGGTACGTAAGCTGGTCCTAAGAACAGGAAGTGCCCATCTTTTTTCTCTCCTGCTTCGCACTACGTTGTCTTGGCAACACGTTGGGCGCGCCTGGCAATATAGGTCAGCGGCGCTGATCTATAATAAAGAATTCACATGACCGCGGCTTCCCAGATCTGAGTGCGGAATTAGTCATCACCGTTCTGTGTCAGTGCTGCAGGGAACGGCTTTGAGGTTGGCCCTCTTGGAGTCCTTTGAGATGTAGCTCATGCTGCAGCCAAAGTTAGCACAGAATGTTACATCAGTATGAATACATCAGCAGGACTGATCCTGATATTTCCCATATGATATTTGCCATGTACTAAATCACCACGTTCTCTGTTCTTCAGACCCTGTCAGGGACTTTCACCATGGCGTTCAGGCTCTACAGCAAAAAACGATGACATACTTTATAAAAATGCGAATGATATTTATACTTATTTATATTTAAGACATTTACCTCAACCTGTCCTTTTATCAGAAACCCTTGCTGTTTACCTGCACACCCTGGGCACTTTATTAGGTTCACATTAGGTATACATTCATTAGGGTTCGGTTTGTTCATTTGTCAGCCACCTCACATCACATTCATTAGTGTTCATTTTGTGACCACAGGACCAATGACGGAGAAGCTATATCGGTCAGGTTCAGACCATATTCTTCTAGACCTCTTGTTGACATGTCCGGTCAATTCATCACCAGCTCAGCATGAGAATGGTTCAGGTTCTGTCTAGAAAGGTGCTCTTAGAAAGTAACATGGAGAGGATCCTTTCTGTTTACTCTCCACTGGTGCCCCACAAGTCTCAGTTCTGTGTCCTTTTCTCTCTACACTTACTCCTTTGTAATGTAACCTCTTCCCATGGGTTCCGACGATGCCCAACTAATCATGTCCTTTCCACCTTCTGACACGCAGGCGTGTCAAACCTGAAGCTGAATCCCAGACCTGAAGCTGAATCCCAGCAGACTGTGCTGCTACACATCCCTGGCACAGCTGATCTAACTGGTGTTCACAGGGATCTTGCCATCTCTTCTGAGAAATCAATAATCCATTCTAGAATGCAAAAAAAAAAAAACCAAAAACCTTGGTGTAAATGTAGATGCCCAGTTGGCAAACTTGACACGGTCCTGCAGCTTCTTCCCTATTTAGAGATGTCACCCTTGTCATCTCCAGGCTTTACTGCAGCTCTGTCCTACCTGTTCTTCCTATCCATGCTCTCAGGCTCATGCAGCTGATCCAGAAGGCTGCAGCACAGCTCGTATTCAACACTTCTAAATATTCACTCCATGTCACTTCAGTACTGTGTGCACTTCTCTGGCTTCCTGTAGCTGCTCATATCAAATTGAAAACTCTGAGGCTTGCCTACGAGGCCAAAAATGGACCTGTCCCCTGCTATTTGATGATAATGGTAAAAAAGCTGATCTGTACCTCAAGCCCTTCAGCCTTCAAATACAGCCTGGCCTGATCCGGAATCTTTCAAGATTTACAGAACACGGGTATCAGGACTCTTCTCCATCCTTGTTGGATTTTCGGAACACGGGTATCAGGACTCTTCTCCATCCTTGTTGCGTTTACAGAACACGGGTATCAGGACTCTTCTCCATCCTTGTTGGATTTACAGAACAGAAGTATCAGGACTCTTCTCCATCCTTGTTGGATTTACAGAACAGAAGTATCAGGACTCTTCTCCATCCTTGTTGGTTGAATGAACTTCCACTGGCTGTCTGCACAGCAGAGTCCCTCTCTGTCTTCAAACACCAATAAAAGACTCGGCTCCTTGTAAAGCACTTGAATTAAAACTTATCAGACACTTATAAGAAGATATTATATTTGCTCATGACCTGTCTTGTTCAGTAATTGCTTTCAAATTGTGTTATATAGCATTGTATTATGTTGTGTTGTATTGACACTGGCTCAGCATGGAATTTTTCATTCAAGGTTTAAGCAGTGACACTTGGTTCAGGCCATGTCTCGGTTAAGGGTATTTTTGGACTTTAACCTATTTGTGCCAGCTAAGAATACTTTGAGTAGATGACTAAAGCACTTTTCTAAGTCACTCTGGATAAGAGCATCTGCTAACTGGTGTAAATGTACCTGTAGGACCACTCCAGGGTATTGCAGGATGTCATCCCAGCAGAGACGTTGCTGCGGTAATGGTGTGGTAGTGCAGTGTTACTGCAGCATGTCAGGGTCAGTGCTGGACTGAGAACAGTCTGCCACCCACATCTATCCAGCATGTCAGGGTCACTGCTGGACTGAGAACAGTCTGCCACCTACATCTATCCAGCATGTCAGGGTCAGTGCTGGACTGAGAACAGTCTGCCACCCACATCTATCCAGCATGTCAGGGTCAGTGCTGGACTGAGAACAGTCTGCCACCTACATCTATCCAACTGCAGCCCTAGAGGCATGAACTGACCCCCGATGAAAAGACAGCTAACACACATCATACATTACAACAGACTTTAGCCTTTCATGTACGCCTTCAAGGTGGGGCTAATTAATCAATGTTTTCAATAAAGTGGGTGGTATTTTATCTTGTTGGATGAGAGAACAGTGAGAAATGAGAATTGGCTGGAGACATCTGTGAAATATGTATCTATTGTTCACATTCAAATCAATGGCTTGACAAAACCAACGTTCTGTTCTTTCTACTTTTTATTATTGTTATCAGTCCAGTGACATATTTAATACATAAATTTAATATTTAATACATAATAATTGTATTCATTAAATACATATTTAAATATTTAAATATGTCTCCTACAGTTTTCAAAGAACAGCATGAGCAAAAAGCAGTGGCTGTCAGGAGGCAGGAGCCAAACTATGAGACTACAGCAGGCTAGGAGCAAAGCGCTGGAGGATGGCACCAGTGGGGAGAAAAGAGCGTGGGGAGAAATAATAGGCAGGTGAAGGTAATGACTTAAGGGGATGAGAGACAGGAAAGGGAGTGAATCAATAAGTAGGTGACTGGGAACTTGGGCGTGGTCCAAGAGAGTGGTGTGTGTGTGTGTGTGTGTGTGTGTGTGTGTGTGTGTGTGTGTGTGTGTGTCTACCTGACTGGATGTCGGCTGGGGTATGACAGTCAGTTTTTCTTATGTCTGGGACCAATCTGCCTTTTTCACACATCAGCCAATCAAAGATCTTCAGATCTTCTCCCAACAGACTTTAATTGCTTTTAACAGGTTTTGTCTAGTCAACAAGGTTTGGTCACAAATTCCCTTGGCCCAGCTTGATTATTTGCAGTATTCTGGCACTGAAGCACTTATGACTGTCCTGCCAGCTGCAGGGATTCATAGCTCAGACCTTGAACCTCTGTTTTGAGTTCCTTTTTAGTAGCAGATGAACAGGTGCATCAATACATGAATATATAGATAAATGCATCTAGATGTTAAGTGACATTAGTTTTGAATTTATTTTTATCTAAGTGCTGGAGAGTATGAGAGTAACGAAGGAATACAATGAAATGAGAACAACACTGGCTGTTTATTGAATCCTGCAGATTAATCCTGTAGATTAATCCTGTAGATTACTCAGAATCTTGTTGATTTTTTTTGCCACATGAAGTTTGAACAAGGATAGAGGTTCATTTTATGCTTGTCAGTGTAATTTTAAAAATACCACACATAGGATTTTTTTTTTTTCTTGAAAATATATGTAACTTGCTGAGTCATTGTATTTGTCACACTGTATGTTCTGTGTGCCATTTTTTGGACAGGAATAACACATTTACACAGGTCAAAGTCAACTTTGACATTCTTCCTCACCCCAGACGTGGTGAGTGGAGAACAGGGCAGTTTCTCCAGGACACAGTGCTACATTTGACATTAAACAGTAGCAGCCAACAGTGCAAAAGTGTGTGTGTGTGTGTGTGTGTGTGCAAGTGCGCGCATGTGTGTGTGTGCGTGGGCATGTGCACGTGTGGGTCTTTGTGCACATTCATTTCAGATTTGCATTGTGGTTTGTGTAGGTCTGGGCCCAGCTGGGCTCCTTGCCCGTGTCCGAGCTGCAGGAGGAGTTGGGTTTTTCCTGCTCTTACACAACACGAGCGGAGAGGAGGAAGTCTTGGCCTGGCTCTCAGCCAGACGATCGCAGATGTGTTACAAAGGAGCCCAGTGTCCTGATCAAGGCCAGAAAGAGACCCGGGATTGCAGGCTCTCTGCAGCCTAGGCCATCCTTGCCCTCGGCAGTTTCTCTGTTCCTCCTTAACAGCGGGCCCGAGCCCACAGACTCCAGCTTGTTGTTTAAGGGGAGGTGAAGCAATTGCTGTTCAGTTCCTTAGTTTTGGTATTGCATCACTGCATTTAGCAAGAGTGTGCAGAGAGTAAACAGTTGGTGCTTTCGTCTCGCTCACTGTCACAGCTCGCTGTCCCCGACACGCCTGACATGTGCAGCGTTTAATATAGACAAAGAAAAGAAAACATGACCAGCAGCTCTGCATATTTCTGGTCGAGCTTGGAAATGTATTTATATCACCAACCTTCTCATTATATTCATTTCAGATTTTTTTCCCCTCACAACCTACAAACCTCTTTTCTGACCCGTGAGGCATGCTTTGTAAAACCAAGTGGGCATCAGTCTAAATAAAAACACAAAAACAGACTGATTCCTATAACCTTTGTGCATTCTGCATTCTGGTCCAACAACAGCGGTGTTAATGAGTGTGTTTGTGTGTGTTTGTGTGTGTGTGTGTGTGTGTGTGTGTGGAACAGCACTGTACTAATGGTCCTTGGTGGATAGCTGTGCTGAGGACTGCTTCAGTACAGACCATAGAGACAAGTTCCGCTTCTTCTTCTTCTCCACTTAGGAGTGACTGTCAAATTGATCTCCTGTGATGAGTCCTGGATCATCTGTTCAGGTTCATCTTTTAAAGGGATGAAGCTGTCCTGACAGTGTTGGTCTTTGTGTCCGAGTCCTGCTATAATCTAGGTCCAATCGAACAACTGGTTATGGACAAACTCGCCTCCATGTAACACACAAAGGCACACCTGAAGATTATGGTCACACTTAATTTATTTGTTGTTTACTCTGTAATGATTAATGCGACCTTCACTCAGGAAAACTACCCTAAGATATAAGTGTGTCCAGAAGATAAAAGGATTGAGGCTGAACTCTATGGTTTTCTGTGTCAAACCCTTGTGAGAATCGAATCTGACAGTGTTTCTGTGGTCTGTGTGTCAGACACTTGTATAATACAGCACTGAACTAACAGCATCTTGGTACCTCTGTAGGGTGCTTCTGCGGTTTGGGACTGATCTACTCCAATAAGACCTGCACAATGCCACCCATCACCTTCCAGGATCTGCCACTCAATATCTACATGGTCATCTTCGGCACAGGAATCTTTGTCTTTGTACTCAGCCTTATATTCTGTTGTTACTTCATAAGGTAATCCCCCAAACACACACACACACACACACACACACACACACACACATTCATACACACAAAACCTCACATCATGAATGCTTACTGATGAGCTGGTTGAAAGACAATGGTGTGAAAGGCATATAGGCAGGAAGTGAGACGTTGGGGGACAGGACGCTGCCAGTGTTGCGTCTGTAAGCTGCCTGGGCTGCTTCCGTTCCACTCGAGAGGCATTTAGAGCAAATGTGAAGCTATTTTAATCCTGTTATTTACAGAGCTTTTGTATTGTTCTTCAACACTTGAGGCACCAAAGCACCTGTGTGCACATCCAAACCATAGCATGATGCTTGGCTCATCTTATAAGACCTACTGCACAGTTTCAGTGTTTTTACTCTCAAATTCTAATCTACTCTATTCTATCTTCCTTTGTTCTCTTTCATTATATAAGGCAGGTGTGCCTATGGGTACTATGAGTGGAGAAGGGAGTTTCTCTCTGGCTATTTTTCTTAATGTCTCCACCGCTCCTTGAAGAGGAATATGGAGTCAGGTCATATAGAATCACAGGTGTCATGGGCCAGACGTGACAACAGACGTGTCAGCGGCTCCGAAGTCTGTTAACTGTCCCTGGGTTGTGAACATGCGGACACATCACTGATATGGAATATTGTGCCAGTTTGTCTTATTTAGTGCTCAGCTAAAGGCCCACGTGTACTCTGTAATGTGACTAATGAGATCTTGACTTGAGAACAAACAAAAACATCCATCCATTCGGCCATCCGTCCTGCTAAATGACTGGTGTAGGTAAATCAGGTCATATGTAGATGTTCAAATGGTCAAATAAGTACTTTTATTGAGTAGATAATTAGCATGCTAGACACCCTCTTCGCGCTGAGACGCTTATAACTCTTGCCTCGCAAGAACATGGAAAACACTGAATCATCGGTCAAGTCAGTCACACTGATGCTTCGATACTTGGAGTGTGCCTCATGTCAGCTTGTTTTACTGACTCAGTTTACTTGTCTCCGGCCTGGAAAACCTTCCTTAATTCAGTTTTTTTTGTCATAATCCTTTCGTCTTGGTTCGTGTTCAGGCACATCTTTATGTGATTTTCTTTTTGGTGAGAGCTCTACTGACATCTTGCGGTAATAGTGCGCATTACACTATATGAAACAACATTCCATTCATTCGTTTTCTGGTTTAATGTCTCTCTACCTTTTTTTCCAACAGTAAGTTAAGGCATCAATCCCAAAATGAGCGTTTCGGATATAAAGAGGTAAGAGAGTGGACCATGAGGTACAAAATCGTTTCTTTCCCCTTTTTGGTATTGTTTGAATTACTTTTTAAATGAACTTTTTTACTGAATTGCAGGTCATCTTGAAAGGAGACACTAAAAAGTTGAATCTTCATGGGGTAAAAACACAGATACTTTGTAATAAATTAAGACCCAGATCACATATATTTGTCTTAAAATATGTGCTGGAAATTCCTAATCACTTTTGTCAAAGGTCTTCAGCATGGACTACATTTCTCTTGTTTATCAGCCAGCGATATATTTCTCTGTTTTGACTCTCTGTGTGTTTTAAACTGCGTATCTCTGTGTCCCTTTCTGTACATCTATCTCTGTGTGTTACTGTCCGTGTGTGTCTACATTTCTCTGTGTTAATCCGTCTCTGTGTGGGTCTGCGTATATCTGCGTCTGTCTCTCTCTACTCGTCCTTGTCCCTGTGTGTCCCCTGCGTGATTTACTCTCCCTCCACAGCAGACATGTGCTGTGTGCCTGGAGGACTTCAAGGTGAAGGATGAACTGGGAGTGTTGCCATGTCAACATGCTTTCCACAGGAGGTCAGTAACACTGAGTCATTTGGCCTGTTGTGGCCTGAACACAGCACTGAGCACACCCTCCCACTTCTCTGCCACCAGACACAGCTCTGCAACCCTGTACGTTTAATTCCTTATCTGAGACAACTTATACAACTGATAAATACATTGTCGTTTGCTTTAAAGGTTTGAGAGTGACAGAGGCTCCTCAGAGGGTATTATAACCTTATATTGAGTTCAAAGGACTTATAAGACTTCATTTCTTCATTTCTCAAAACCATCACATCAACATGATCACCATGAGTTCCCTCTCTGACGCACAAAGAGGTTCCTACTCTGTAAGCTAGAAGGATTCCTGCGAACTAAAGTTTATCTGTTTTTCTTTTTTTTCCCCAAGAGATAGGAGAAGGGGAAGGTGCTTTGGAAATAAGCACTCATATAATAACTGGCAGTTTGTCATTTAAGCCATCGGCTGTTTAGAACTCTTTAATACAGAATATGTATATGTTATAAATAAATATTTATTGTAATATCAAAATAATTATAATGCAGTACATAATTTGTATATAATTATATGTGCATGCATTGTCCTTGTGTGTGTATTTGTGTGTAAGTATATATTCATGTATTGTGTGTGTTCGTCTGTGTTTGCAGGTGTGTGGTGAAGTGGCTGGAAGTGCGGTGTGTGTGCCCCATGTGTAACAAGGCCCTGGCAGGAGTGTCTGACCAACACCAGGGCATAGGCACCCTGTTGGACGAACTGGTGTAGAACCTTCTGGAATGTGGGAGAGGACTGAAGCCATGGCATCTCTCTCTAAAAGAGATGACCCCCACAGCCCAGCTCCGCCCCCTCCCAATCCTCTTCTAACTCACTCACTCAAACTCTCAAACTCCACTGCCAGGCTCCACCCACTGCTCTTGAGTTATAACACTAGCGGTAGGTCAGACTCTGAGCCACTGACCTTTGACCTACGCTGACCTTTGACCAGCGCTGGCCTTTTCTCAAGATCAGACTGAAGCTGGAAGTCTGCCTGTGGCGACCTCACTAGGGATCCAAGCACAGGGAGGAGAACTACAGACTGAACATCTCCAAGAGCATTCCAGCTCCAGGCAGGATGCTGCCACTGAGCCACCAGCCCTCATTCTGGACTGGAGTGCCACGATATGGGTGGGGAAAAAATTGTGATTAAATTGCTACATGCTGTGACTGAAGTGTGCCTTGTGATATGATAAAACACACTGGTGAACCCTCACAATGATTGGCCTGCACTATTTTGAAAAAAACAATTTGTTTATGAGTGTATTATTACCATTATTATTACTACTACTATTATTATTATTTGTACATTATCACACATGAAAAGATCCACAGAACTAGAATGTCTGAGGTCAGGACACAATGACAAAAATGTGATTTTCATATTGCAGACTTCTGCAATAGCAGTATTGTGAAGAGCAGTATTGTGGTAATTATTTAAAAATTACGTATGTATTGTACATCCCCTTTCTGGACACTGCCTCTAAAGTGACTCAATGGCTCAATGCACAACAGCTAGGAGGACCCTTCACATAGTGTGTGTGTGTGTGTGTATGTGTGTGTGAGTGCGTGCATTCATGCCTGTTTGTGTGTGTGTTTTATTTACTAATTGTTTCCGGGAGCAATATTATGGACTCCCTCCTCCCAGTGTCATCTGTATTTTTGAGTGACAGTGCTTACCCTGTGTAAGGGACGTGGGCACATAAATGTTCTATTTCTATTACAAATCATCTGTTTTTGATCACAGTGATATTCATACTGAGACATGTTGTATTGATTAAATCAGTGTTCAGAATAAAACATTCTGTCAAGCTTCTGGTTTTCAACCATAGTTCTTAATTACATACTGTATGTATGTGTGTGTGTGTGTGTGTGTGTGTGTGTGTGTGTGTGTACATATGGACAGACAGCTACCATCTAGATGAGCTACAGTCTGTTACACTTATAAATTATAACCAGTAAATTGGAGTGTTCTCCAATCAACAAAACAGAAAAGCTTGTGTTCTAAGTTGTATGAAATCAAGTATACAATTTACATAAACACATCAGGATATTTTTTTAAATCATAGATTCATTTTAAAAGGCATCAAACCTAAAAAGTAAATGTGGAACTTTAGAACACGTTAATATTCCTTATATACTCCTTTCTTATGGAGCATTTCAGATCAAATTACAAAGCCTGTTGTAATTCACCCTTCTGTTATTGCCCTTCATGGACAGAAGTTCTGTGGATAGGAGCTTTTGAAAAAGTGATTAATATGCTTACAGCATTTCTTATCCCAAGTGGATTACATTTTTAGGAGTATGATGATGAACACGCTCCCTGAGAACTGAACCGCTGACCCCTTGGGTTGCTAACACATTATTCTGCCTGCTCTACCAGAGCACAGCTTGGATGTTAATTTTGATTTTTTCATTTTTTTTAATTGCCTATATCTCATCAAACTTTGCCCACGTACGTTTGCATTTGAAGCAGTGTAAATAGGGTGTGTGGTTTACCTTAATCTGAACGCAAACATCAATGTCCAGCAGAGGGATCTGTTTCACCACTAATCATTTGACATTAGAAGCAATGCTACACTAATAAGAACTCTTAATTCGAAATGACAAATATTGCTAGCAGGTTTCCTGCGTTTTCATTGACATTTTTGAGTAGTATTTCATTGATTTAATTATTTTAAATTATGAACTTACAATGGCTGCATTTCCCCCATTTGAACCGTCATTGTTACTTGTGTAGATCATTCAACGATCACACGTTTTCTTGTGCTCTGTTCTCTGCTGCATGGAAAACTCAAATGAAAACAAATGTGTCATGCTCGGATAACCAGAAAGGAGACGTGCACAGATGTCGAACGTAAATGTACGTTTATTATAGAGAAACACAGTCGTTATTCAGGCAGGAGTCGAGAACAGGTAACTGTAATCAGGAGAGTTTGATCTACTCTCTCCAGGGAACTCCCTGGAGTGAACACCTTGTCTGGGAGAAATGAAAAAAATTTCGTCTTGCAACATTAGTCAAGAAAAATAGCTGGAGAGGAGGCAAAGGTGGAAAAGCATGTGATGAACAGAAAGGCAGCAGGAGAGATAGAGGATGGCTAGGAGACGACAGAACAGTAAAAGAAAGCTTCAACTAGCCCATATCCAGGAGGAATTTGTGGGAAGGCTTATTTCAGCATCGATGTAATGGATAACATTATTATATATTAATAACATTATTATAGTTCATTACTTGCAAAATGTACTGTTCAGTGAATTGTTTGAAGATTGCCAAAGGTTTCAGTACAGTTACAACACAATTCATTACTGGATCTTGGTCTTTATGTTGGTTTTGTAACAGGTGGCCTGCAACGCCAGCCAGACAGAGGCAATGGTGTTCTATGGTGTTCCCAAAGGTGCACAGTCATTTGGATGGGGGAGCGAATACTTTTGGCAATAAAGTGTAAGTTGGTATTATTCCAATAATGAAATAATGATAAAGTCACAAAACATCACTATATATAAAAGTGTAATTATAAAAGTGTAAATAAAGGTAAATATTAAAAATATATTGTCACTTTAAAATGACACCAATACCTATCCAGTTAGGGATAGTGGGAGCCTAAAAACCTCATATAATAGAAGAAAATAATTTCCTGCTGTCCACAGTCTTTAACTGTTATATTTTTAGAGGGTCTGCCACTTTAAGAACCCAGATTTCCAGTGGGCTTCACATCAAAGTTCTCATCTTCAAACTTCTCTCCATAGATGGATTTTCCACCAGTCCCACAAAGCTCTGAAGTTTTCTGTGGTTTTAGGAACAATGTGAGTGAAAGGTTCCATGGTGATTTGCCAATAACTTCCTCATTAATAGCAACATTGAAAAATACCAACAGATTTCACTAGCCTAGAAAGTTTTGTGAATATGTTGTAGTGTCTACCTGAGTCATGCACCTCTGACATTCTGTAAATGTTCTCTTGAAGGCATCAGCAAGTACATGACTGTTGAACTTGACAGCAAATTGCTCCATGTTAGCAACCCCATCTGTTTTACCACAGGAACAAAAGAAGCCACACACTGGAAACTTGCACAATAGGAAAAGTTAAAGCTTTAGAATCCAAAACTTCGCAGCAAATCAAATCAGTATAAAAATAGGACTGCATGATCACATAACCCACCTGCATAGTCATTACCGGTCCAAGCCAGTGCATTGATGGTGGTCGTCATGGGTTTCAGTTCCATGGTCTTGGTGATGATGTGATTGGCACACACTTTCAGAACCCTTTCACGTCGCATAAGCACACGGTAGCTCTTTTTTATTGGGTGGAAGAGGATTTTGATGTTCCCAACACCACGCTCTTTCCACTGCTTACTCTTACAGTCCCATCTGTAAAGTTTTGCCCTCTCTTTGTAAAGAATCTCTTCGTCCTCCTCACCAGACTTCACCTCAATCTTGGAAGAGGTACTGTCATTGTTAGGAAGTGGCAGTTAAATTTATTCTTTTGTTTTTCTTTTTTTAATTGTTGCTTTTAAATTCTCAGACATTTTAAGACAGGAAAACAAGAAATATGTGCATAAACTAATTATAAAAATTACATTTTTAGAGGCAAAAGATTCTGGAGTTTACATTTAAAAAATGACAAAACCAAACATACCTCAGGCAGAACAGGCTTACTGTAAAGGTCTTTACTGTTAGAAGCCATATCACTGCCCTCTTCTTCTTCCTCCTCCTCTTCCTCTCCAGCAGATAACACTGCTCACCCAAGAAAAAATATATATTCAGAGTAAGCACACAAACTATGTATAATTGCTATCATTGGATTGTATCCAATCATAAAAATGAATAGCATGTGGATTTCTGGTGTTTACACTAAATCATATTTTTGAAGATCTGGAATAAGACAATTGGGGCTTTTAATTCATTCATTCATTCATTTGTTCAGATTTGACCTTTTTGTTACACTCAATAAAAAGAACAGTCTCCGAAATAAAGAGCATGAAACAACATACCCTTTTTTCGAAAGGTAAATTCACCGAAGTTCTTTGCCATGTCTGAAAATAACATTGCACATGGGAAGCTGAATCCAAATGTTGAGGAAAGAACAACATGCAGGACATCAGAGCAGCTCTTGCTCTGTTGCTCAGGACACCTAACAGGAATCTACTGGTCATCCCACAAACCTTGCTAAGCTTATTTTGATTTATTACAGCCGCAGACTCTCTGCGTATCTCTACATGGAAGACTGAGATCAAACAACAAACATGGCACCTTCCCACGACACCTCAGAACTGATTTAATATTACATTAAATTAGAAATTCTGTTTTTAATGATCATATATCTTTGTACATGTTTTCTCAGTGTTTTTTTTTTTTTTTATTCTGCTATTCTTCTAATGTATAAGGTTAATGCATTTTAATGTATAATTTTAATGTTTAATGTATTTTAATGTATTTTTGTGTAATTATTTTAATGTTTTGTGTAATTAATATTATTATTATTGTTGTTGTTGTCATCTATTCACATAATTATTCATACCTCCAAAACATTTGATTATTTCTGGCTTGTAGAGCTTTTCCACATGTTCCTTCACCCCATACAGAGCGTTTTTCATTTGTTCTATGGAAATATATGGACTGATCCTGTTATAGGGCATCTCTGTAGATCGAGGAAGGGCAAAGAAAGAAAGGAAAGACTGGAGAGAAAGAAAGACACAAAAACACAAACAGAGAATGTGACTGAGTTTTTCAAAGCTCACAGATCAATTTCCAAGCCACAGATTAAGTCTAAATCTAGACAAAAATGAATTTCTAATAGTTATTCACTGACTTAACCCGTATTAAGCAAGCTGTACGACAGTCACTGGAAACACCTTAAGACAGATGCCCTTCTGTAGCCAGTAATGTTACCTGGACAAAGTGAATATGATCATCTGTGTGTGAAAGCTCCTCCAACTGTACATCTCTCCTCCTCAGATCAATGATCTCCTGTTCCACTTTACTCAGGAGCTCTTCAATGTGACTTAGTTCATCTTTTTCCAGATCTCTGATCAGCTCTTTCACCTCAGAACATTTTTGCTCAATTGACTGAATCAGCTCGGCAAAGAGCCTGTCGCTCTCCTCCACTGCTGCCTGCGCAGAGCACTGTTAGGAGATACACAGAGAGGAGGTGTCTGTTTAAAACAGCTTCCTCGCTCAGCTCTTACCAGTCTGTATCCCATGTTGGATCTCGGTGACATTTACTATCATCTCCTCTGGTCAGCACTCACTCTGAGAGACTCCACAGCCTGCCTCAGCTCATGCTCTTTCTTCTCCTTGAGCTGGAGTTTCTGTTGATTTTCCCTCTGGGTCTCCACTAACTGCTTCTGTAGCGAAACATGATGAAGATTGTGTATGGCATTTACATGCTGACATTTCTAGCCATTATTTAAAAACACTATAATATACACAGCTAACTTTTTGAGCTGAGGATAAAAGACAACAAATCTGTTCCAACATTTTTCAGTAGTTCCAATAAATTTGTACTGTAACTGGCAGGACCATCTTTTTTAGGACAGTTGATTTATACTCTAGTGGGTTGTGTATAACAAGTACACAAATTACATTTTTACCTGCTTCTCAATTCTTTCCGCTTCTGCTGAAACTGCCTCATGACCGCTGTGCACGTCCATTACACATAAGTAACAGACACATTTCTGATCAGTGCGGCAAAAAATATCCATGAGCTTGTTATGGTGAGGACAGATGTTCTCCAGGAGATTCATGGAGGCTTTGACCAGTGTGTGTTTCTTGTAGGCTGGAGATTCATAATGAGTCTGAATATGAACTTCACAAAAGGAGAGCAGACACACCAGACAGAACTTCACAGCTTTGTGCTTCCTCCCAGTGCAGAAGTCACACTCCACATCTCCAGGTGTAACAGGAGGATCATCTTGGAGTTTTGTCCTCATCAGTCTGTCAGCCAGTTCAGCCAGCATAATGTTCTTGGTGAGAACAGGCCTTGGAGTGAAGGTGTTTCTGCACTGGGGGCAGCTGTAGGATCCCTTCTCATCATCCTGATCCCAGCAGTCCTTAATACAGCTCCAACAGAAACTGTGTCCACAGGGAACAGTCACTGGATCCTTCAACAAATCCAGACAGATTGGGCAGCTGATGAGGTCCTTTGCTGTTAGAAGTGATTCTTCCATTTTACAACATCCAGATGAAACAGACTGAGCAGGGAAAGTAATCATTTTACTTTCGTTTCTCCAGAAATCCCATTGTTCACTATGTGGGTGTGGCTTCTTTGCATGTCACAGTAACACAGGAAAATCTACAATATGTCTCCATTGGGCATATATTACAGGCATGTGCAGAGGGAATTAAAATTGTGGCATGCTTCCATGAACATATTTAGCCTGTTATTAAGCAATTCTGTAATTAAATTACAGAAACCTTCTGTAACACGTATTACCAACAACTGTGGTGTATGTGAATCTGATTTTGAAAGATTTGTTTTATATGTTCTGATCCCTTCTTTGTGCACGTACTTTCTTAATATATGTGCATAGCGTTAGGTACACGTGTGGTACACGTGTTAGATACATAGCTACGTCAGAGCGGAATTTCGCTGGCTACAGGAAATAAAGGGTGGAGCTCCGGCTGCATGTGTCGAAATAGCAGATTTCCCAGAATGCATCTCACACGAATACGATTAATAGTTTAGTCTTTATTCGTTTGATATGATATTCACGATTCTGCGCAGTAATATATCATTTATAAAACTGAGATTTATAGTGATAATGTAGAAGCGCTTCAGATTTAACACAAAAGAAAAATATCATTCACCATACCCTCTTGCAAACAGCTATGAGAAATCATTTGTTCTGGATGAACACGTGGTTTTTCGATCCTTCTGGTTCAGAAATAATGATGATTGGTTTGTTCACAGAAATTGTGAAATGCGCGGCCTTCTTGTTACGACTTGCGCATAAACCATCTGAATTCTATATTGTGAAGTACAAAAGAGAGATTTAATTCGTTTTACTGCTGATGTACAAAATGTTTTTGTATGTCGTTTATCCAATCGCGTTATGTTTAATTATGCTTTAAACAGGTGCAGATATGAATCTAAGTTTGCCAACAGATATCCGTTATGTCTCTTCTCTTGTAAGAACGGTTTTCTGTTGGGTTCCAGAAATAAAATGCCACTGGCAGCAAGGAAAAGCGAGCAATGAAATCCTGGAGATAGTTAGCCTTTCAATTTCAAAGTGGGAAATGAAAAACGAAGACGAGCCCTGGTAGCACATATACCTGTGTATCTTCGATAAGCGTGCGTAGATGTACTAACCAAATGTATTATATAGTATATATAGCATTATACTATAATATTGAGAATATTTTTCTTCCTTCACCGTGTAAACTCACTCACAATCGGTGATCGCGCACATTTTTCGGTAGGTGGCGATATGCACAACTTGCATTGGTTGCACCAACTTCGCAACTGAAGAAAAGAAGACGCTCGTGTCGACAACATGGTCGCCTCGTTGTTTCCATGTGGCAGTTTACATTTTGCGAAAGTTGGTGCTCTCTTTTAAAGTGAAGTTGTACATTAATTTAACGACCATACTTGATTGTGACCTTATTATATATTAGAGCGTCAAGAAGAATCCACAATGCAACACGACGATGTGAGTAGCTGGCTGCGTAACTTGGACAAGTTACAGATACGTTAGCCTGCTATCTAGCCTTTGCTGCTTTTTAGCTAGCCAGTGTTTTTTAAACCCTCTATTTGCACTACCTTTATATGTTATTCTCTGAGTGCGCGTAAATAAAATAAATTTTGTTGTTTGGGTGAGATACATCGCTGTGCTAGTTGTCATTGTTCCCTAGCGAATATTGAAACCTACCCGGCATTTGCTGGCTAGCAGTGAGGGCATAACATGCACTAGATAGCTAACTATGGACAGTTTACTGGCTGGCTCATTTACTCAAATTTATACCCCTGACCAAATGTTGTTTCTTTAAAGGTACTATGGGATCTTATCGGCAATAAGCAATTCTGTTCCTATAAAGTAAAGTAAGTATCCGCACACTCATTCTAATGTAACTAAATGAGACTAACTTATAATAATAACTGAAATGCATTTGTATAAAGTGTGCAAAGTTTCGAGAACTTTATACTGTTCGTTTAATCCTTGAAGAACAAAGACGAAACATTTCTGCCGCAACGAATACAACATCACCGGGCTATGCAATCGACAGTCGTGTCCTCTTGCTAACAGCCAGTATGCCACCGTTAGAGAAGAAAAAGGTATGATATCTCAAGTGCGCATAGTTTCCGCCATTTGTGGTTTGATAACGGGATTTCTGAAACTTGGACGGTCTTGAAGTGCTTTTAGGAGGCATTTTAGCCGCTGTATAACGGACTTCTCTGTGTGCCTAGGTCGGTGTTACCTGTACATGAAGGTTATTGAAAGAGCCGCCTTCCCAGCGCGACTGTGGGAGAAGGTAGACAATACGTTGTCATACACCAAGAATAATGGGATTGTAGCAAATTAGAGAGTTGGGGTTTTTGTGTGTGTGTGTGTAGTATTTATAAATTATTTGAGGTACATTTTCTGTATGCGTTACCACATGGGGTCTGTGATCAATTCACACAGCATAAGAGATCATGGTGTAAATAACAGATATGACTGTCTGTTTGAATTACACATGATCAAACAACGAAAGTTTTGAAGCATTCTCCAACGCACCTTGTTCTGCAGTATGTGTGCAGCTCCAAACTGCTTTCTGAACACTCATTCCAGTTCTGGCGTTTTGTTCCAGGTGAAGCTGAGTGAGAATTACGAGAAGGCCCTGGAGCAGATTGACGAGAACCTCATTTATTGGCCGCGGTATTATCGGCACAAATGCAAACAGCGCTTCACTAAGATCACTCAGTATCTCATCCGCATACGTAAACTCACGCTGAAGAGACAGTGAGTGTCCCCTCTACCTCTCCCGCATCGTTCCTCTTACGTTTTCTGCCATCTAGTTTTGCTGATCGCTGTATTTCTATATTACCGTTTCTTATATGCAGTGAATCTTTCTGCGACTGAGTAAGAATTAGTAAAAGCAACCAGTTGATCTCCTTTCCTGTGATTAAATAGTTGATATTATGAATTAAAAAAAAGAAATAACTGGGCTGTGCTCTTAAAAAAAACTTGCGACTTGCTGGATCCATTGCATATGATCATTATTGCAAAAAGACAGACTGCATTCGTATAAATGCTCGGACGTTTATTACTCTGGACATAAACAAACATTTCCGCCCTAAGCCTTGACCACACACACACTGATAAAGGCTTAAGACTGAAACGTGTTATTTCCTGAGTTGTCTAGAGTCTAATAAATGTTTTTGCATTGTACCAGGGCAGTTTGTCTTCCCTAGCATTGATATTATGGACAGCTCATGTGTGTTATATGGTTGATATTGTGGATACCCCATGTACTTTTACATGGTTGGTTTTTGTTTATGGATAGTGCATGTTCTGTGTTACATAGTTGATATCATGGATAGCTTAACTTTGGAGAGGAGGAAAACTCATTGGATCATTAGACAGATGCTTGTTGGATCACTTGGACCGATACAGCCGTAAAAGGGGATTCTGGTTAACAGATCTATAAACCAACAGAGTTTGTTTAGATGTAAAACAAGTCTGTCCGTTTGTTCACAGGAGGAAACTGGTTCCACTTAGCAGAAAAGTAGAGAGGAGAGAAAAAAGGAGAGAGGTGGGTAAATTATGTGGATAGCTGTACTTTTGTCTTGTAGAAATGCATACGATTCTAGAGGCACCTGTCGTTTATTTTTCTTTATAGGAAAAAGCCCTTGTCGCTGCTCAGCTGGACAATGCCATAGAGAAAGAACTGCTGGAGCGGTTAAAGCAGGGCACGGTAAGAGGGACCTCACCACACACTGTGCTGCCGTGAGCGGTTTCCTATGGTATGACTGTCTGTGATTGGCTAAGGGCTGTTTGAGTAACGTGTTTTTGCCGTGTGCTTCTCGTATTGTTAGTATGGCGATATCTACAACTTCCCCATCCACGCTTTTGATAAAGCTCTGGAGAAACAGGACGAGGAGAGCGAGTCTGAAGCTGAGGAGGAGGAGGAGGATGAGGTGAAATACGGTGGTTTAACAGTGTTTAGAGGATTTCCATTTATTTCGGGTGTCATCAGCCACAGCACTAAGTGAATATCCTACTCAGCTGGTTGTTACATGCACTGTGCTGTTGCTTTGAATTAGAAAGAACTGAGATTTCTTTCTAATTTCAAGTTTGAATTGGATTGTGGCACTGCAGTACTTGTCTGATGTGTCTAACCACTTGCAGGATGATGCTGGGAAGAGAGAATTTGTTGCAGGTGATGAGATTGAAGAAAGTGATCTTAGCGATTTTGAGGTGACGCCCCTCGTGCTTTTTGTATTCATTTTGTTTTTGTATCTCAAATGAATAAGGCCTATGCACTGGGTATAAAATGGCATTTGCATCTGGTCAGGATGTTGAGTTCTAAAGGTATGCTGGCATATTTCACAGGATATGAACAACCTAAAGGTCAGCGATGAAGAAGACGCCAGTGAGGAAGAGGAGTCGGAGGAAGAGATGGAGGAAGAGATGGAGGATGAATCTAGGGCCAAGTCGAAAGGAAAGACTCCACTAAAAGGACCAGTGAGGCAGAAACGGCCTTACGTGGAGATCGAATACGAGCAGGAGACCGAGCCGGCTCCGAAGAGCAAGGCCTCCTAGGACTGAAGCAGACTGCCCCACTGCACCGGAGTCCTGCCTCCGACACAGACTGTCTCCAACTCCACGCCGGTCATGTCTTTCCAGTGACTGCTCTGGCTCACACTTGCTGTTGTCCAGAGAATATCCCCAGTTTCTGGTGTCTGTGGCTGGTTTAGACTGCACAGGTTTTTTTTCTGTATGCAGTGGAAAGCAGGACAGGGTGTTTTTTTAATGTATTTTGGTCAGAGGTTCTGGTTAAAAATGTCTTGTAACATAAGGGTAATTAAAATTTAACCTACCTCCCCCAAAAACACAAACTTACATAAATGTACTTGTTTTAACTTGTGTATTGTTAAACTTGGTCCCTCCTGTTGATTGAACCTCAGTGTTCAGTTCAAACTAATTATATAACATTTTCCACCAAACACCTGCCATGTTGTCCTTACACCTGACCAGCACGGTTACCAGAACCACCAGAGCGCAGGGTTTAAGACCAGTCTTGGACCAAATAGCGTTAACATAAAATCTAGGATTAGGTTTAATTTGGGTCTGGGAAAAATTGCATTTTGAGTCAAACACAAGCTGGACAAAATCTTGGCAACACCAGATGCAAGCAGACCTTTAAGTAAATGAACAGCTTTGTGTTTGTATGGAGTTAGATCTCACTGTGGTCTCTTCAGAGGGAAAAGGTAGACCTGATGTTTTGTGAGTAATAACTGAAGGGATAAACTACTGAAGTTTAGACTGAATGAATGGGGCAGAACAATGTACATCCACAACACTTAGCAGATGCGCCTATCCAGAGCAATTAGCATATTTAATGACATTGCTGCATAGGAAATCAAACCCAGGTCCTACTCTGGCTGCTTTGCCACAGCTTATATCATGTTTAAATAAACATGAACCTGGAGGTGTGTTTAATGAAAATATGAGAAGGTGTGGCAAAGAGAACTGAAAGGTGAAATCAGCACATTAATATTTGCATAGCTAAAAATATCCTGTAGAATAGTGTGGTGTCGGCGTGAACCGGAGGCTGAGGTCTGGGCAATGTGTTGGGAGCATTAAAACAGGATTTGGGTCTAAAGCATCTGTCAGGGCGAAGGCTGATCATTATAGGATTGCTGGGATTTGGTATGTTTGATAAACTGCTGGAAGCCGGTCAAAGGAAGGGTGAAACTACGGAACTCAGAGCTGGACGTGGGAAGGGGACGGTGGGCTAGAAGACAATACAGAAGATGCAATTACAACACAAAGCAAAAGTAAAAACTAAAGTTAAGAATTCAAAACAGACTAAATGCTGGGTGCCCAAATTACAGGTGCATCAGTCACAAGAACCACAGAGCTACTTAATCAAGGGGAACAGTCTCAAAAATCATTCCAAATACAGTCAAACTGGCTTGAGCAAGAGACGACGGCTGCTCTGAAGAGCAAGGCCTCGCCGGGCTCTGCCACCACCAGCATTGTGGGCCGTCTGGTAGTGTGAGAATAGACAACCTTCCCTCCATACCTGTGGCCCTCTGCACACACAAGGGAGCCTGAAAAACTTAAGTCTCTGCAGCAAACATGCATTTTTAAAAATAATCTCAGCAGTTTAGACTTAGCTGTGTTGTGGTGTTGCACATTTGTTTTCATCAAGATGTGACATTTAAATAAAAGCTTATATACTCATTGCACATTGTTTTTTTTTTTACTAAATGCAAAGTTCAGTTACACCATAAACCAAATATTAACCTTTATTGCAACTTACATATTTCAAACCCCAAATAACTTCCTGTACACCAAAAAAATGCACCACTGGCTGCATTGAGACGTGGGCTGAGCACCACATATGAAGGCCATGATCACAACAATGCCCACTGAAATACTGATGATACAAAAGGCTGCAATATGCAAACAAACATTCCAACAAATCAGGCATTTTTATTGCAGTCTGCTTTGATCAATTGTGACCAGTCAGTCGAGACACCTGTGCGATGCTGAGCATCCTGACCAAGCTGGTTATATGTCCTGCGACACTGTAAGGTCCTGCATGCACTTCAGAACACGGTCAGAGATGCAGCTGTTGTCCACGTCCCTCAGCAGAACCTGAAGGAAGACGCTGTTAGGTCTAAAGCTAAGTCATGTCCTGTTACAGGGTATTCTGGGATTACAAAGGAGTAAGAGGGTGTTTGGTTCGTGATGTGTTAAGATTCTAGACATGACAATTCTAGCAATTGTGACTTTAAACACAAACAACAAGAGCAAATTCAGCTTCCCAGTGGAACAGAATCAGCCAAAACATTGGTATGCACTACACTCACAGGAACAAAGGAAATTAATGCACCTGTGGCATATCACCATATTTATTTTACTAGAATAATTTAGGTCCCAGTACATCTTTCCCAAAAGGGAAGACTGATTCCACTCCACTGGGTCTACTCATCCAAGCACCAGTCTCTAGAGGAAACTTGAAGTCCCACCAGCCCATGTGCAGAAAACCTGCACAAACCTGCAGCTTGCCCTGGGAGCAGTGGTCCAGCAGAAGCAGGCAGCCCGAGGCTTTTTTCAGCAGCTCCTCCCTGAGCTCGGGAACCATTGGCTCAGCAGACACATCCATGAGGAACCTCAGCAGGCTCTTAGCCAGCACATCCATCCTGCACTCCATCCTAGTTAGATGTGACAATCAGCAGGGAAAACAGCAGCAATCGCAGTTGCATTCGTTTTCAACCAGCACATGGACATTACATCCATGTGCTCTAAGGTGAATGCAAAAGTTAACAAGAATTGTGTTGTATGGTTTAACAGTAAGCTGTTCACAAGTTCTACGCATTCCTGTTTGGACATTAAGCGTGCAGGATAATAACCTTGGCCAGGTGGTCTGTATGGTTCTCTCTAGTACATCCAGTATACTCAGCCTGGCTTTCTCCTCTGGACCATCCGACACCTCCAAATATCCCACAATCACTCTCTCTAATCTCTTCAGATGGCGAGCGATTCCTATGCCCATCCTATTAGATCAAACACAATGGATCGGTTTTGCCTCAGATATAATGTGTACTTTGTATAGAAAGCGTACATCCATGATGGTATTTTTTCAAGTCTTATCTGACTTTACAAATATGAACACATCTAGGTGAACATAACACTGTGAATATCTGCAAGAACACCAGCTGTAGAAAAAATGTAGACCTCACTTTTCAATGAACAGAAGAAGGTTGCTGACATAGATACGGCGGAGAACCAGCTTGTGTTCCATTTCCATGTGTGTTAAAACGATACGAAGAACATCATCAAAGCGGTTTGGTTTCCGTGGTAATCCTGTGTGGACATGGGGTTTCTCAAGGACTGGTAGCAGATCTATGAGACATGGCAGAACCACCTGCAAGCAGACATACAGTGTAAGAAATAATACTGTAATTTTCTTATCTTCACAGGAAGAAATCTTACCAAGGCTGAAGCATTTATAAGCATTTCATATACAGTTATAAATACATATGGTAGCCTGGATAACACAGGCTTCCCAAAAAACATGATTTAAACCATAGGAAGGGCCACGTGTGTGTATGTATGTGGAGTACCTGTATAAGTGGAGCATCAGATGTGTACAGGTGATTGAAGAGGGCGTGGTACAGCACTTGAGCCCGGTTGAACTGTCTGAGATCTGCTGCAGGCTGAAATGGGAAAGAACTGAAGATACCTTTGATATTTTGATCAGTTCTTATGTTTGATGATCAACATTACTTTTTCCTCTGGGATCAATAAAGCGATCCATCCATCTACTTACGACGTTAAGGATGATGTGATGCAGGCAGTGCACTCCGAGCACCTTATTCTCTGAACGGTAATCATCGGATATTAGAAGAGATGGAGGGAAGACCTTGTCCAGGTACTCTGCTAACCAGGGACGTCCAACCTGCACCAGTACCCAAGAGAAGATGTGCTTCACAGCCTGGTTTCGCTTCCAGTTTTCCCTAAAGACAAAAGCATCCACTGTTTCATTATAGAGGATGATGAATAAAGTGTCAGAAAAACACGAAGTGGAGAGATGCTTAATACCATAATGGTAATACTCACTTTGTCAACTCTGGCTGCAGTGTGACAAGAATGGGACCCAATATCCCTTTTTGGTCACTTTCAGTCTTACCACACAACAGCTCCTGTAGTGAACCACTGCTTGTCGCTCTTACAGTTGAGGTCAACAGATCCAAAGCACATTTCCTGGTAGCCTCACTGGTCCATGGTTGGTCTTGTAGGTGTGTAATGGAGAACATACAAAGAGTCGGCGCGAGTGTGCATGCCAGCGACTGTGCCGTCGTTGTTGCACTCGAATCCGTCTCCACGGCTTCTTGCAGCTGCGACGTTAACGCTAGTAAAGCTTCAGCAACCGCTTTGGCTTTTAGCGGAATATGTTCGTAGCTACTGGCAGGTAAAGTGCCACAGTCTGTGTCGCATATCGGCAAGGCAGCGTGTGTCGTAAAGGAGTTCACCAACTCAAGATATGCGATACGTAAACGCGCGCTGAATTCTGGAAATAACCAGGTAATATCGCCGGCGCTAAAAAGGTCCGCCGTGGTTCTCAAGATGCATTGCCTTTCTGAATCCGCGCCGGCGAAGCGTTTGTGCAGTTGAGAAAGAACGCTAATAACGGTACAACTGGCAGCTCCCCTGCGATTTTCATGAGAAGGCTGCTCGTCGATATTGATGGAAAGAAGAATGCGTGAAATATCCATTTTTGTGGTGTTAGACACCTAGCTAATATAGGTATTATGACATAGTATATAGCTGGCTAATTTCCTAAGCTTGCTAGGGTACCCAAGCCGGCTATTTTATTTGTATCCCTACCCTACCTAGAACGTACAGCTATAGCTAGGTAGCTCATTTGCTGTGATAAAATCACAAATAAATTAAAACATCTTATTATACATTTGTTGCGTGTAATGTATTAGAGCTTGGGCAACATTTTTTGTTGAGTAAAGCTAGTTACCGTTGCAATTACTTTAGCTAGCTAACTAATCAAACGGAATGCCATTTGTTGTGCAACAGAAAATAAGTCTTACCAGAAACACATGATACTTGGAAAGTTCCGATATCCAAAGTAAGAACGGTGGTGTGGGGTAACTGTAGGAAATGGAGAAAATACGTAAAAAGGAAAACTATTTTAACGCTGAAGTACTTATTACAAAGGCACTCCGATTCATACATTGACCCTGAGAAGGGAAATTATTAGAAATTATTCTAGATAATATTTGGATGTTCTAATATTTGTTATTCTGCTCAGTCATGCTGTCCAAACTCTACCAATTTTAAGAATAAAGTCCAAATCAAACTACCGACGCCTCGAAAAAGATAAATGTTTCCATGTTGTTGTCCATATCCTCGTTTTATGAAACATTAACATCATCAATCATTATATGACTGGAGCAGTAGTTCTAAAAGGGCTCATTTCCATTCACCTGCTTTTGCCGAATGGTTTACCCAGTTATAAAGGCTGTTGTAATCAAAGCATATATTATTTCATTGAGGGTGGAAATTAATTTTTTGAGGTATACTGCTAACATTGTATCTGTTAACATTGTGTCGTGACGTCATGCCTTTGTGTCTCGCTTCCTTTCTATTATCAGAGAGTGCAATTCACATTAACAAGAAGAGGTGCATCACCTTTGGGTTATACAATGCTATTTATTCTACCGTGCTGTTATTTATTGACAGTCAGACTGTAACAACATGTTTTTAACTGAGAGGATATTGGATTTCCTGTCATCTTGCAAGAGTCCTGGCCGATTAGGTTTGCATAAAGCACCACGCCTTTGAGCACAAAGATCGTTTTGACCGAAGACACACATCAGACCCGTACAACCAGTTCACCATTCATGAGCCAGTGGTCTTGATTAAAGGGTAAGCTGATAGATATTTTGTCATTATTATTGGTTGAGAAACACACACACACGTACAAATAGTAGCTGTCCCCAATCCCACTGCACGTTAAATGGAACAGCTGAATATTTAGGGGACTTTTCTCGAACAACTGTTCTAACATCAAATTTTCATTAGACTGGAATACAATTGTTTGATGCTGTTAACCAACATGTTAATTTCAATCGCAGTGCACCATGGTATGATAATTGTACAGTAAAGTAAAAAACAAACAAACAAACATGAGCATTATGAACATTAAGCATACAGACTGAGTCTAATGGAAAAACTACACTGATTTACAGACATTAAGGAAAGGTGTGTGTGTGTGAGTGTGTGTGTTTGTGCGTGCGTGTATGTGTGAGTGTGAGTGAGTGTGTGTGTGTGTGTGAGTGTGTGTCTATGAATTATTCCTCTATATCCCCTTCACTGTCATCACTCAGAGGAAACTCTCTGCACTGGCGCTGAGTGTTGTAGCTCTTCATGTGCATAGGACATTCCTGGTTTATAATGGCCTGAGAAAAGATACACAACATAAACAATGAACCAATACAAACTATTCAAGTATAGGATATGCAAA
>JAOXYF010000016.1:2030960-2045125 GCA_028565775.1 Sternarchorhynchus goeldii
TTTTAGAGACATGTCGAGATTGGGATGAAGGCGTACCTTTGGTTTTATTCGCTGTTCGTGAAACCGTTCAAGAGTCATTAGGTTTTGTCCCTGCTCAGCTGGTTTTTGGTTATACGGTTAGAGGACCCCTGATATTGTTGAAGGATCAGTGTTTGGTAAAAGACATACCGCAAAGTACACTTTTGGATTATGTTAGTAAATTTAAGTCTCGTTTACAAAACATGTGTAAACTCGCTATGAGTGAGTTACGGAAAGCACAGACCAAAATGAAAAAGAGGTATGATAAAACTGCCTTTGCTTGTACTTTTCAGTCAGGTGATGAAGTGTTGGTCTTGTTGCCTTTAGTGGGATTGTCGCTGCAAGCAACATTTTCTGGACCGTATTGGGTTGTTGAAAAACTCAGTGATACGAACTGTGTTATATGGACTCCCGACAGAAAATGAAAAATGCGTGTTTGTCACATGAATATGTTGAAACAACACATTTCACGAGACCCATCAAAATCAATTGTGCCTTCTGCTGTAGTATCGTTGATGCCTGTTAGGGATGAAGATGACTTGGTTCCTTCTATGCCAGTAACAGCTGCGCATTTACCAAACACTACTGTATTACAAGATTTGGATAGTTTTTTGTCATATTTGGAGCCCAAAGAGAGTCTAGATATTAAACCATTGATTACCCATTATCATGGTTTATTTTCAGATATTCCCACACAGACTACTGAGATTGTTCACGACACTGATGTTGGTAACCATCCTCCTGTAAAGCAACATGCATATCAAGCAAGTCCTGTGAAGCGCACATATATGCAAGCTGAAGTTAAGTATTGAATGGAGAACGGTTTTGCCATCCCAAGTACTAGTCCATGGAGTTCGCCCTTTATCCTCATTCCAAAACCCGATGGTACATCCCATTTTTGTACTGATTAACATAAGGTAAATGCTGTTACTCGGTCAGATGCTTTTCCCTTGCCACGAGTGGACGACTGCGTGGCTAAAATAGGTTCGGCCACCTACGTGAGTAAGCTGGACCTTTTAAAGGGTTATTGGCAGTTCCCGTTAACGGCACGTGCTTCGGAAATATCGGATGCATTGTCTTGGGTCTAGAAACCCTTGACTTATGGGTGGGGGTATTACATGCCTGGACTTTTTTTTTTTTTAATGGTTTGTCTTACAGGCTATACACTAGAGGGCGAAATGAGATGACGAAAGGGAGGACATGACGCTTCCCTGTGACGATGTGGCGATGGAATTGGCTGCCCTTTTTAAAGATCTCCTGCTACTGTTATGGTGGTCGGTGGTGTGTCGTTTTCCAGTCCACCACGTGGTCCTCTTTTACCAGGTGCTGCCTAGTAGGCCTTTTTCGGGTAAAACCGATTCAAGTTATGAATGTTTAATACTATTGATGCATGTGGTGAACTTGTGGTGAGCTGTTATAGTCTTTACTATTTGGGTCAGAGTTTGTATGGGTCTTCATTTAGTCATTTCGGGGTTGTTTCATTTGTATTTTGTTGGGGTGGGTGCCTATTTGAATCTTCTTTTTCTCCTGCTTTGTGAGAAGATAGGGAAGACTGAACTGTGTTTATTTTGCTATTTCTTTTTTTTGTTAGGCAAGTTAGCGGGGAATTAGATTGTTTTGTTATTTTGGCACCAGCCCATCCCAAATGTATATTCCCAAGTTGTGTTATGAGGGTTGGAATAGAGATAAAAGTGTTGGACTAAAACTACTGGCGTGGTTTCTATTTATGTTGCGTCCTTTTGATTTGCTAGATGTTCGAGCCACATAAAACTAAATGTTTGTAACAACGTCATCAGGGAAACCACAATGCTAGGGGAGGGGCAATCATGACAGTAAGGTTCAGACACAGAATGAGACAGAGTGGCAAAGACAAATGGAGGAGGATTGTTTAATGGAAATAAATGAACAAACTACAGGAGTGCAAAATTGAGGCCAAGAAACAGTGCAACATAGAACAGAAATGTAAGCAACAAACCAGGAATGTAATGAGTTAGATACTATTAAAACAGCAAGAAAAGAAATCGATACAAAATTTAAGGGATAACATGTCACAGGTGAACACAGTCAAGAGTGAGGAACTAAAGGAGGTGGAACAGAGTAAAGAAAAAAACCAAACCAAAAAAAAAAAAAAAACCCCACCAGAACATGGATGGACATCAAGGGAACTCCAATGCCCAGGGAGGGGAATACACCTTTCCAGACAATAATTGTTAAAATAAATGTTATATGCCACCCTTTCATGTAGAGGGAATGCTGAAGAGTTTCACTTGTACTAAAAGAATTGCACTTGTAGGTTTGCATGCATCCGAATTTCTTTTCTGGTGACATAACTTTCTGCTGTAAGCTTTCAGAGGAATGTCCTTATACCAACAGATGCCCAAAGGTCAAGTGCTAAATCTCTTTTCAGCTAGAGCAAGCACCATTTCTCCTCTGTGGCAGAGGCTACATCATCCCGTTTGGGATTCTAGCCTATCTTGGGAAGTGCGACTAGGTAGGAATCAATCCATTTCCGGAGGGTGGGATTAATCTCAGAGGTGGATTTGCATCAGGCTATACTATCAAGTATTTTGGGGCATGAAATAGGGTCATTTGGCAGTGGGTGTAGGTGGCATCTAATCAAATCTTGGCCTTTTAGCTAAGATCAAGTGTAATGTCTGTTCTTATCAAATGTTTATCATGCTGGAAGGGCAGGAACAATTGTTGATGTGACCAAACTTTCTTTCCTCTTTACACTTGGGAGGTTCCTGTGACGGTCCATATGTAGTGATCCTTATTATCCTAGTAGAGTTCCTTGGTCTTCAGGGGGGGGGAAACAGGTTCAAGTTTGGAAAACAAACAAAAGGCATCAGCAGGAAATGGATGAGGGACCTACTTATGGAGCAGGGATGAACTAGGATGTAATCCGGAATGGGCAAGGTTGTGTTGTGCAGGATTGACAATCTAGGGCAAGTTCTACAAGTGGCATACAATTGTATGCAAAGTAACTTAATCTAGGCTGTCTTTACACAGAAGATGATGCTTGGTCAACACCAACAGCTTTTTGAAGGGCTTGGTGGCTCACTGGATTTTTTGGCCAAACAGATATTGGAGCTTTCTAGCGCCATGAAGGAGTTCAGTATGCTACCACTTTCACAGCCAGTAGCCACAAAGTGTCCTCTTTCCTGTGAGTAAACCAGATAAAAAAAAAAAAAAAAAAAAAAAAAAAAAAAAAAAAAAAAAAAAAAAAAAGGTACACATCAGGTCTCAAGACGAAATCACCAGCTTTTGGCAGCCACATCAGATCTATACCATTTTTGCATTGCTTTCCATCTTCTGTGGGAATATCACTTCCATCATAGAAAGGACTCAAACTAGGCAAAAAAGTAAATTGTAAACAATTGGCAAGGCTGAAGTGAGTTTGGTATTTAAATCCTGTCGAACCCATTAACTTAAGCAGCTAATAAGGAAGGACAGCCCAAATTTTTGGCCTAAAAACCAGGCAAGTACAGTAACCTACACTAGGTACGGCATTAATGTACCCAAAATAAACACTCATGATAGAACTACAGTTAATTACACTTTGAAGATGCAGTAGTGAGGTTTTACTGACCAGCTAGTAACAGCTGTGCAGATAAAAAACTGGGAGCCATTGGTGTTGGGTCCAGCATTGGCCATGGAGAGGCAGCCAGCGCCAGTGTGCTTCAGGGTGAAGTTCTCATCCGCAAACTTGTGGCCATAGATGGACTTGCCACCAGTTCCATTATGGTTTGTGAAGTCACCACCCTGTGGGGCAAAAGAGCAGGGTTCAGGCCAAGAGAAAAGTTGGGGGAAAAAAAAGATCATCAGGCAGGAGGGACAACTCTGCCCCTTCAGGTGAAAGATGGTTTGAGGATCAGGGGTCCCATGGGGATGGGACAACATGTACCTGGCACATGAACTGAGGGATGACACGGTGGAAGGTGGAGCCCTTGTAACCAAACCCTGGCTGACCTGTGCACAGCTGCCTGAAGTTCTCTGGGGGGGGGGGGGAAGAAAAAAAAAAAAAAGTGTGTTCATGCAAGGGTTTCACTATAAATGGGGGTGCCCATTACTGTTGTGTAATCGATTATTTAAACCCAAATACTTGCACAATGAAAATTCTCACCTGCTGTTCTGGGGACAACATCAGCTCTAAGCTGTTGAAAGAAAACATTACAATATCAAGCATGTGCATGTTATACATGATTTTTTTTTTGGGGGGGGGGGGGTGTTAAAGCCATACATTTACTACACAAACCACAACCTTAACCCCCCCATCAACGCAAGGAACATACTGGCAGTTAATACTCCCTGCGACTACTATACAATAAGATAGCTATACTGTCAAGTCCTGCTCATGGAATGCAAGTATCTGAATTCATAAGCACACAACCCCATCCCATCTGCAGTCTGCAGACAGATCGCTCTCCTGCCGCAGGCTAAATGGACACGTGCAATGTTGCCAGACTGGGCACTTTCCTGCCAAATTGGGTGGCTTTTCATCAGAACTGGCAGAGGCAAATGATTTTTAGCGAATGAACAAAATTTGGTAAGATTCACCATGACTTCAGGGGGTTTCATTACATTTACAATCTATAGTGTTTAATAAAGCAGATAAGGGCGGGAGGCGCGCTGATCTAAAGAGTCATTACTTAGGGCGTGCAATTCTACAGTGCACTGCAAACCGCAACGCAGATCTTGGACCATTACCAAGACTTGACAGGATCTTCGCTCATTGCACAGTGCGGCAAGTTAAGACTTTCACTGTGCCCAAGACAAGTGGGCAGGGAAGGCGACGATACCAAGGATGACCCAAAATACATCGCATGCTAATGAATGCTCTACTCTGCAACTATGCTCTTAACTACTACGACAGCGCGGTCACGTGCATCATTCAGCGCGCTAAGGAGGAAGCCGGCCATGTGCTCAGATATGCACACATTTTACTTGTATTCTAGAAGGAACGATTAGTCAACCTAAACGTAAGAAACAACGTCTACCTCTAGATTAGCTAGCTATGTTAGTCTTGCTAACACTCTGCAAGGTAATCTCAGAAGTGCATTGAAGATTCTATCCCACCCATACACCCCCTCCTCACGATACAGCCACCGCCATTTTCCAGGGCATAATTCCATTCATGGAGCGGGGGCAGCGAAAAAGCTTCCGCCTAAACCGCATGGCCCACCAAATATAGCTAGCCTCTTTATTAACGCAGGTTTGTGAAAGGACAAATGGTGTGGACAAATCGGGTGTACAGCTGATTAAACCTCATTCATGCAAGAAAAACGCCTCCTTACATGTATCCGCTCCAACAAAGCCGTGGTCTAATTGTGCTTATTCATTGCGCAGTTTTCAGTGTTCCGCACATTCAAAAATCAATTGGATGTTTCCATTAAGCGAAAAGAATCTGCAACTAAACGATCCATAGTCAACTCCGGTGCCACTGCAACGATTCACATTAAGAGCTATTAAATGAAACTTCGTTAACTGGGAAATCATTACGTCAAGTTTTTGCTATTGTGCATTCAAAGCCAAGTAGCCAACGAGCTAAGCTATTCTTGCTAGCATAGCACATCGCCGAACCGCACACGTTCAAATTCAGGCTAAAGGGTACATATGTTCTAGCTCCTCCAAATATTGGTAGTTAACTATAGGAACACCTTCAAAATTTGCACAAGGCTTGTATTTTTGCCCTTATTTTACATCGTGTAGGACACTAGCTACTGAAGACGTCGGGAGCATGTTGGCCAAAATGGCAACCGTCTAGTTTTACTTTAGATAGATTAAAATTGCTCAAAATGGCGTCCAATATTCTAAAACATGTTAGGCAGCTATCTAAACATTTCAAAACCTGAAGTTTGTACCGGGGTAACATTACGCCAGTTCTAACTAGCTACCTCCCACGAAATGCATGGCCGAGACTGATGTACCGGGTGACCCAACCCAGTTTCCTGGCTTGCTATGCTAGCCATACGCCATAAGTCAACGCTTCTCAAAGATCTAGTCAACTACATATTAGCGATAACGGATCATATATCGCGATATATGTACTTTTCCGCAAGGGTTATGGTTAGCAAACTGGCCGCTATCTAATTTGTAGAGCTAACAAAAAAGATGAACTAATCAATTAGCCACCCTACGTGTTAGGTGCCTGGTCGAAGTTAACGCTAAAGTTTGCACTGAAATAAATAAATAAATGAATAACACGGTATCCACAGCGCAGCCTTGTGTCATTGCTGAAAAATTTAGACGGCCAGTGGCAATTTCTAACGTGCACGACAGCGTGCCAAATAAACATTTAAATAAAAAGTCACAAAGTCTAAATGCATACTCATAGTAACTAGTTACCAGCTCCGACAATTAACTGAAGGTGATGCGCACACACCCCAGTGGAAAATCGCAGTAATTTCCTCCGAAACAGTGAAGCTAGACGAACCGCATAACGGAATATACCTACCTCCATAACTACTCTGCCAATTGGCTTTGAGCCTGCAGTAATATCAAAGAAAACTTTAGGATTTGCCATGTTTTTTTTGCTTTTAGATGGTAGCTACCCAAGTTTGAATCTTTTGTCTTGCCCGAACAGACTGAAGTGGTCTTGGTATGGAGAAGAAAACGGAAAGAGACTGCTGGGCTATATAATGTCCAAAGAGGAGGGGTCTTATGGACGTCTCAGTCCAATGAGAGCATACAACTGATTTACGTGACTCTAGCAATAACGAATGAAGGTGTCGTTCAGGGTTTTCGTCATCCACACGAATTTAGGAAAAGCGATTTATGGTGGTCTTGCCTATTAGCGACGTTAAACGAACCAATAGACGTTGTATGGCACATATAGTTAACCGCGGAACCGTGCTCACTAGAACTGTAAGTCAGTAAGTTAGCTTTGCGAAACTGACCACAAATTGGTTGTTCAGTCTGCGCCAGAAACGAGAAACGGTCCACTGATGAGTTGAAAGACGGCTAACATAAAGCATGCATGGCAAACTGGACGCTTGGTCTGACGCTTACAGATTTTTTAAGAATTGAATCAGTAAAGGTTTCAAATGAAGTGGGCGACGTGTCCGTGACGGCTAATTACTTTGAAAAATAGTAGCGATGCCTCCGATGCATCACACTAACATTGGAAAAACACGCACAAATCCCACTGGCTTTAACCACAAAAAAACAAACCCAAATGTACCAGTACTCCTTTAATTACTTCAGCTTTATCAGACCCAAAATTAACCGAAATCATTAAACGTAATAGTAGACAATTATTGCTCATTTTAATCCTTACATTATTACCCACTTCCAATGTCTCCAGTAAACGCCATCAGCAGTATAATGCATGTAAAATAACTCACAACCCACCCAGTCTGTTGTTCTGTACCTAGACATCGCTTGATTTAATGTATAGACTGTAGTTCATTATTATGTAGTTTATTGCATGCAGCCTATTTATGGTATTTACTGTCGAGCCTCAGTCGTCCTTTACCCTTTAAATGTAGCATTGCGTACTGGACAAACAGTATGTCCACTCATCTGTGATTACTTGGTCAAAAATGCAGCTGGCCGAGTCTGATACTCACAAATATGTACATATACATCATATAAATGTAAAAGATCAGTGGTTTCAATACACACACACACTACATATATTAGTAGAAACTGTTTACTACATGGCTATGAATGTGTTCTTTGACGGACTGCAAATTGGTCCTCCACCTTTATGAAGTATTACAGTATTATAAAGACAAAACACGATCTACATCTTTCTGAACTACTAACTGATCTGTTCATGTCACTGACCAGTAAAGACATGGCTAAGGTCTGAGAAGATAATGTGTTTATTGAATGAAGATAAACAAGGGCAGGATCTCAATCCGTTAAAATAAAAATAAATAAAACCATTCACTTTCTCTTAGTGAGAGGCAAGCAAAGGATTTCTTGCGTTTCTTTGTCCAACAATCCCAAACGAACAGGAATCTTTGAATTTAGTCTTACAGTATTGATTCTCAGAGTAAGGGAGAGATGTTTTTGGCACATGGGATGGCTTAATGAGACCCGATGGGATGGGATGAGATGGGATGGGGCTATTCTTTTAAGAAAAGAAAAGAAAAGAAGACAGGGCAGCACTCAGTTTTCCCACAGTTTTCTGGAACGTCCTTTTGTGCGAACATATTCATATAAATACAATCATACATGTAAAATAACAGTTTCTGAGGACTGACTCAGACATTTTGTTTTTGCCAGAAAACAGTGCAAAGATACAGGAAATGCATCAGTTTGTCTGCTGAACAGCTTCACCCAGCGATGCAATGTCCTGCATGTGAGTACGCCATCATTTCCCCTTATTTCAGGTGTACAGAAACAACATTCCAGTCAGTTGACTACTTGTATCAATAGAGACAGGGGGGGAAAAAAATATCAACAAAGAAGAAGAAGAAAAAAAACAACAATACAAAGCATTTGAAAGAAGCAGCTCTGAACAAAACAAAAATCCCAGGTGATAGAGAAGGAAGACAGAATATTTCCCTCACCGTGTCATATGTGAATGGACATGGAGGGCATCTCCTCCCTTCAGCTTACTCTCATTCAGTACAAATACCTCATTTCCAATTATTTACCATTCGTCATGACACCCATCTGATTAGCTTTAGCCCATGTGGAGACACAGCAGTGCAAAGTCAAGTGGAATCCTTCTCCTTTCACCGAGACATTTCTATAGTAGGAGCTAAAACATTTTTAAATGAAAGATTTTGCGAGCTGTGCTTTGGTTGCCTGTGGGCGTCATTGGTATTAACTGTTATCATGTATCGCGTGTGGTTGCATGTGCCTCAGGGTTCTTCAGGAACACACGTCTCAAATCAAAATCTGTTAGATTGCAGGTGACAGCAGCCTGCAAAAACACTGAAGGAAATTTAGTATGACAACATGGAATCTAAAAAGGTACAGAGTGTGTGAACGTGAGCCATGTCCTCAGCACACGCACAAGGTTCACGCATGTTTGACTCTGTTTTTGGGCTTAAAACCAGGGTGTGGTTGTATGTGATGTAATAAAGTGGCTTGTGTGGTGTTATGCATTAGGTATGAAAAGCAGTGTTTTGGGTAGGATATCAGCACACTAGTGAGACCTGACTGAGAAGAATGATGAGATGTTTTGGGGCAGGTGGGGGTAATGGGAGAATTTTGTGGTTTTGTTTGCCGTTTGTAACTTAGGCATGATCTTGGAAGGCGTCCAGGTTGAAGGCCGTGTCCAGGAAACGCTTCAGCTCCTGGAGATGGGAATTCTTACTACCGGTGGCAGGAGCAGCAGCAGATTCACGACCAGCATACCTGCACATAAGCACATGCACGCACAGTCTTATACTTCTATATTTGGTGGTCAATTTTATTAAATGTTTAATTTTAACTTATTATTTAATGTAATTAGGTATTATTTTAAGTAAGTGATGTTACGCGTATATCTAAAACACATACACCCAATCCCTATCAACTCCCATAGGAAGCCTTTTGCCCATTTTAGTTTTTCAAATTATAGCTTCATTATTAAAAAAAAACAAAAAACCCAAACCTTCACCCAAGTGTATCCCATGTTTTCAAGATTGCTCCACGTTTCCAGATCATGGAGGATTTTACATCATCATCAGACAACTAGATGCCCAAGAACAGACACCAAGTCCAGCTCGATGCCTAACCAACAGCTAGCAACCCCACGGACCTGTGATCTTGAGACTGAAGGCAGGAACCTCGTGCAAGGCTGGAGACCCAGCTTTCATGGTTTTGGCCTCCTGAAGTAGCTACACTCCCAGATTTAACATGTACATTTTCAGTATTTTCTAAATGCTCTTATCCAGAGTGACATGCTTGTTCATGAATATGATGTATGCTCTCCAGAGACTGGTATACCAGGTATTTAGCTAAAGTAGCTTAAATTTAACTGCTTACAAGCCGATGAAAGCATACAGGAATTTGTACCACACATACAACATTTATTTACATCTCGCCATACCGCTAACACGCATCTACGGTATATAAGAACTAGCTAGATGGCTAGCTTGTTTACTTAATTTTCATTTATGGCATTTAGCTGTCACTTTCATCCAAAGCAGCTAGCTCATATCGTACACCTTCTCAGTCATCAACATTACGAATTGCGATGTCCACTGTTGTGGTTCAAGACATCTTTGTTGCTAGCTGCAGCCTAGCCTTTAATGGAGCATGCTGAGAATGAAAGGTTAGACCAGATTTAGACTCACAGGGGTACAGTCCCTCTGAGAGGAGCTTACAGAGTTGGGTTCCATAACCCAACATCCTGCTGGTGACCAAACCACAGCCTGCTGCCTTCGTTAAGAAAATGGACCAGTGTTTGCTTTGCCTCTGTATGGCTGCTGGTGCAACACTGGCTTGTTGAAATTAGCAACAGAGAGCTCATTAAAAATGCAGGTTGCTGTAGTGCGATAATTCACCTGGGACCGAGGATAAATACTGCATGCACTTCAAACTTTTTTAAACGAGGAATTTTTACCTCAGATAGTAAATATAAAGACAGTTAGGTCCAACAAGTTGTACCCCCACAAATGCATGAAAGTGTTTCCTAAAATATTCTTTTTGTGGTTCTGGTTGTGTCAAGTATAATCCTTATTGTATATAGTCCATATTGTATTTTATGTAGCACATATAGAAGAGCCAGGTAACTGAGAGCGTGTCTCTCTCTGTTGGTGCTTTTAGTGGTTAAAAAAATACATTTGGATTTTAGTAGTTCAGATTTGGGTAAACTGCTTAGTTTTACCTAATCTTGATGAACGTGTGTGTGTGTGTGAGTGCAAGCACTTATGTGTGTTTTCATAAACGCTTTACCACACGGGCTTTGCACGGTCGATGGTGGTCCGCATGCGAGGCTTGACGTAGTCATAGTAACCCTGGTTCTTATGCTCCTCCTGGCACCAGACCAGATCAGCATTGGGGTACTTCTCAGTTTCTGCTTTGACCAGGTCAAAGGGGAACGGCGACAACTAGAAAGGAGGGAGACCCAGAGCTCAACCGCATCGCCAACCAGCCAGTCCAGCAGGACGGTGATCTACATGCTGGTATTATTCTTGGTGTGACTACACTAATATCACCTTAACATTAACATGCAAAAATATACAGTTTTTTTTTTTAGCTCCCTCAGCCCTGTGTCTCGAGTGCTACAGCTGAAAGCAGCACAACTTCTTTTTTTGGTCCTTGAAAATGTTTCAACATTTATCTGAAAGTTTTAAGAAATTGGTGGGGAGTCCCAGGTATTTAAGGCTTATTGGGGTCTTGCCTAGGACGTGTTCTTGTGAGTAACCGCCTCAAACTGTGGGCATCCAAATGGTTGTGCGCGCGTGTGTTTTACCTGCTCGATGCGAGCGATAGCCACAGTGCTCTCCAGCTCCCGAGCTTTGCGCTCACGTGTGACCTCATAGTAGACCTTCCCCGTACAGAAGATCAGACGCTTCACATCACTGGGGTTCTGGGCAGCAGGGCCATCCTCCACGATCACACGCTGGAAACTGGTGCCTAACCAGTAACGTACACACATATGAATGTGTACATTTACACACACCCACATGAACACGGACACAATCTCAAATACACACACAAACCAACGCTCGCACGCATGGACAATAACGCAATAATCCATACATAATCTTAAATATAGTCACAAAGCACACAAACACAAGCGCACACAAAGATTCAGACAGAGACAAAAAATAAACTTAATATGTTGAAAACTCAAATAATGTTGCAGCGTGAGAGATTCAGCTTGGTGCTTCATGGAACTGATCACTAAAAGAAGGAATCTGACCAGGCAGCATCAGGTCAAAGCTGGACTTGGCCTCTGGGTGGCGCAGTAGAGATTTAGGAGTGAAAATGATGAGCTGAAGAAGAAGAGAAACAGCATATTGATTGTTCAGGCCAGCAAAACAGCTTGTTCCCGTGTGCACGTGGGTGTTTAAGTGTGAGCATGTGCACGAGGAGCTGCTTTTCCATCGGAAACCCACAGGCTTTCGGAAAGGCAGAAGGATCTGCCTTCGCAGGACATGGAAGTAGTTGGCAGGAGTGGAGCAGTTAACCACTATCCAGTTACAATCATACAGCTGAGACACCTCGAAGTCGCCCGCGATTTTCTGAAAAGAGAGAGAGAGAGGAAAAAAAGATAACCAAATCAACAAACAAACAAACAAAAAAGGGTTGGGTTTGCAAAGAAAACCACACAGTGAATAAAGGCGTGTGCTTACAGGAAAAACATCAGGATCATCATTGCACATTTGTAGAAAACGCTCCGGACGAGCGGAAGAGTGCTCAGGACCCTATATAGGACAGAGAGAGAGAGAAGGGTGGGGTGGAGTTAGACAGAGAGAAAACCAGAGTGGAAGGAAGAGAGCCAGGGAGGGAGAGAGATAAAGATGGGAGAATGCATCAACTAAAGAATATTCACTGCTGTGAATGTGGCCAGACAAAGATGCACAATATGATCAGAATATGACAACAGTGTGGATTGGGATATGTACAGAACACACCGATAAATATTTGATACACCAGGCTGTGAGGTGGTAGGCAGGGCTAAACATTTTCCATGAGCCAGAATGTCTTTGGTTGGTCAGAAGGTTTACCAGAATACTCACTAAGAACAATATTAAGTCAATTAAAGCGCTTAATACTCAAGCAGAATACACTCAAATATACAAAGTGATCATTCAGTGCCTTCTGTGTTCTGGGGGGGGGGCATTTTTAAGATGCATTGTGGATAATGTAGTCTCACCATGCCCTCCATTCCGTGTGGCAGCAGCAGGACTATGCCGTTCTGGCGAACCCACTTGGCCTGGCCGGGACAGATGAACTGGTCGATTATACACTGGGCCGTGTTGTGGAAGTCCCCAAACTGGGCCTCCCACAGAACCAGCGCGTTGGGACTGGCCATCGCAAACCCCAACTCAAAACCTGAGACAGAGAGTCACAGAGCAATAGAGGGAGGGAGGGGCCAACAGAAGTGAGAGAGGGAGGGAGGGGCCAACAGAAGTGAGAGAGGGAGGGAGGGGCCAACAGAAGTGAGAGAGGGAGGACACAGGAACAGCGGAATGTGCTGATGCTAATTTCACGACCAAAAGCCAAATCTCTGAATTGCTTCGTTTTGCAAGATGTGTTCTATGGTTCTGTGTGGCCCACATTAACACAGGTGCACCCTTGAATATATAAGTAAATATTCGTGCCAGAGCACAAGTATAGATTCTGGGGGGAAAAAAAGCACACACCCAGCACGCCGTACTCAGACAGGGAGCTGTTGCAGACGGTGTAGGGCGCCTGGTTAGGAGACATGTGGTTCATGGGGATACAGGTCCTCTTGTCCACGTTCTGATCATGGAGGACATGGTGACGGTGACTAGGAGAGAGACAATGTTTTCACAGTATTTATTCAGTACATGTACAGACGCGTGCGCGCGCGCACACACACACACACACACACACACACACACACACACACACACAGCTGATGGGAGTCATCGTAGATCATATATCATATGAGTGAGTGATAAATGAGTTGATGCCAGGCGGTACCTGAAGGTGCCTCTCTCCACGTCCTGGCCGCTGAGGCGCACATGGATTCCTTCTTTGAGCAGAGAACCGAAAGCCATGTACTCTCCCAGGGCCCAGTCCACTATCCGGGTCCGGATCATGTCTGCACGGCCCTTCAGCACACGACTCAGACCTGTGGGAGAGTGGGACCACTGCAGTGTTATTCTAAACGTGAGTGTGTGTGTGTTTATGTATGTGTGCACGAGTGTGTAAGCGTGTGAGTGCGTGTGTGTGCGCATGCCTCCATGAATGGTGAAGTCTTCCACAGGTACAGATGATGCCACCTGGCCAATGTACACAAGCTCCTCTTCATTCAGGCCTGTGGAGGGGCAGCTCATGCTCTTGGGCTGTCCATCCAGAGTGAAAAAACCTGTGCGCGCACACACACACACACACACACAGAGAGCATGTTTCAACATATTTCATGAGAGATGCTTAAAAAAAACCAAAAAACAAATAACACTCCATTCTCTCACTTGCTCACACCCACACTTGCTCACACCCACACTTGCTCACACCCACACTTGCTCACACCCACACTTGCTCACACCCACACTTGCTCACAC
>JAOXYF010000016.1:2054769-2066276 GCA_028565775.1 Sternarchorhynchus goeldii
CAGAGGAAAGAAAGAAGCAAAAAGAGAGAGAAAGAGAGAGAGAGAGAGAGAGAGAGAGAAGGGGGGGGGGGAGACAAAGAGAGGGGTGGGCGACAATAACACAAAACAGGCTCATTAATGGGGTTCTGCAGAGCTGTGGAGGACAGAAAACAGTTCTCACCAACATGCTGGAACCCAGTAGCTACTGGGGCCTCGTCAAAATTTACACAACTGATGCCCAGTGGGTCGAGGTTGGCATTATGATGCCCCATGACCTGGAAACAAGGCAACAGCAGTCACAGGACAGGAGGAGGAGGCCATTACATAGGAATATATCAGCATGCATGTTCAGACAAGATCAAAAATACACTGGGGCGATCCAATGAGAGATAAACCTAAAACTAAACAAAAGCACCCCGGTAAAATTTCTATAACTAGACTAAGCTTTTTAATTAATTACTTTATTTATTTATACATACATGATACACACCGACACATTCACTTAAAAACAGGAAGGCATAATTGTCTTACCTTGTCATAGTTTAAAACCCATTTAGGACAAGATTGAGACAAATGTAATATATATGAAGATATGCTTAGAGGACAGATTAAGAACGAACCATTATTCAATAATCTCGCGATAAATTTTATGCAATTGAACCGTTAATCTATTAAAACAGTGTTCCTTTTTTAAAAACTTGTGACCAAGATATGAAATGCATTTCAGATATAGTTTAATGTAAATATACAGATATCAATAAGCCTACTAATAAGGCTTATGTAAAAGTATGTGTTTTTCAGTCACATTGCCACCTAGGGGCCAAGTGAAGCCAGTGCAGCATCAGAGCTGGTCTTCAGACCGGCAGACTCCTCCAGCCCACAGTTTTGCTCCATCACAGCTCCCAACACATCTGAGCTGAGACACAGCAGAGTTGTGGCCGGTGTGAGGGTCCCCCTAGACTGGACTGGAGAATCCTGAGCTGGTGATTCTAATCCAGTCTCACATAACCGGTATTCAGAAGACACTGTAATCTTCTTCGTAAGATGCAAGCTTCTACTTTTTTCGTAGAGGTCACAGTACAGATGCTCCCAAACAACGGCAGGGTCCCAAATGCTAATAAAAAGATCTTACCTTTTGCCACAAAAAATAAATTAATGAATTAATTTTAAAAAGCCACACCTGCACAGAACGATACGACGATGGTGAATGTTCGAAGAATTTGGCTATGAAGTTGAAATTCAAATAATTCTTCTTATTACTGAGACCACTCACCAACTCCACAATACAACTTCATAGGTAATTTGCAGACACAAATGTGCATCAATACAAATGGTGGCAGATTTCCTCCCAACATTAAACATCTATTTTGTCTGTCTTGAAGAAACATCACTAAAAGTTAGGAGGGCCAAAAGAACCTGGCATCCCTAGGTTTGTCACGTCAGCATGTTGGACACACCTGGTAGGCCCTGATGAGTGATTGCACAGCCAGATGGTCCTCCACCAGCTTTTCCACATTGGGCTGGGCCCCAACCAGGGACTGGGCCTGGGTCAGCTCAGCCAAGCTCACACCCAGAGGTGGAGGGCTTTGGTAAGCAGTGCCTGGGGGGGCTCCGGCATTCGCATTCCTGAAAAAAATGTCCCAAGACTGGAGAGAGACACAGCAAGAGAAAGAGGAAGAGAAAGAACAAGGGCGGGAGGATTTAGAGCCTGGTTTAGGGCATATTTCAGCAACACACGCAAAACAAATGTTTCACTGTAGAGTAAAATCTGCTGTGATCCGTGAAGATATTTGAAATGACTGTGGCACAGAAACTGCATTTGTGAAAAATGTTCACCATTCTCTCCAGTAGCTTTAATGAAGCCCAGACCCTGAACAATACTGTGCTTACTCTGTTCTTACAACACCCAGTCCAACTCACAAAGGGTGTGGCAAACATCTGATAAGTTGAACCCAATGCATCAGTATCAGGAACACAAACTGTGGAGTACACAAGGACTGGCAGATATTGCACTACAGGCCTGAGATACTGCAGTGGGGATTAGCAAAGGCAAAGGAGCCAACAGTTTAAGTCTGAGTTAAGGTTGCAGAGTTGTTAATACATTTATAGAATTATAATAGAATTATAATACATGAACACAAGTCATATTTCAGTCACATGAGAAAAAAAATGCAAAAAATTCCATTAAACAGTTATATATTTTTTGTACACAAAGATTGAGAATATGGACTACAGTACAGCCAACAGAAGGTCAAAATCTAATGTTTTGATATGCTGTAAAGTTCAACTGTATAATATCAACTAAAGTACTTTCATTCAAGGATAAAAGCTGAAAATGTGAAAGTTCGGCTCTCAGTCAGCAGAGACGGTTCCAAAAGAGCAACATGCTGCTGGAATGGTAATGCAATGCCTTCCATTAATGTGGAAGCTGCAACCATAGGATGAAGATCTTAAGGCGAAGAGATGCTTGTGAGATCTAAAAGGTCAAATTCCATGTGTTCTTTAGTGTCACTGCTGGACTCGTTTATGCAGAAGCTAACTTTTGGTCTGCAAGGAGGCGACCTGTGAAATGTAAAATAACAAAAATGACTGAAGACAGCGGTGTCCTCTCTAATTTAACCACATGTTTTGAAAAGATCTATTTTGCTGGTCCAGTAACTTGGCTCATGTTAATGTAAATAAGAAAGCACATTTACTGTAGGCAACTTTATGATCTAGTCGATCAAAATGGCCGGGAGAGGAAGGTAAAAACATCCTTTACCTGAAATCTCACACCAACACGGGTAGACAGCAGAAACAGAACTGGGGGTAAACCCTTCGGATGGTGGCCATTGTGTACAAACCAGCTCAGCCTCATGGGATGAATCAATAAGGAACGAACCAAACCCACCACTTCGTTTCTGACTCCACGAGCATAAGAACTGACCTACAGCTCAGCAGCAAGTCAAAATGTACTACACATGCAGCTTCTTTCTTTCTCAATTAACTCAACGCACAAAAAAGAGCATACATAAAATATGCCACAGGGTACAGCTTTGCACGGAGGAAGGCCTCCATCTCTTAAAGCAAACGTCAAACGATGAACAATAGGAAAAATGAGCCAATCAGCACCAAGAACCAACAAAAGTGATGCACCAGAGCCTGATTACATCACCCAACCATGGAGAACACCAGCATCGAGACTGAGGCAGCTGTCCTACTGTAAACATCAACGAGCCAATTCAACTTGCTACAACAGGAATATGGTGGTGCTCATTTAACCAGGATTTAAGATAGAGATCGCTCCTACCAAACTGGATCACAAAAAAAGTGAATTAGCATTTTGAAATAGGTCTTATCTTTTACACACATTTTCCAATACAGAAACCCAAAACTGTATCTTTTCAGCTAGATGAGAGTACACATTTGTATCTTGGGGTGAGACAGCAAGTTATCTAGATTCATTAAGGTTACATAAAGCTGAGGACGCAGGTGTAACTGGACACCACCTCTGGCTGCACATGCTGATAACTGCAGCAGAAGAGAACGCCTGTCAGGCATTTCAACAGCAGAAGAGAACGCCTTTCAGGCATTTCAACAGCAGAAGAGAACGCCTTTCAGGCCATTCAACAACAGAAAAAAGAAAACCCGCAGCTCGAAAATACATTCGAGTTCAGGAATTAAATGTTTAGGAAGGGCCTAAAAGTACATGTTCAACGGATGTCAGAAGGTCAAGTTTGACCAATTTAGGTGTCAGGTAATGTGTGGAGAAAAAAAAGGGTCAGATATAAGGTGTGTTATTAGGAGCACACTGCTACACCTGCTGGACGTATGGATGTGGAAGTGTCGCGTCTGTGCATTCTGGGACGGGAAGACTCCCATGACCACTCTAAAAATATCCAGCATGAGGAACACCAATGTGACCTCTCTCACACACACACACCTCTCCAATATACAGAGAGATTTTGACAAAAGTGTTTGTTGTACAATAAATACGACCACAAAATATAGGTTAAGAATTCCCAGGTTACGCTGTCCTTGAAAGTTATTATGACCATGCAAACAATGTGTACCAGCACAAAACACACAAGCCTATACATGCCTCATTTTTGTTTAAATGGAAAGAACAAACAAAAACGTAACACCACCAGTTTATCAAGGGCTGAAAGTTCATATTAGCTGCATGTTGCCCTACCAGACACCAGGAACCAACCTTTCACGTTGACCAACATGTTTTACTCAAATTGTTTCCTTAATTGGGATTCAGATCAGTATAAAACTCGCACACCAAATCAGAAATGCACATGGCAATAAAAGCAAGTAAAAGTCAAAGTGTTTTTGAGATACTTTACAACATGCTAATCATCTTTCAGTTATGTAATGATAGTTGGGGGAGCTTTTGAGCTTCTGCTTTTTTGAGCTTTTCACCTTTGTTGGCTAGCACACTGCTTGAGGGAGAATTCTGGGAGGTTTTTTTTTTTTTCCCCCTCACTGGAACTTGTTTCACTTCTCGCATGCCAAGCAAGTTAAAGAAGGCAGTATCATCACTGTGCTAAGAATATATTCTCACTATTGAGTTGTGTAACTTGTTGTGTTTTTTTACTCTAAATGGTTTTTTTTTGTGCTTGTGAGAGCAATATTCAAATGTGGGAGAATGGGATGTGGTAGTTTTTATACAAAAACCACGGTTGGACTGTTTCAATACAAGAAGAGACAGAGACAAGAAAGACAAGATGAGGAAGAGAGAGATACAGTGCAAACCCCCAAACCAAAACCTGTCACCACCACCAAGGTCAAAAGGTATCCCCTACGCTCCTTTTTTCCATGGATCCAGAAGCTCATCCTCTTCCTCTTACCTTGTGCACACTCTTGGGGTTCTCCAGCCAGGCATAGTACATCTCCTCCACATAGTTAGAACTCGTCCCGTTCAGAAACGGCTCGGCTGCCACCGGCGCGGTGTAGCGCCTGATTGGCTGAAACGTCCTGAGCGTGACCGCAGGCCTCTGCTGTGATAGGGTCTTAGCAGTCTGCGAGGCCGTGATTGGCCGAAGCCGTGCCGCACAAGTCCTTAAGCGGTACATCGCAGTCCGTTAAAAAGAGTGTCGCACTTTCAAACAAAACAGTATGTGCTCCTGGGCGTCCTCAATGCTGGCTGAGAAAACAAGAAATAAAAAACATCAACCCCTCAGATCTCCAAATGGAAGAGGAGTTGTTGGTATTCCCAGAGGGCTATGGTGAACTCCTTTAGCAGATGTTCCCAAACTCTAAAACATGCAAAAGAAAAGGAAAAGAATTACTCAAATCATGCAGAATACAGCAGATGAACACAAAAAGAAATGAGTACTTGAAAAAAAGTCTTACTCAAATATGTGTAGTCTATAGAAACCGACTGACAACCGCAAAGACAAACTACTGAACAGGATCTAACCACTGCACTAATACAAAGATTTAAAATCAGTAAAGCCAACTTGTTTGTCTTCAAACACACACACAAACTTTCAATTTGCAATTAAAAAAATATATAAATAAATGTGTCAGACACAGTGGCTTCCCATGAAAGCCAAACAAAGGTCAGACAGAATGACCAACCTCTGGTAAAGAATGTGGAACAGAGAGACTAAAGCATAACCTGTGGTTTCATTTCCATCCATCTGCTAGCCAGGAAAAAGTGAGGCGTTACACCTCACAAATGTGTATCCTACCGCACATTTTACGGGTACATTTTTGCCTAAGGGATCTGGGCTAATTGTGAAAGAAAATTCATATCTAGTGGAGTCTGTCTGTACAAAATGCTGAGTGAACATTTACACAGCTACAGAGGCCCTTCAAAAGTTGCCTAAAAGAGTCTGTCATGTTAGTTATAGAATATTATCACTCTTTGGGAAAAGGCTTGTGCTAGCCCCCCTCTCTTAGTCTTGGGGCTCACACCAACGACTGTCACACTGACATGTCTGAGTTACCGGATAGTTGGATCAAGAAGTCATCAAATTGAAGTGCTGGACTCTGGGGTCCAGAGCGAACTGTAGGCCAAGAGGAGCACGTATAAAACCAAACCATGTAGAAATGACCAGAAAGGGTGGCTGAGTCATCATGCGATGAGGGAATCTTACGGTTTCACAGTGACGACAGTGTGCCTAAGCGCACGTGTTCACGTGATTAAATATAAAGTGACGTTATTAAATCTAGGCTTGGTACAGAGTTACATTTATTCTCAAGAGTTCTGTTTAACTGGTTATCGGTTTCAGATTACAATTTAGTGGATGTTACGAAACTTCTTTAAAGTCTTTCATTTTACACTCCAGGGGTTGAGAACTTGTGCGAGTTCTTTTTTTGGTATAGTACGTTATATAAAGTTAAAACTAACTTTTCAACGAGTAAAAGCAGTAGCCAGCTTAACCATGGGGCACGGCCCAGGTTTACTTTGGAAAAACTAGACGGTTTTTTTTTTTTAAACACATCAACTGTTTGCACGGAAAAGTTTATTTATAATCGAAGTATTTTTTACCACAGTCTGTAATCATTATCAAGGGCCCCCATATAAAATGAACATCACCTTCACTAGTATTCATCTAGATTCAGTCCACACCTATGTTTTGACCTTGCGTTCGCTCCACATTTTCCGATCTCAGCGCGATTTCGCCCATACAAGAATCCGCCCACTAAAGCTGTTGCAGTGCATTGGTTGTGTAACCATAAGCCCGCCTATGGAGCAGATCACCCATAAAAACTAGTGGAAAAGAAGCATGTCAATCAGTTTGTCCTTTCGCTAAACATGGGGTCTTACGAAAATACCATGCTACCTAGCTAACTGCTATCTCAAGCTATTCGGTAGCTTGTTATGAACATCTCTCAGATATTCAAACTTTGTAAGCATAGAATATCATGAAGCCAGTTAGGTTATGTAATTAGCTATGTATTAAACACTGTGTTAATGAAGTTTTTTGTAACTGCAGTAGCTAAGTAGCAAGCCTTATGTAGCTAGCTAGTGTCGTTAGCTAGAGACTTGTATAATAGAACTGTGTAGCCAGCGAGCAAATTTTTCGTGGTGATCGTTTGAACATACTACCGTAGTTTACTACGTATAATATTTTAAGATAAAATAATATTCACAAATGTATTGTATACGCCATTATATGCGTTTTATCACATCTTTGGTAGCTAGCTGTATATCACAGGACCTACCAGCTAGCTAGCTAGTTTGCAAGTCAGTTTTGAGAAGACTGCAAAACGCAATGTCATTTTTACAGTTCGCCTCGCTAGGGAAGTGCTACATACAAATACAGAGAAAATACTTACTTTTGTAAACTGCCAGCTTAGTGAAGTTTCTACGCCCGCATTTCGACGGCCCCCACCTCCGTCCTGATGCCCTCTGTGTCGTTTGGCTGGAAATGACAATCCTGAGAACTGGAAGCCGCAGCTCCGGCCCTGGTGCGTCGATCTGAATCCATGACGTCACGTTTTTTCGCGCGGTAAGGCCTGTAGCCCCACAACGGTCTCGCCACAATTCAGAAACGCATCATCACGATACATGCACCATTACGAGATAAAAGTGTCAGACCAATTGTTCGCCTAGAAACATAAGTGATTTTTATTGCATTTTTTTAATGCAATACCAATACCAAAACCACCATCAACACTTTACAAATAGCTCACAGCGCCTTGAGCCCCGTCCTTAGACTGACACTAGAACACCATTCGTCTAAATTATTGATGTTTCTAGAGGTTGCTCTTCCTTTACCTCTAGGTTAAAGGGCAACATGTACCTCAAGCAACACTAGAGGACCTGGAAGAATCGGGAACACAGTGCAATCAGACCAAATAAGATAAAAAAACAAGTAAAATCAACGCTTTGATCAATCAGATTGTTCACTCATTAGCTATAAAAGTTCAGTCACTTAGGCCTCAATACACTGACATACATTAACTGAGACATTCTTGCAGACAATTCAGATTAAATGGAAATTACATCACACCAAGTTGTAGAGTGCTCAGGTGTTTTTCTAGACGTACTGCATAAACACTTCACTCAACTTGAATGATTTGTTGTTCACAAAAAATATTGAAAGCGCCATTAGAGGAATCAGCAGGAACGTGTGCATGAGACATAACACACTTTGGACTGCATCTCCATTGAGTGTTAAGCATGCATATTTGGAACACAAAGGGACCATTTCTTAGGCTGCATCTGTTACAGGTCCCCCTCTGACCCACACTAGGAATATTGCATTATTGGTTGTGAATCAGACTTTGCCCTCGTTGAACCTGTTTGGCTTTTACACATGGCATAGTTAGTGTTATCATGCACAGCGTCACACAGCCCTTGGCCAAAATACAGCGTCATTTAGCTGGATTCTTTAAAAAAACCAAAAAACAAAAAAAAAACCTCAAGGTTATACCACATTACAATAACCATTTCAAATAAAAGTGACAAAATAATTTAAAATGAGTAGTATTATGCCTACTTGGAAGGAGGAAGGAGGAACAGTGTCTAACTTGGCAAACGAAGCAAAAAATGTCAGGAAAAATAAAAAATATGTAACTTACATAATGTGACAAAGTCGTGTATGGATGGTACCGTTATATCGAAGTGCATCTAATTCACTTGACTGAACCGTCACAAAACATACACAAACACTGATAAGAACACCAACAGTGTCTAGTGTGTAACTGATAATCACTGAGATACTGTGTATTGCAGTTTGTGAACTTCGACATTCAAATCCTGAAAACAGGAATAATTGTGATCCACAGTGTGAACAAAGAAGGCTATACCTGAAATAGGGTTTGGGGAAAAGAAAGGGGGAAAAAAACCCAACAAGAACCAAAAGTAATTTGTAACTTTGATGACCTTAATTTCAGATGCCTTACTGGAATTAATATATTAATTTTATATCATTTCATACACATAATTTCATGTGTCTGAAATAAAACTTATAAAACTTTATATACTTTATAAAATAAAATAAAACTGCACAGACATCTCATCTTCTCTAGGCAAACATACATGTTACAGTCTGCAGCAATTACTCATGATTCATTCCAAACCAAAACAATAATCTCAATGATAAATTCAACAGTTTCCAACCCTCGAAAAAAGGGTCTAAAATGGTTATGTAGGCCTCTATACATTCGTTTACACAGAGAATATTACTGAAGTGCATTTAGTTGCAGTGGTCCAGGTTCTTTTCAGCCCATAGTCATAATACACATAAAGGACTCTTGTCATAGACACCTTTCAGACAGAGACAGAGGAACCCATCCCAATGACTAAGGTTCTTCATGTCCTACCCTGTGTTCTATGATGTACTGCAGTTGGAGGTTCCTCTTGGGACAATGGCCATGTCTTAAGCTTAGCTGCTCTTTGACTGACAGTTAGCAACTGTTCCAAAGCTCAGTGGGCGGTGACGGATTGGGGGTGGAGCCAAAGGGGGAAGGCAGAGTGACGTGAGCAGCTGATTCCTCCTCAACACGCCCTCCAGACTCGCATTTCACACACGTGCGCACGCGCACACAGACACACACACACACACACACACACACACACACACAAAAACCTGGCCCCGTTCACACACTTGCACACCTGTCCGTCTGGATGTGTGTGTCATGTGTTATACAGGGGGAGGCGGGGCTGGTCTCTGCGGCATAGGAGCAGGAGGAGGTGGTCTGCAGAGAGAGAACATTCCAGAACATAGACAGACAGAACAACTAAATGGTAGCACTTGGACACCTGATTTATAATAAAGACACTTCAATAACACCTCCGTGTGTAAAAAATGACTATGGTTGAAACAAACAACGCATACAGTGTACAAAACTACCCTGCATAATAAAGCCTAAGCACATTTTAGGTCATGAATCTCAGGTGCAAGAAGGTGACGTGGATGTGAGTGAGAGGAGAGGAGAGAGCGCCCACCGTGCAAACGCAGGACGTGGAGGCTTCGTGGCGTAATTAGGTGCCGACGGCGCCCTGCTCGGGTGAGCCATCTACAGAGAGACAGAAAGTCATACATATGCCTTTCCTATGATCCACCCCCCCCAAACACACACACTCCTAGGATCAATGTCAAAAGAAAAGTTCAAGTTCAAGTTCATTTATTTTTATAGCGCTTTTAACAACAGACGTTGTCTCAAAGAAGCTTTACAAATGTCCCGAGTCCAAGCCCCCAGTGATCAAGCCAAGGGCGACAGTGGCAAGGAAAAACTCCCTAAGAGCGTGAGGAAGAAACCTTGAGAGGAACCAAGACTCAAGGGGGGAGCCCATCCTCTTCTGGCCGACACCAGTCACCACGACAACAATATTAGAAATAAACATATAAACATAAGGAGAACAAGACATGACGATAAGCTCTACATCACCATCTTATTTCACAGGTAAAGGAGAGCTAAGCTTAATCACATGAAGGACGAGAGATGTAGGCCAGACCTGCTAAAATGGTCTTCATATAGAAACAGCTTAACTGACTAGTGATACTCACAATGATAAATATACACTTTATAATGATATACGGCAATATCAAACGAAAGAGTTGGCTTCTGAATTATAACACTGCACAATATGTTTCAGTAAGTAAAACAGAGTAGCAGGAGGGATTTGGACGAGCCTCATCTGTGAGACAGAGAGACAGCCCGGTGAACAATTGAGAAATTATAACTGGTTGAACCTGTGTGTGGTTAACAGCAGCCTATTCAAAAGCAAATCTTTCTTTCAGCAGATTTCTAAAGCTGAGAGAGAGGTTCCCTCTGCCAGAACAGCACGCAAAGCAAAAAACGTTTTCCTTTTGTTTAAAATACCAGATGAAAAGGAACCCTGTTGGTTCCTTTGGTCATTATTAAAAGGAGCCCTGTACACTAATCCTGCTACCCAGATGTTCCTGTCTTCCCAACCCAGGATAGTTCTGCATGTACAACTATAATCTGTAGATGGGACTCAATTTCCACAACTAAGTGTACACCCCCCAAAGATATATATGGGTTTTATATCTTTTAAAACCCAGTGAAACATTCATCTTCACTGTTTCCACAATTGCTCTTGTGCATATCATAATTAGTACTGCAAAATATCAAAATATTGTGATACATTGCCATCCATTTATATGACAGTCAGCTCCTGGACCATTCACTACAACTGAACAAGCTGTAGCCGTTTGTGAAAATCCTCATTACACACGAGTTGTTTAGCTATGTACCTCTGTGCTACATGAGGCAGGCAAGATATTAAAGCTCGTCCAAACGGCTGGGCGCGGACGCTGCGAGTGAGGTCAGGGTTTTGAGGAACAGAGGCCCCAGCATGCCACGCGTTTCAGAGAGGAAAGCCCTTTTTCTTTTTTGCAGGCTTCACATACACATGCAGTGTGCGTGCGCGTGTGTGTGTGCATGTGCCCTTGTGAACATTATCCAGTCAGAACACCCAGCAGCTCTGAGAGCATCAGAAGGGTTTTGCGGTTGGGGACAGAAATGCCTTCCTTTCAGCGGGGAGATAAAGGGATAGAGAGAAGAAGGGAAGACTCCGGAGGCGGGGACGGAGGCGGGGGGAGGGGAAGGAGGCGGGG
>JAOXYF010000016.1:2069960-2098346 GCA_028565775.1 Sternarchorhynchus goeldii
ATCACTAAAATGAACTCTGGACCACTTCTCCTCTGTCCACACAACATGCTCCTCAGCAAAGGTGAGTCTAGCTTTTTATATACAATATTCTAAATATTGAGAGATTCATAGATAGACCACTTAAACTACACTCATGTTAAAATGGAAAGCATATGACAGTACACATGCACAGTAGTTATTAAACTGCAAATGATTAATCCAGAAACATCTAGTATTCTCTTAGACATTACCTGGCTGTGATCATTCATCTTCTACCATATCCACAAACCCCCGTACAGTAGCATTGCCCACAATGGTGTTATCAGAGACATGAAAAGGCATGTGACCTTATTTGACCCACACCTTTCCATGTGCAGTCATTCATTTATTAGCAGAGAGCAACTCTAAGCCTGTCAAGATCTCATGTTTATTGTTTCATAAAAAAACCAATATAATGAAAACCACGAGCTTTACAGAAGGGTTTATATGAACTAGAACACCGTAGAATCCATGTACAGAGAAACCACGGAGTGGACGAGAAAAAAAGACAGACAGGAAACGCATCACTGAAACGCCAGGCCTGGTTCACACAGCCCTCCCGAGTGACCCAGCCCTCCGAGCCGAGGCACCATCGCACAGATACAGGTTATTATGAGGAGGACAGTAACTGTGGCATAGCAACGTGGAACCCCGTGACTGCAGCAACAATATCTAGCCAATCAAGAAGCGGGGAGGGATAGCAGATTATTATTATTGCGTAGTGTAAAGGAAAGAGATTGTATGAGAGAGAGAGAAAGTAAGTGTGTGTGTGTGCCAACAATGTTACCGATACACTCACCAGCCATTTTATTAGATACAGCTTTTCAACTCTCGTTAATAGTCTAATCAGACAATCGCATAGCAACAACTATCCATTCAGGCAGACATGGTTTTGTATCTGCAGTTGTACACAAGCGTGTGCGAGTACACATGACCAAGGTCGGGTGACAGAGGAACCACGCTACCTGTGTGACTGGATGAGTAAACACCTTCACGCAAAGAGAAACCGCCGTCAATGGAGCAGAGCGATGCACATGACCTTTACACACACACACACACACAGCATCATGGCAGACAGCACCCAACCTGAGAAAACTAATCCCAAAACTAATCCCAACACTAATCCTAAAATCAAGCAGGACTTTATCCCCAAACTCCTCCATGTGGCTCAGACGCATTACATTCTACAGAAACGAAGCACTTTTTCACAGCACCAGAACATTTTCAGCAGCGTTGCAAAAAAACCAAAAAAAACCCCAAACAAACAAACAACAAAAAAAAAAAAAAAAAAATCGACTGCACTTTCATAATTTGAAGTGCAGAACTGCACAGAGAACGATGCTTTCAGTGGTTCTTTAGAGGTCTATTGCTGGCCTTTGGCATATAAAGCACTGTGTTCATGTTAATCTAACTGGTTGGAGGTAAGAGAGGATGATGGAAAGTTCTGCTGAGGCATTGACAGAAGTCCTATGAACCCAAATGAAACGCTGAAACACCGTCACGGTGCAGGTAAGCAATCAAGGACTGTTAGCATGGCAACGCAGGAAGAGCTTGTACATTTTTTGGTTTCGTAACAGAAAAGCACTACTGTGATAAGAAGTGATGTGTAAACATCCCAAATAATGGTCACCTCCCACACCACATGTGATAAAGTCCCAAGGAAGCATGGGCAGGGAGAGAGAATCAATGCATGACCAAGTAGAGTATACATTCTTATGCAAAGCCTATTTGTTCTTGTTTTTAAGAAAACAAGACTGAGTGTGTGTGTGTGTGTGTGTATACGTGAGCACAAACGCCCAATGTGTATGTGTGTATGCATTTGAGGGAGTTCACCTGAGAAAGAGAAGAAAGGACTGAAAGAGAAAGCAGGGGCCCAGAGAGACCAGAACTCGTACAGAAAACTGAGATAAGGAGGGGCACCAGAGAGACCAGACCATGTACTGAATGCTGGGATAAGGAGGGCCCCTGAGAGACCAGACCACATACTGAACTCTGGGATAAAGAGGGCCTCAGAGAGACCAGACCAGGTACTGAATGCTGGGATAAAGAGGGCCTCAGAGAGACCAGACAACGTACTGAAAGCCAAGATAAGAAGGGCCCCAGAGAGACAAGACCACGTCCTGAACGCTGCACTTCTGCTAAGCCCACTGCTCATTTAATAAAGAAACATCTTCAAAACATCAAAGCTCAAGCAAATACTTCTGAGTGCCAAGAGAGACATTCCTTAAACCAGCAGAGCTCAAGGACCCCCTCATCACACGGTGGAAAGGTCACCAGAAGAAAACAGACGCTGGGGTGAGACACTTAAAAGACTCTTCTGCCTCTAGCCGAGAATCACTGGACATGAAACGTAGGAAACATTCGTTTCGGAGACACGTCGTCTCTCTCTACTCCATCCGTTGTGGAGTGCAGGTCTGCTGCCTACAGAAGGGCTCCAGGTGGCCGGGAGCGGAGAGGCGGCGGTAACGGGAAGAGCATATTTAAGGCAAATTCAGCAGGAACATGACACTGCACAAGGTGACGGGTTTAATCACTAAATAGAATTAAAATATACATAATTAACATATACAGAAGCTTCTGGAAGCAAACAAGCAACCCAGAGCCAAATTTCAGAATGATACTAATTTTGCGAAGTAATCCGAACACATGCAGGCACACACACACACACACACACATATACACATACTGCAGCTCCTCCTACCGATGCTGTGTGTGACAGCGGTGAGCCTCCTCAGGAGCTCCTCCAGCGCCATCTCACTCATTTTCACCCACAGGATCATAGCGACGAGACAGAGGAGCAGAACCAGGAGCAGGAGGAGCAGGAGCAGGGGCGACAGGCACACACGCTGCCCGGGGACGGCTGCTTCTGGCGTGGAGAGAGAGGAGGCCGTGTCTGCTGCTGCCGGTGGTGGAGGTGGGAGAGGCGGAGAGAGAGATAGAGCGAGGAAGAGCGGATGAGGAGGCAAAGACGTGCGCACACACACACACACACACACACACACACCTGCGTGCACGCGTCACCAGGCAGCGTCTGTGCGTGTGCACAAATATACGAGGCTTAGCAAAGTCACTGCGTGCACATTCTGGTGAGGGCTGCAGTACCCCCAAACGAGACTTTTCCCTATAAGTCCACATTAATAGAACTACTCATATTAACCGGCACGTTATGCTGCACACGAAGAGGGGGCTCGGGTGAGGTTGCACGCGCCCACAATGTGCATTTTATGATGACGGTATGATAATCCAAAGCAAGATCCTGCGGAAACAGCATTGTGTGTGTATGTGTGTTCCTGAAGAAAATGTCACAATCATTTAGGTCGTCTAGCTACAGCAGAACACTCCATCCTCCCTATACCAGGCTTGTCTATAAAAGACGCCATTTCAAGCTAAAGACCTGGTATCCGACGTTTAATTACTCATTACCGAAGACATGTGATATAGAATTACATCTCAACTTTATTCTGTAATAAGATGCTGCGCTCCAGTGCAATGGGAACGTGTTTCCTCGTGTTTTTGCAATTCAAAGATTTTATCACATCTCATTTCGTCCAGAAGGAATAACATAAATAAGACGATAAGAGTCTCTCCTTAAACAATAACAAACTACATTCTGGCTACTTACGCAGTCCCCTCGCGCCCAGCTGATACAACACAATCCTTAGTCGTTTGCACCACCCTGTGGTGTGATAGAACAACAGCAAGCTCTTGACCAGTTTGTTGAATTTGTTTGAAGGTTTTGACAACTATTACAAAGTCGCTGTTAAAAATGTGGCTTAATATGAAATCGGAATGGTTCGGTTGCGAGCCTCGAGGGAAAGAGAAGCTTATGATAACCAGCAAGACGAATTAATCAGAATGAAATCCAAGACCAGTGTTTTAACTTCGTGCTTGCCTGTCGTAGTGTTGCTCGCGAAACTATCAAGGGCACGTTAAATAAACGCTGTGGAAATCTGCGTGCGTATATAATTAATGGAGCACTTCCATCCAAAAAATCCTGCATAGTATTCATGCATTATTTGCGCTCATCCAACCTTAATCGCGACGTAGTCATACACTACATGGTTCAAACCAGTCACGTGGTCAACGTGAGGGAACTAAACACACCGTATAAAACTTATAACTTTCAAATAAAAAAAGACAGCATTCACAGAATGAGACGTGCAACGGTAATACAGATGACACAACCCCCCATTCAAACTTTATTTAAAAACGTTATTTATTAAGGAAAAGAATGACAAGATGCGTATTTCATTGCATCAGTATCTATACATCTTATACAACAGACTGAACTGGGAGGGAGAAGAAAACTCCTAGGACAATATCCACAAATAAACCCCTTCCCTGAGGCCAAATGACAGTCCTAAAAATACTAGAGAGCAGCGCAACAATTAGGCGCTTACTTACATGTCCAGTTACCTCACAGCGACCAATTCGAATTGAAATCCGAAAGAGCACTAGGACGCGACATAACGCCTGTACTTCCGCAGATTGTAACGGACACGGGCGAGGTGAGGCACGCCAATCATAACACTGGATCACTGCCGCGGTATTTTAAGAGAATAATTACAGGACCGACATCAGTCCCGTTCACATAATCCAAAGATTCGGTTCGTTTTATGTTCAGTACGGCCGCAGGGTTGCGGGAGACGTGACTTTAACAGCAGTTTCGGGGAAAATGAAATTATGACATTCAAAAAAGCGTGGCGCACATGGTGTGTATAGGCTACAATTGAAAAGGCCTAATGTGTGCGATTCATGCTTGAAGAGCTGAGCTTTCCCCTCTTCTTTTGCAGTACAAAGGTCACAGTCTGCTGAAAAAACAAGCAAACAAGGAAGAACTTAAAACATGACATTACCATGTGATAAAAAAAGCTGAAAGGTTAACAAACTATCATACCATCAAATGGAAACATTTGATCTAACTGCTTTATTTATCTCATGGTAAAAAAGAGCGTCGTTTTACTGATCTGGGATCAGATCCCTATGCCCGACTCCTATGAGTGCAAGACACTGTAACGCGGAGTTCAGATCAGGGATTCCTTAAACAAGCTCAAGTTTGAGATGTAAAAACAAAGATAGAGAACACTTTTAACAGTCTTAAATATGTGTTTACCTATATTAAATAAATGAACAGACTAAGGAAAAAACAAACTTCAGTCTGTCCTCACACTGAACCCATAACGGGTCTTAAAGGAGAAGGAAACGGCCGGTGACCTTGTGCTACTGAACGTTCTGAGCTCCTAAAATGACTCTGAAATGTTTGGCAATGGCACAAGACCTAAAGGGTGTTTCACTTTTCTTTTTCTTCTTCATATAATTATAGTTTTTTGTAATTTATTGACATTTGCATTTCTGTTCAATAAGAGGAGTTTTAAGCCCTGTGTCAAATGACACAACATTGTACATTCTTGGGAGAAAAAACCAAACAAACACAAACACATTGACCAAGAAGGCAAGCTCTAGCTGACTCAGATGTTGGAGCAGCGGCGCCCTCTGGTGGCTCCCAGAGAGGGCCGCAGGCGCGGGTCTCTGGCTTTGTAGTGCTCATTGAAGTCCAGCCGAAAACTGAGGAACTGCAGGCTCTCGTCCGAGCTGGTCATGAGCTCACGCAGGAAGTCCCGCACGATGCCCTGAGAAGCGAAATGACAGATTAACAGCTACACCAGAAGAGCTGAAATACTTCCTGTTTTTAAGAGTGTCCACGATGTTACTAAAGATTTTGGGACTGAGGGATGCCATTAAAGAATGGAAGCAGTTTATCTTGCATTTAGCAGATCTGCGTGTGTGTTCTGGTAGAAAAAGTATGGTACTATTATGGATGGTGCATTATATCTGGTAAAACCTGGTGTCATAGGTGGTGAAACACTGTAGTAAATGTGTGTTTTACCTGGTAGAAGTGTGTGAGGAGTCTGAGCTGAGAGCACATTTTTGGTATGGTGTCTTTAAACTCCTGAACTCGTCTGTTCTCAGCTGCTTCCTGCTCCGCTGTAACACCCCACTCTCCCTACAGCATGTATACACACACACACACCCACACCCACACACCTCAACAGTTGTCCAGAAATGTTTTTTCTACCCTAAAATTAAATAAATGAGTAAAGTAAAACACTCTTCTTCATGTAAGCCTCTTCTGTAAGCTCTAGTCAACAGGCTCATCTCCACTGTTCTGAGGTCAGCTGTCTGACTGTACCAGGGTGCTGTAGTCTGGCTCACATTAAACCAACATGGGGCTCCAGTGCAGTGATTACATCCATAGAAGCACCTGGATGGGGTCAAACACTCAAACGTTTAGCAGCAGAACAGCCAGAGTGTCTCTTACTTCCACCCCCACAGAGCAAACCTGAGCACTCAAAACCACTCAAACACTGGTGTGTGTACACACCCACACCCACACCCACACCCACACACACCCACACCCTGCTGATGTACTTCACTCCCTTCACCTCCTCCCCATCTTTCTCAGCGCAGTAAATTAGCCAAAAATAAACTGGCTTTAGCAGTTTAACCTGGACCTGCTCATTACACCAGCAACAATGTGAATGGATTCATCTGAAAAACACATAGTCACATGACACCCCGCCTCCCCCCCTCCCCTCCCAGCAGCCCCTGTTTTCTGTTTGTTTTTATGATGCTCTTCGCCAAAGTGATAAAATTCGATCATTACAGAAACCAGACACCACAGCTGGTAAAAGTGGCGCTTTTTCAGACGCCCAGATTAAACCGTCAGTCTGAGGCCGATGGCACTCTGCTCTCTGAGGTGTGTGTGTGTGTGTGTGTGTGTGTGTGGGGGGGGGGGTCGAGGGGTGGACTGTGAGCACCGGAGTGGAAAAACCTACCGATTTACTATTGAGGAGAAACCTTAATACATACTTACATCAACCTTCATTCCTGGATAGTAAAAGTAAAGCCATTAAAAGTTTAAAAGAGAAATTAAGCAACGTTTCATGCTATTTTCTCAGTGGTTGTTACAAAGCCGATCAATCGAATCTAAACAGGAAAGAACCAGCATCTCTGTCCCTGAGATGAGGAGGAAATAACGAGGAGACCTCAGCCCTTTAGCTACCATCTTCTCACTAAATGATTCCATACCCTGCTGTGACTGTTGGAGTCCATTTAATGTTCATAGAAATGGCTGCTCGCTTAACCCGAATGGTTTTACTCTTCTGAACTGTGGTTTTATGAAGGTTTAAGAGTTCTCCTCATTCCCTTCACTGCGATACATGGCCTGACCGGTCCTGTGCGTTCCTGCTGTTGTTCCATCGGCGCTCCGTCCCCCTGCACCTCCGTACCTCCTGCTCTCTGCTCCTCTTCTTGTCCTCGTACTGCACACGCAGGTGCAGCTCCTCCAGGGATGAGCGGTACAGTGTGTCCTGAGCACTCTGGAACTCAATGATCTGGTCAAAGACAGCGCGCAGTTGATTCAACAACTGCAGATAGGGAGAGGGAGAGGTGTAGGGAGAGAGGGAGGGAGAGAGAGAGAGAGAGAGAGAGAGAGAAAATGGATCACAATTTAATAATTTTCCATTTGTGACGGACATGAGTTGTGGTGGTCAGACTGTATCTGCTGTGCGTGCGTGTGTGTGTGTGTGTTCACCTTGCTGTTGGAGTCCAGCAGACAGCGGGAGATTATGGTGTCCAGGAAGACTTCGTGGGCTGCTATGATGTGGTCCAGGTCCTGTGCCTGCTGCACCTTGTTCCACAGCTCATCCCACGAACACTCCAACACCTGAACACACACACACACACACACATTAACACCACTTAAAAAGAAAATGTAAACAAAACTGCCAGGACAGCAGAGAGAGCGAGAGACAGAGAAATGAGAGAGAGTGAGAGAGTAACAAGAGAGAGAGAGAGAGAGAGAGAGAGAGAAACACTGGCCTCGAAGGTGATGTAGTACTGCATCTGGTGGATGAAATGCACCATCTCTGAGGCCAAGATATGACACTGATGTAACACTCCAGAGAGCTCTGCAAACACAACACACACATGCATGTCATCACACGTGCGCGCGCACACACACACACACACAGAACTCCACTGCACAGCACTGCATGAACACAATAACTGTCTGAAATGTGCTCACATGGGTCATCCGTGCTGATCAGCACAACAGAATTACCCCTTAGCCGTCACTAAATCATGAATGTTTGCAGAGAAAACATCCCTAAATAAGCACTTCAGGACAATGTGCATCACGTGACTGTGCTCTGTCTCCCCCTGCTGGCGGTGGGGCTACACTGCGCTCACCTGGCATGCTCTTCAGTAGCTTGGCGTTACACATTTGGCTCTTCCAGATGTCGGTCAGGATGTACTCCATCCTCTTGGCTCGCCACAGGAAGTTGAAAACCCTCAAGTAGCGGTTCGTGCACTCGCGTGTGAACACCTGGTGTAGGTAGTGCGCACGCACACACACACACACGCGCGCACACACAAACATCCACACACACAAACATCCACACACACACACATCCACACACACACACATCCACACACACATCCACACACACACCCACACACACATCCACACACACACACATCCACACACACACACATCCACACACACACACACACACACACACACACAGCAGTATTAGAGTAGGTAACAGAATGGTCGAGTATGTCGGCGAATGAGGAGATGCGGCGAGATGTGGTACCGCGTTGATCCCGCCCCCGTGACTTCTGGAACAGGCTGTACCCACAAACGCCATCCCTGCTGTGCCCCCAAAACTTTTCTTCCTACAGAAAGACAGAGTTAAAGAGAAGAGAGAGAGAGAGAGAATAAGTAGATACAGAGGAAGGGAGAGGTGAACCAGACACACCCACAAAAAATAACATGACATCATCATCATCATCAGTGATAATGAATGGTAGCAGGAAGTGTGAAGTGTGAGTAGCGAGGGACATTTAGGGAAAGTGGCAGAACAGTGTCATACAGCTGTTATAGAAGTGCGAGTGTCATACAGCTGTTATAGTATGATACAGCTGTTATAATGTGGCGGCTGACACTAACAGGATGAGCTGGGCGCTGTCATGGCGACGGCGTGGCACCAGTTCCTTCTCCCTCCACTGGGTGAAGCGGCCGAGGACCTCGCCCGCACTGCCCTCAATACTGATGGGGTTCCCCGCGGACCAGATCTCCAGACCCACCAGCACCACCCGGATGTTCAGGGCTACATACATCTGGAAGGAGGGAGGAAAGGAGGGAGAGGGAGGGAAGGAGGAGAGAGAGAGAGAGGGAAGGAGGGAAGACGGAGAGGGAAGGAGAGCAAGAGAGAGAGAGAGAAAAGATTGAAATAAAAAGGGTGAATTAATCTGGTAATGTCACAGGCCACCAATTTCTAGTGTCTATTAAAATACAGCACTTGCTGGTGTGACATTCTACTTACACTGTCAACATAGCTGGCAAGCTGAACCATCTCTTCTCGCACTGCTGTCTGATTCCTGTTTGTGTAGTCAAACTAGGGAAGGGGGGGAGGGGAGGTGTGCTGTAAATACATGCTGAGGGCGTGACATCAGTCACAAACCAAGCCTCTGCCACAACACTGACAGCAAATGACAATAAAAAAAAGACACAGCTCTAATAACAAAATCATAAGAGCGATGCCATTAACTAAACCAGCTCTCCCTCTAATACTGGAGATCTACCACCACACAGAGTTTAGTGCTAACCATAATCTAATACCCAATCCAGTTATAAGTCTTTATGAGTGTCTGAACATTACAGCCAGGTGTTTTCTAACTAATTTCTGTAGGGTGGCAGATCTCTTTGTGGAATGGTAAACCTTCACTGTGCAGATGTACTCTGGAACACAAGATCACATGAGCAAAACACAATCAGGTGGTCAGTCTTATTGCACTTCATCAGCCCGGCTCTGATCATTATCTCCTGTATTTAGGTGCTAGAAACACCAGGGTCAAGGGTTTGACTCACAGGGAGTATACACACACACACACACACACACACACATTGTCAAGCCATGAATGTACTGTAAGTGTGGCAGACTGGATGTTCACCCACTGCTGCACACCGGGTGAGGCAGGCGTAGCCTCAGCCTTACGGAGGCCCTCAAGGCTCAAACACCAAATATCTGCGCCTACTCCATCTTGGGGGGCAGAATCTCTGCATCCTTATGGTGCTTTAATATTTTATGGCTCCTGAAGTTCCTCAAGATCAGCGACTCACTCTCTCACTGTCGACCACCACCACCAGCTCCACATAATGGGTTTGGTGCAGAACAGCTCGTTTTTTCTGGAGGTGGAGATATACACACACACACACACACAAAAAAAAATGTTAGTCTGTACATGGATAAAGCCCAAACTCTGCCGTCACGGCAACCAACAGCTATGTTCAGCCACTGACCCTGATCAGATGACTGACAGGTTGACCTGGTGTAACTTTGTTTGTGTGGCTCTCCTCTAGATGCCCATCTGATGCGTGGTCATCATGGTGATCAGAGTGGGGTGTCCCACATGTAAAAGCTTCTGCCTTGACATCCTCCAGACGGTAAACCAAGTGCTCGTTATCTGAAGAGCCATCCAGGGGCTCAATGCCGAAACTAGAGTTTTCTGTGTGGATCACACCTCTGACACATACACACACGCACGTGCGCACGCACACACACACACACACACACACACACACACACACAGTCAAATAAAGCCCAGAAAAGGTGTGATTAATTTTTTCCCCTTTTCTGTTTTTATTGCTTCAGCACTTTTAGCACCATGGTCACGCAGCACGGACACGCACTACAGACATTCTGTGAAAGGAAGAGGCCCCTCCTACCGTAGGCCTGAGCAGACGCTCAGAGCAACAGAAGAGGCCTCCATGTCCTCTACGTAACCACGGTAATGACAGTGTCTCTGGGGGGAAAGAGAGAGGGGAATATGAATAGCCTTAAATAACACAACAAAACAAAAAAATCAGCAAATCCATTTTACTACGTTCACACCATGCTGCTAACGACTAACAAACACACAACACAACATTTTCCTTCATTTTCGAAGTATGTCTGTGTGTGTTTAAATCCCACGCGGACTGACTGCTGCTGGCTTCTTGCCAAGCCCAGACTGTAACTGGATCCCTCTATTCACAGATATCAGAGCAGTGTGAACAGAGGAGTCCTGTTACAGTCCAGTAAAGTCACAGATATCAGATCAGTGTGAATAGAGGAGTGCTGTTACAATCCAGTAAAGTCACAGATATCAAATCAGTGTGAATAGAGGAATCCAGTTACAGTGCAGTAATGTCACAGAGATCAGTGTGCCAAATAGGACCCAGGTCAAGTTGAGGGCACAGAGCACATGCTTCACCTTTGAAGTAAAGCTGTACAATATGTTACATTAGCAGTATTTCCCTACCTTAAGTCCTGCAACATGCACACATATAAGGATTACAAAAGGATTACAAGATACTCTTCACCACAATGAACACAAATCTCAAGTTTGCGGTTTTTCGGCTAATTTAAACTTTCTAGAAGTGCCCTTTACAGAAGTGAGCTTCAGACTGAAGTCACGAGGCCAAATCTTTATCCATATGTTTTAACCAATAAGGTGCAAGACTGAAACTGTTTAGTACAAGATGACGTTTTGTACATATTATGCACGACCACTTTCACATAAAATGGTAAACCCATATTAAACTGGTAATATCAGTCACACTCCCATATTAAACTGGTAATATCAGTCACACTCCCATATTAAACTGGTAATATCAGTCACACTCCCATATTAAACTGGTAATATCAGTTTACAATCCTGAAGCATCGTGGTTGCCGAATCAATCATCGGCTGAGTTGACAGTAATCACAAGGGTTTAGTTCTCGCCAGAGTATGAGGAGCTTGGAGGCAAACAGAGGGCAGCGTTTCCTGTTTAAAGAGACTCCACCCTGTCCTGATTTTGCCCGTCAGCTAAATATTAATGTGTCGTAAGCACCATAATAAACCTCCACTTCCATTTTTCCTGAGTTAATAGTGGTGTCCATTAGACCAAGAACAGTAGGCTGCTTTGTTCTCTCTTAGGTGTGTGTGTGTGTTTTCAAAGCCTGAATACACTCATCTTATTTAAAAGGCTGGTGTACAGACAGCTGTCCTAAAACAGACAGATTAGTTGTGCTAAATTCATGATGGCTGTTAGCTGCTGGGCTGAGTGCAGTTTGTTGGGATTTTGGGAATGGAGCTCCTGCAGACTTGGGTTGGTGCCATTTCCACTACTTAGTTTAACAAACTGAGTTAACTGCTAATATTTGAGTTTCAGATCTCCAGACACTTGTGATCTCAGAGACTTTGATGTCAGTTCACAGAGACTGGAATTTTTAATTAACCCTGGAGGAAGCAGATAAAAATAGCCGAGCTATTGCATCAGAGGCAGCTGATGATCAGAAAAACACCCCCTGTAAAAACGCAGACACGCATACGAACAGGCACCCACACTTCCAGGATCATTCCCACAGGAGCACGTGCAGAGCTTCCCTCCATGCGAGTCCACCTCTAATTCCCAGCCCGGGAGAGTGATGTTCCTTCCGCAACTTTTCCTGGTTTCTCATCCCAGAAAGTTTTAACATGGCCAAGACTCCTAAATCTGCGCAGACTGTACATGACCTCACTCCTGACCACACATCTGCCCACTGGTCTGATTCAGAGGAATGAATACAGCAGTGACGAAAAGGCACATGATATTTTCCACACACACACACACACACACACACTTCCTCTCTACATGATGGTTGGTCTGGTCAGTTTGCACCTCAGGCCTCTGTGATTGATGCATGAGTCCAAAGCACAGGACTGGCTTTTCGACACCATCAGCACTTTGAGATCAGATACACAAAACCCACAGCATGAACGCTGCATAAACAGGAAATATCCAGGATGCTTTTCTGAGCACTGATGAGTCAGGAACGAATTCTGAAGTAGATGCCTAATGGATCTTCCTCATAAAACTGAACAGTAAACCCAGACTATTACCAAAAGCAACCATTTTGTCAGCCTGGCGATTTTGTAAGAAGTCTTAAGCAATTCTGCAGATGTTCTACAAGTACAATGAAATGAATCAGTAGGAACATTACTAGAATAGAATGTTGTTTTTTGTCCTGCAAACCCGACACATTTTACCAGCAAGTTTGGAAGGCTGTTTCAGTTAAGATGGCTGTATGTGTACAGCTTATATACAGATAGATTCCAACACTGTTCATGAGAATAAGAGAAAGTAAAACAACAACACATTGCGCTCAGTCCTCTAAGCCTCATTTGGCTCTGTGTGTGTGTGTGTGTTCATATGTATGGTTCTGTTTGTGTGTGTTCATATGTATGGTTCTGTTTGTGTGTGTTCATATGTATGGGTCTGTTTGTGTGTGTGTGTGTGTGTGTGTGTGTGTGTGTTCATATGTATGGCACTGTTTGGTGCACATCTAGAGTTCGATGAAAAAAGTCATAATGATGAAGTTACAAGTCACAATCAGATTTGTGCTGTTCTTTATTATAGATCAGTCGCTTGCGGTGATGCACCAGACTAACCATAGTTTTTTTTAGAACAGAAAGACAACAGATTTGATTGAATTATCCCAATGCACACCACTGCCACAAGGGCCTGTATGTCCTCCCTGAGAAACCACCTACCTGCTCCCAGACCTCAGGAGCCTGTTAGCAGACAAGAGCAATGCTCATCCAACACTGCCCCAATGACTCATCATTAGCCCCGCCTCTTAAGACTAAAGTTTCAGGCTTGGGATGGAGAGGCGGAGTCAGAAGAAAGTGGTAGGTGGGGCTTCTCACCTTCATGTTGGGCCTTTCTGTGACCAGTGAGCCATCCTTGGTGTAGGAATACACAGTGAAATCCTCTGGCAGAAGCAGCCTATGACAGAACATGAATAACCATAAACCTGGGCAAACTGTCACAACAATTTGCCCAGGTAAAAAAAAAAATCATGCAGAAACAAATAAAAACTATAAATAATTTTTACTGGAATCTCACTGCAGTTGGTTTAGCACAGATGTGTTTCCCAATGTGGTGTGTTAACAGGGCAGAACAGTGTGAGGGGGGGGGCGCAGGTGAAACATAGGGTGGGTAAGAGAAGGACACACTGGGGAATCATTAACAGGAAGGATCCAAAAGACCTTTTAGCAGCAGAAGGGAGGTGGTGCTGAGAGGTGACTTACAGTAAGCCTGTGTAAAACCCAGCAAAAAAAGAGAGAAAGAAATGTAATGAGAGAGAGAGAGACAGGGATAGAGAGAGAGAGAGACAGGGATAGGGAGGGACAGAGTTAGTGAAAAAATTAGAGGGCAAGAGTCAGAGGGAGAGGGAGGGAGAGAGAGAGAGAGAAGGACAAGGAGAAGTCGAATGCAAAACAGGTCCAAAGCGGAGATGAGCCAAGAACAGCAGCATTCTGTCCCATCTGACCAAGGCTTTCCCTGAGCCCCGAATAATTCTGGCCTGTGTGCGCACATGTGTGAAGGGTGTGCGTGTAGGAAGTGCACATGTAAGATATACATCATATGTAAGATATACATCATATGTAAGGGAGAGTTATTAATCCCCAGAGCTGTTTTGCTGTTACTCTGAAGCAGCTATAAGGAATTAAAGTGGTGCATACAATGTGAAACACACACATGAAGAAAAAAAAATAGCTCTCCAAAATAAACCAACACACAATACTCTCGTCTCCCCAGCAATGAACACCACACATCACCATGCAGATTTAAAATCACTGCACATCATGAAACCCACATGGAAGTGACCGTGAACTCTGACATTTAAAATGTCTATATGGGAACCTGCAGACTGCACAACAATGAGTTCCTCTTACTCCTTCTCCCCCCTGCAGCAAAACTGCAGATCTCGTGCAGTCCACATGATTTTCATTCTTCCAGAAACCAAGAGCACCTCTGCCACAAAGGGGCGAGAGCGAGAGACCATGAGCAATGGTCTGCCACAAGGGGGCAAGAGTGTGTCACCATATTTACATTACTGTGATGATTTATATTATTTAAATAATTTCCCTTTTATAATTATCTGCACACAATTACATGCCAACTGTCTCATTTACATTCAATGCTAATTAAAGCTAATTTAATAACTTATTTAGTAATTGCAATATTATATATGCGTGTGGTGATGATCGTGGTCAAAATCCTGCTGTGAGAAGCTGGACTTGTTATGTGCATGTGTGAAGTGCGCCTGGCCTAAGAGCAGGTGTGAGGAGGCGGTACCGTGAGCGCAAGTTTAAACCAAAATTACCACCACACCAGCAGATCTGAAACATCACAACCCACTGTTCTGCTCCACCTTGATGCACGCTCATTTACTTCTGTCCACAAATTACAAATAAATGTGTGCACCCTTCAAAACTGCCGGCCTGCTTCTCTCTCTCTCTCTCTCTCTCTCTCTCTCTCTCTCTCTCTCTCTCTCTCTCTCTCTAAGTAATTAATCTACTAATCACACACTCTATACTATATTAAAGGTAAACATTCAGTCTTTTGAACACTCTGATGCAGTACCATAAAGGCAACCTTCTGCTCCTGTTCAAAAGCACCAGAGGAACACTAGTCACTTCACTACTACTTCACTAGCATTACTAATTACAACAGCCACTGTGTTAAAATGTTTGTGTGTGTGTGTGTGTGTGTGTGTGTGTGTAAAAGAAGGGAAAAAGGGAGAAAGTGTTACTCACTCATTCTTTTCCAGGATGACAACATGTTCTTTCCCGAGAGCTGGGATCACATACGACACCTTCAAAAATACAAAGCAAGGAAAATACACATATACACTGTCAGTCCAGTGTGTGTTTACAAACCAGCTGAACAAATTCATGAAGGAACCGCACCCGAACAAACAAAAACACTATTTTAAGTCAAGCAAATGACCACACATTTCCTACCACAGATAGAAACTGTAACTTGCTACTTCTGTTAAATAAGTTTCACATACTTTCAAAATGACTGAGACAGATGGATGCTGAGACAGAACTGCAAAAGCAGAAGGCAACAGGACCGGACATGTGTTGTGATTCAGCTGAACACGGTGTGTGTGTGTGTGTGTGTGTGTGTGTGTGTAGACTGGGTATCTCAGCGCAGCGTGGGGTACGCATGCCAGCCCAGCTCTGGCACAGGTAGCCTTTATTAACCAAGCACTCGGTGTCTGGCAGCAGGTGGGGCGGATGGTTCCTGTTGCGTTATAAAGAGGTGCCACTGAAGAGGGGGGGATGGGGGGGGGGGGGAGAGTTGCTCTGAGAGGGGAGGGAGCAATGAGTCATGAGAGCATGGAGAATGAGAATCTGAACTGAGCCTGCTGGGGGCCAAAGAGGCAAAGTTCAAAGTGGTTGCAAAAATACAAAATAAGTGCCGTGTCTGTAAAAACGTGCTTTCAATTAAAATCCGTCTTCAGTGTAATGGCTACCTTGGCTCTGAGGTTTTTGGTACATTATTTTATCTTATGGTACCATTATAAATGACTGGTAAAGCCTGATGCCCAGTATGGTTTCTTAAACGAGAATGTGTGCATGCATGAGTGCTTTGTGTACGCTGTATATGAGAGAGAGAGAGAGAGAGAGAGAGTGTGTGTATGTATGTATGCATGTGTGTGTGTGTGTGTGTGTGTGTGTGTGTGTGTGTGTGTGTTTGGCAGCTCTTGACCTTGTGGGAGGCAGACCCGTCCTGCTCTCTCCTGTGCCTGCTGATGAGTTTGGGAATGCTCACTTCATACGAGCTGAACTGTGAGGTCTGGAACACTGAACCTGCACAGGAACACATGCATGGCTGTTATGGCACTGCCCACACAGATTGCAGCCCCACCCCCTGCTGTAACAACACCGCCCACACACGCTGCAGCCCCACCCCCCCGCTGAAACGGCACCGCCCACACACGCTGCAGCCCCACCCCCCACTGTAACGGCACCGCCCACACACGTTGCAGCCCCTCTCCCTGTCAGCACAGAGAAAATAAAAGGAAGCAATAGATTTTCTTATCTACAGAAAACAGGCCTTATTAAGAATCCATGTGATCTTTTACAACAGTCTGTAGTCTTATATCAAGAAGGTGGCCACCATAGCAGTTCTGAGGCTGGGGGAGGGCGTGGAGTTCCACCAGAGTAAGATGATGCAGCCCGGTGCTCCAGCAGCCCGGTGCTCCAGTAGCCCGGTGCTCCAGCGGCCCCGCTCTATGAACCCCAAACGTCTGCTGTGTATGATACTGCAAAACATGCATTCTGCATACACAGCACACTTTTTAGAACTGTGCTGGGAATAGGGCCTGACTGCAGTGTTAAGTTTTGTACTGTCTGAGGTGCTGTCGGAGTTAATTACCTACTTAAAAATTTCAGTTAGTTCTATCAGTATTATTCACCACTGTCTTCCTGCTGTAACAGAAGTACTCATCAGCAAGTTAGATGTCAGGGGACACACACACGCGCACACAAACACACACCGATAGACACGCACAGAGAGACATACTTCAAGCTCATGACATGACCCCTCTGCATCAAACAGATAACATTGTATTCCTCATGTATCCTACAACCCACAGCCCTGTACACTTCACAAAAAAGACAGGAAAGAACACAGGAAAACACACACTGCACCCTGTCATGAGCCATGCAAGAAAACCACATCATGTGTTCGCTTTCTTAAAACAGTAATACTAACATATTAACATAAAAAAATAACCCTTATAACACTGAAATATGTTTCAAAGGGATGGAATGATCATTTATCTATTTACAGTGTGATAGTTTACATATCATGCTAATTTGGGATTCATTAATCTGTACAATTTCTCAGCTTCTAAAGCAGAGGTGCCCAATCTTCCTGGAGAACGACCTTTCAGACCTTATCTAACACAATGGGTTTAACTGTCCTGAATTACATAAATCAGGGTTAAAAGAAACTTGTCAGGGAGGCTCCTTTAGAGGAGCTTCATTCACTGTTCACTAGTGGTACTGTAAAATACATCAATACTAGTGCTGTAAGGGTCAATATTGCGATATTGATTAACAGTTGATGTATTGCGCAACCTGTACTGCATGCTGAATTTGTGTAAAGGATCATAGTTCAGGGTGACCTTAGGGATGAATCCAAGTACCTGAGTCATGTCACATTATGGATAAAATAAGCAAAGTGGAAATCCAGAGAGGAGCACAAGTGCCTTCCAGCATCTTCACATGTACTTTATTAAACAAAGAGGCCTTCGGAAGTTCTGGAATCGGAGCAATAGCAAAAAATATCAAATCTCCTTCACCCCCAAAGTGTACTGGGAACACTGAACAATGTATGTAAGGTGATCTGTAAATCACTGTGTTGCACTAATGTAAACTACGCATATTTTTTTAACAGCAAGGAGTAATTATATTTCTCAAATATAGCACATGAGAAGGAACTGTAATGACAATGTCAGTGACAGAAAGAACAGCTAAAATGCAAGGTTTATGTAAATATTTTAAGCAACCATGTAAATATTTATTAATAGTTATGTACATTTTACAACTAACGTGATGGTCAAAGTTATGGGAGGACCTCTTTTATACACTGGGCTGGAATGGACATCACCATCCAAGAGCATGTGGCCAGGTTATTTGGAAATCTTTGATGTTACTTAAACTTTGATGTTATGTGCCCTTACTAAAATAATAAAATAGTACACTGCCACTTATTTAGCACAGATTAAGGTTGACAACACTCAGGTTCAACGTAGCAGCTAGCTGGCTTAATTAGCTTATGATGGCTTAATTTTACCCTTAAAGAAGTAAAATAGTATAACTGCTAGTTGTGTGTGTGTGTGTGTGTGTGTGTGTGTTTTTACATTCAACATCTTATACATGAGCAGGGCTGAAACAGTGGGTTTGCTGAAAAACAAAGAAACACCATTTCTTGAACGACCTATCCGGTCTAGACAGCTAGTTACGTGAAACGGCTTGTATGGAATTTAGTATTGAGTGGTTAGACGATGTTAACAGAAATAATGTTGTTGGTAAACATAATTATATACTTTTAATACCACATTAAAGGCTAACATCACATTGCTCAGCCTGCTCAAAAGATGTTACTGAGCAAGTTAGCCAACCTGGCCAACCAGTCCTATGTATTAACTTAGTTAAAGTTTAAACAGCAAGTTCTAACTTTTAATAGTCCAGTTTATATAAAAATCTTTTAGGGTTTAGCTACTTTGGTATATATAAACAAAAATGAAGAATATATCAAATACTTACTTTTATGTTAACAGCAAATCTAAAATGTGTGTGACAACAAATTACATTTTAATGCCCTACTGACTTTGTTTACAGGACAGAAAATATCCTGTAAAACGTGAATCATTCAAAGTCCATCTTTAAGGATAAAAAAGTTCTCAAGAAACGCCTATGCTCTCCAAATCTAAATAAAACACCATGGCATGACAACTGCAGGACAATGGCAGAATTAACAAAGGGTTTGTACCCATTTTTAATTAATATAATGCAGAACTCCAAGAATGTACTCAGTGTAGATATCAGTAACTTCAACAGATTCCAGATGGTCCTGATTTACAAAGAAACTATTACTGGAATCTCATCTACTTGGTTTTCCCCATTTATGGAGTTCATACTTGTATAGAATAAATCTGATTCTCTTTTCCTCTGTGCAGGCTACACCTACACATGGCCTAAACATGGGGGTACAAGGACTCTTTTGTATTTTGTAAAGTACAATACATGACAGGTATGTGTAAACGTAATGGACCTATGTATCAGTTGTAAAATTAACCAAACACTTCATCCTCAAAGTTATTTAGAGGGCTTATTTTAAGGGCAAGAAATTGGGTAGCCCCCAAAATAATTTAGCTACTCATCCATTATTGAACAGGAAGCTCTAGCAAAAATCATCACAGAGTCCAAGCAGATGGCAAAGAAGAAGTGATTTGTGAAAGATGATGTATGGTTTGGTTCTCAGCGGAATGGATTACAGAGTTAACGGTCAATTATTTATTTTTAATTATGGTATTTAAATTTTCTCTTGCCAGCCTCTGAAAATGTTCTGGTCATAAGAGCTAAATCAGTCCTATAGCTTAAATGTCTGTCAAAAACAAAAAAGTTTTCTTTTTCTATCCAGCCTTTCACCATTTTTGGAAATGAGACTATGCAATATTCGTGGAAAGACAGACGATTGGCAACAGCGACATTACTGGAAGCGCAAGAGAATCAGTGATGATGGACTGGCTTCTATCCAGCATGAGCATAAACGAAGCAGGAACAACAAGTGAATTAATCCAGTGAAAAGGCAGAGACTCTCGGCAAAGAGCATTTCAGCAATTAAGTCAGCAATGCAGAAAATGTATATCGACGCATTCTCCAACTACGCAGGAAATCTGGCAAGAACGCCCATGTTTCCTGGATGTACAAACTCTGGTAGGTGTCTTAGGTTTGTCATCTGTGTGTCCCTTGGTTATCACATTGTTTAACTAAAAAAAAAAAACCCACCACCACACACTTCTGGACCATAGAGCAGATAACAGGATATAATGAGTTAGTATATACCAATAATCAACACAATTATATTTATATTCAGTAATTATCAAATGCAACACTTCTACTTACAGAATGGAACAGGAAAAACACCACAATGTATAACTGCTGTGATGAGTCTATTTTTCATGTAGTCCTTATTTTGGTAGGCCTCCAAAAAAGTGTTGATGAGGAGGCATATCCGATATTTGGGGTTGTACACAAAAATGTATAAATGCGTGCCTTTATTAATTTTGCTGAGGAAAATATACAATTAATTTTGCACCCATCGTCACTCTTGGGTTTGCTGTGCTCATTATACATAAAACACTTTTCAGAAAACGCCAAAATCTCTCATTCCAAAGCACCATTTCATGATTCTTTATCCAAGAATGCTTTGGATGCCCGGCCATCTCTTAGTGAAATCTGAGGCAAAACAATCCACTGATGATGCGATTTCAAACATGCTAGTCTTACTTTTGTCTTGCTTTAAAATATTCTTTTTGTTACATAAATTGCACGCCTATTGTAAAGGAATAATTACATTTCTGTGTTCGTTTGCCTAACACACAGTGTGTTGAAATGTCTTACACGGCAACAATACTGCCATATAAAGGTGTGTTTTTAACTGTTTAAATGCTGCCTAAAGGTTGGTTTTTCTGCATTTTTCCCCATGAGTGAATATCTGTTTTGCTTTTCTTAAATTCAGCCCCCACAAAAAAGAGAAAATACTTATAATGCGCAGAATGCATTAAATCTTTAAGCCATATTTCTGTAAGAGTCGTTATGATCTGAAGCCAAAAACTAATCCTAGTTTACCATGCGAGTGTGCTATGATCCTGTACACCACAAAAATACCCTGTAAAAATATGAAGACGAAGAAAAAAGGAAAAGAAAAAAAACGACGAAAGTAGCGTACTCCTATATATTGTATTTGTTATAAGTGTTGTAAGTATTAAAACAACAAGAACTTGGATTCTAAAGTTTGATGCCGATCTGATCTTATATGCTCGTCACATCACATGCGCGAAGTTTGATCCAAACCAGTTTTTTCGAGGCTAGAGTGACATCCCATGGTACTGACGATCTGCATTAACCCAAATAACCTTTTATACAAAACCGTAAGCTTCTTAAGATAGCTCTACTCAAACGGCGTACTAACGTTATAACTTGTTTACTTACAGTACAAACAACCTCTCAACACAGGTACGATAAACTTAAAATCTCCTAGGCCGAGTAAACAAACAGACCCGTCTCGCTGCAAATCCCTTACGTACATATTAAACCAAAATGCACGCTAAAGTAATTTATTATATGTAGAATGATACGTTAAATAAGTACCTTTCCGACTGTAAGCATGCGGACATATCCTGTCATTAGGCCCATCACAAATTCATCTGATTTCTGAAAACAGTTTTAATTTAGGCCTCTTGGGAAATAGATTTTACACGGTTACAAACATTAAGAAACGCGTCAGATTACAGCCTGTTATTTGCGGATAGTTTGTTACTGTTTCTCTCGTAACGTCGGTAGGTAACACTTCAATAAAACTGATGTTGGCGTCCGTTGTAACCAAGTGTTGTAAACTCACGACTACCGCTAGCGCTAGCTGGCTGTGTCCACTTACCTCCAATACAGTTGAAGAGCGCGAACAGCACAAATATACCCCAGATTGTTTGGAAACAAAAATGCAATTTGTAAGCCATGTTTTTAGACTCTCCAAAATAACTCGGCGAAAGGTTTTAACAGTCAGTTCTAGTCGCTCTTCTTTATCCAGGCGTCGCCTTCCAGTAAATGGCAAAAAGCCCACATAATGTTATTACTGGGGCAGAAAAAAAGCAGTGAATAGCTTTAGCTACCTGGTCATTTTGTTTCACTTTGACCTTGCGCGATATCTAAGTTGGTGAGACGTACGCTCAACCGCAACGGTAACTGGTTCAGAAATATCCCTCGCACAAACGGTTTGTCCCGACAGAAATCTTTTAGACAGGAGACTCGGACGAGCATTTCCAATGAACCCCGACAACAGACGGCCAAACGGAGCATGCGTCAGTGAACTGGTGTTGCATGTTTAACCCAACCCATTCTGTAACGTAGTTTTCTCGCCGCACTTTTAGTTAAAGCTCTTCGTTGTAAATCCAACGGCGAATATGAATACAATGTCTACCAGTTTATATAACAGTTATATGGACTTTTCGTCATCAGAAGAAAAATACTAGAATATGTGGTAGCTAATAGGCTACTTCATTTACAATATCATTATTTTGTTGGGGGGAGAAGAGGGGAAGTCAAAAAATTCAAATTTTATTTTTTTCTTATGCTTGATAATGGTTTACTATTTAGAAAAAATATCTCTATTCCTAATTTATTTCATGTCACTAACTACGTAGTTAGCTATCTTACCTTTGCAGGATATCAAATGGAAAAAAACAACTATTGTACCGTGCTTCAAATCAGTAGGTAACTGCCCATTGATCCCTTACTGTCAGCCAATAGCTGCATAAAATGTCGACGTATAAAAACTACTTTCACTTGTCTTGTGCCAGAGCGCTGTTGTGCCGAGTGGCTATCTAGGTTAGCTAATACGTAAGTCATTTAAGTAATTTACACAATTAACTATAACTTTTACATATATAGTTAACTCAGTCAACACACAAGTATCTGAAGTATCTTAACCCATTCAGCGCAAGGAATTGCTTGGCTAGCTAGCTAGCTACAACATTTGTTATTAGGTTAGTTAGCAAGCTAGTGAACGTCAAAACGGGACGGGGGTCTACTGGAAGCCGACCAAGTTATAGCCTTTGCTATAACCAGCATGAACGCAACGTCTGAAGACTTGGACGAAAACGTGGAAAAGATTCTGAACGGAGATGGACTGGATGTCACAGAATTTGATTTGTTCTCCGAACAGGCGACGGCCGTAGCCCTGAGAAAAAATGTTTGCTACATTGTAAGCGCAGTCATATTTAACTCTAAGGTAAGTGACGTTGGCCTTGCATTGAATCCACGTTCAGGATAAGGACTGCAGGTATCACGTCATCTATTTCCAACAACGTTTGGCAATGTAAAGCGCTTCTGTGTTCGAGTTTTGAAAAACTTTGTTTTGTAAGTTCGATCAAAGGCGTCCAGAAACTCTGCCTAACCTAGCGAGCATTACAGCGTTGCTATAAATGCTTTTATGTAGGTAACTGGGTGGTCCTGCTGTCCAATTGAAGTGTAAGGGAGGAGCATATAAAAGAGGATATAAATGCCTCATCGGATGTTCATTACACATTTACAACCTTGATCATGATTACTAGTAATAGTGAAACAAATCTTTCTATAAAGCGTTGAACCTTTTAAAAAACATTTGTAATGCGTGTTTCACCACCGTGTGTGTTTACACTGCAGGAGGAGGTGCTGATGGTGCAGGAGGCGAAGAGGGAGTGTTATGGTCACTGGTACCTCCCTGCAGGGCGTATGGAGGAAGGAGAGAGCATTACCGAGGCTCTACAGAGGGAAGTCAGAGAAGAGGCTGGAGTAGACTGCCAGCCAATCACCATGCTGCTCGTGCAGGAACGTGGGCCACGGTGGATTCGGTTCGTCATCCTGGCTGAGGTGACAGGTCAGAGCTAATAACATCATATTAACGTTTATCAAGGCATTCGGTTGTTCACTGTGACCTAACCACTTCGGTAACGACTAATGTGAAGAGGTAGTTATTAACTTTTTTAGCTTTTATTCAAGGAATACTCCAGCATTAAACCTCAAGGAAGTTTAAGATGGTTTGATATGTAAAAATCACCTCTCGGAGACCTTCCTCAGGGCATAATCTTTGTTTAATATGTAACTCTAAAACTAAGCATTTGACCAAACATACAAACAGCAACATAACCTGTAAAAGTATTTTTAAACTGTGAATCCTAAATAATTTTTTTTGTCTATATTTTTTTAATCATAATTCTTGTATATGTGTAAAGCTACTGTGTATCAAAAGTGCTATGCAAATAAATGTTCCTCGACTTTAGTTTTAATGCTAGAGTATAAATGCTAGAGTAGTTTATTAATTATTTATCAATTTAATAACTATTTATCCTCAGCCAGAATAAGTAGCAGCCTTCCATACACCTGTATACTGCTGCGTTGCAAGGCTCCCCATAATAGTTTCAGCCAGGCAGTGTTTGCTTGCCAGTGGTTTTATACAGTGTTTAACAATCCAGTCTTCTGGGACCCCTAAAAGGTCCAAATGGTTTATCCCAACCCCTGCTACACCTAAACCAAGTAATCAAGAACATTATGCAGGGAGCTGGGAGAGAGCAAAAATAGTACTTAAAGACTAGGATGGGAAAACACTGGCTCAGAAGGTCCGTTAACATATCCTTCCTTCTTTCTTCCACCAGGGGGCAGTCTAAAGACAACTGCTGAGGCCGACTTTGAGTCCCTTCAGGCTCAGTGGTGGGACCGAGAGGCTCCTCTTCATCTCCGTAGCCAGGACATCCTTACACTTATAGACGCTGGCATGAAATATCGCCAGAAGCATTGGTTTCCTGTATCCCTCCCCATCAACTTGCCTTGCCCTGTTGTCTGTCAAAGGCTGCTACTCTTCACATCCACCAGTGGTAGCCCTGGAGACGAGGAACGTCTATGGCTGCTGCTAGGCAACCACGCTGGTGACAGCAATACAAAGACATGCCCCCACCTTCCCATTGTTGTCATAGCGAAAACGCACACGGTTACATGGGCAGGGCTCAAACTCATTCAGAAGTGCATGCCCTCGTCATGCCTCACGCTGAACGTTAACATCTGTGGGCTGCTGGGTGTGCAGCACAGCGGCAGAGTCCCTGGAGAAACGGACGGGATCTGCTTCAACACGCTGGCAACGCTGGAACACTCGGTGGAGGAGCAGGGTGCTGATCTCAGCAGCCCACCGCTATTGGAGAGTGAGAGTTACAGATGGCATGAAGTGACCAATCAAAGTCTGAGAACAAAGATACTACAGAGGATAAAAGATACATCACTCTTGCCTGTGCATAGCCTTTACTGATTTGAGGTCTTTTTTTTTATATATATGTACTTTAACTTGGAAACTGGACTACAGTAGCAGTTAGTCTAATAACACTTGAGATGAAATCCTCTCAAACTCTTGGGCCCAGTCTCTTATATAGACACCTATATAACTGCACTTGAAATGACTTTATGGATGTTGCAGAACAGGATGTGATTTTAATAAGGTAATTTCAGAAGGAATTACTCCCATACAACAGTGAATAAATGTCTAAGTCTGGACTCTAAAGAATAGGTACATAAACATATGTAATACGGAGATGGGATAACAAACATCTATATATTTTGGGTAATTTATGTATAATGAAGTTTACCATGGAGAGGTACTGTGCTTTATGTATGAGACAGAACAGAGACTTTACTGAAAGAACCACAGTTTATACAGAATGCATTTGCTCTAAATAAAGCTCTGGTTGAACTCAAAAGGATCAGCAAATACGGAAGTGAATGCCACATGTTTATAACATGAGCGGAAGATTTCAATATTAGATTGATGTACTGATAAATGTTTTATAGAGAGGGAGATGCATCAAAGAGTAATGCTACTAAATCTATAATAAAACTTTTTATTGATGCAGTAAGTTCATTTGATCACGTTCCTTATTTTTCACCTTTATAAACTTCCATATAGTCCAGACCAAGCTGGATCTTCTTGTCTCTCTGGAATAAATAAAGCCTAGACCCATTATCTAGAATACATTAAACAGGGAGTTGAACGGGTTACACCAGAGCTGTGGTTGTAGCCGTACTGTCCAGAATTAAGATGCTGTTCTCCATAGAAAACACATTCAACTGCGAAAAGCAGCGATTAAACAGAGAAGTCAGACCTACTCCACGCTCAAACACAAACCCAAGTCAAAACACACAAAGTTTTTGCACACACCTTGCTATTTGGTTCAGCTATACAACATTGTGTAATTAAAGTGGACACAGATTAATAGCCATATATAAATTATCACTTGTAAGAAAGATGATAGATAACAATCTGTTTTTACATACTTATTTTACACACCATAGTAATGCAAGAGTGGAGGACAGAAAAGGTTCTAGTTTCCCCAAATAAGTCATCATATTAAGTTCATTTTAAAATTACATCTTGGTTAATTTCAATACCAGCAAACTGGTATTGAAATCAATATTGCTCCATTGGCTTATCATTGAACTTTCTGCTTGTAGGTTTTAGCAAAACAAGGTTACCTAGACAGCACTGAGAATGTGCTCAGTGAAACAAGGAATAAACAATGGCTCAATGTCCTTGGTCGGTTATACACACAACTTGAATAATGCACAGACGGTGGCGAAAGCCTCGATTGAGTGGATCAGGTGTGTTCGATTAGGGTTGGAGCTGAGCTCTGTAGAGCAGCAGACCTACAGGACCAGAGCTGAACAGTTGTACTGTATCATTCAATTTAGAATCCAACATATTAAACATGTCTCTACTGATGTAGTCACATGTACACACTGCAACCACTGAACAGTGGAGTGAATCTGAATGAGCATTTTGTCTCAGATGATGACTCAGGATGTAATGTCATGATATGTCATCTTGTATCCTGTGCAAAGGGTACAGAGTTGTTTCTTTTGACTTGTCCATTGATTTGTGAGCTTGAAAAACAAGATCATTTGATGAGACGGCCGTACCAACCTGTGCAGCCCTGGAAGCAGCATTGTACAGATGTGCATGATAGCATGACCTTCTCTACCACCTGCTGCACACAGCTGATGCTACTGAGCACATATTTTTGCACTATTAAAACCCTTTTCTCACAGGAATCTGAAAAACATTCATTATAATTTTTCAAATTAAAAGTCTGTGCAACTATTGAAGGTACTGTAATTAAAAAAAAACCTATCAGAAGCAGTGTATGTGTTATGAGTTTCAATAGACTGAAACCTTCTTCCAAAATAGTCTAGTCAAAGGTTGAAGCTCCTCCTACATCACGCATGTAACCAGCTTTGAGCTAATAAGACTTCAGTACCTGTAACGTTTGCCTAAAGTGACACATGCTAATGTATTGCACACTGCAAACAGCACCGTTTCCATCTCAGCCTGTGCGTCTTACTGGGACCTGAGAAACAGGGCTGGCTGATGATGTCCTTCAGATGGACTCCTGAAGCCTGGTGACCTGTTTAAGGGCTGAAGCCCATGGGATGTTCCTGATCGCCCACTGGCAGTTTGACGAAGGCGACCGCTGCAAGCTCCTTACAGAACTCCTCCAGTACTATCACTCCCTTTAACAGGGTGCCATGATCTATCCTGCAAAAACATATTCAACAGTTCTGTCAGAAATCAGTAGCCCTGGAATGAATTATTTTTCATGTTGTATAATAATACTAACAATAACACACACGCACATGCAAACATATGTTTGCATTGGCAGTTGCTGCTATGGCAGCAATGAAATTAGAAAACAAAATTAGAAAAATAAATTAGAAAAAGAACTGATCTACATCCTTGGAACTTTAGAACCCCATGGGATGAATCATCACCTTTTCCCTGTATAAACTGGTTCTTCCTTCTACACATTCAGAAGCACTTTGGTTATATTATTTTGGGATCAGGGTATATTGTACGTCACAAAGATCATGATGGTGTTTACTGTCAGTACTGAGGACAGTGAAACAAGTTGAGTTTGATCGTGTCTTACATGGTCTCATCGTCGAGGCCCATCAGCTGCCTCCTCACTGCGAGGAGTCTGTGGGTGAAAGTGGGGATGTGCTGAATGCGCTGCATCAGTTCTCCTATCACCTACAGCCAGGGAGAGGAAGAGATTCACATTCATTCACACACACACACACACACACACACACACACACACACACACACACACACACACACACACACACACACAC
>JAOXYF010000016.1:2100098-2123422 GCA_028565775.1 Sternarchorhynchus goeldii
GTTCAGAAGAACAGTGAACTCAGTTCATAAGAACAGTGACCTGAGATCAGAAGAACAGTGACCCATATTGTCTGTTATTCATTTTGCATAGTGCCATGTATTCAATGCCATGTAGATATTAAAACAATTTTGTTTCTGTGTGAAGTGGCTTGGTCTAACCACGCTCAGAAAACACTTTCTATTTTTACTGCAGGGTAAAACATCGGTGCTGAATGGAAAACACTAATCACAACACTCAAACTACATCTCAAACAGCCTCAGGTCATGGAGTAAGATAAAGGATCTAGTAGGGTGTACAGGGCTATTTAAAACCTGCTTATTGGTAGTATTTTAAACAGCAGATGAATTCAAGAGTGCTCCCGGTCAAGAACAAAGGCAACAAACCCTGATTTATGGCGCCCTCTGGAGGCAAATATTATGCATGACACTTGTGTGTTTAATCATTCATACAGTAAATGAGCAAAGTAGAGCTTATTTTATGAGACAGCCTGCTGACTTCTGTAAATGTAAGGCATTTTCACAGCATCTAACTGGTTTAATTATTAGATATAGTAAATCTAATATAACAATGGGTGATGGTAGCTCACTGGTTAAGGCACTTGACTAGTAATCAGAAGGTTGTTGGTTCAAACCCCACCTCTGCCAAGCTGCTGCTGTTGCACCCCTTGACCCTCAACTGCTCAAGATGTATTCAATCACAATTGTAAGTTGCTTTGGATAAAAGCGTCAGCCAAATGCCATGAACGTACATGTAAATCTTGTTTAATTTCCCCCTCCTCATCCCTTTCATTTGACTAATTGGATGCAAAGAGGATGTGGGAGAAGGTCATTAACGAGTAGGTCATTAATGGTAATTTCATCACTACATCTAAGTCTCCAGTTATCCTCCATTAAGAGTGCTCTGAGTGCTCATACTTAATGAGAGCTTCCTTGTCTTCGAGCAGTTCAGCAACAGGACCCAGAACTCTGCACCTAGAAATCATCTTCATTGTAAGAATTTAGGTCCACCAGAGGTTCCACTGCCAATCTCCATTCCACATGTCCACCGCTGATCTCCATTCCACATGTCCACCGCTGATCTCCATTCCACATGTCCACCGCTGATCTCCATTCCACATGTCCACTGCTTATCTACATTCCACATGTCACAGGCATTATTCTGTTGCGACTTGTTTGGTGTTGTAGGAGTTTTTGCTCTCTCTTCTTCTACAGTTCTCTCTGTGCACTCCTCACCTGAGCCAAAGCTCTCAGAAGTGCCATAAAATTGCTGGTTGTTCAGGGATTGTCAAAAGGGAAGCAGCATTACTTTTCAGACTGTGATCTGCTCTGCCAACATGGGGAACAGAAGAGAGGCTGCCTGGGTGTTTAAAGAGTGGACATCATGAAAAAACACTTTCAACAGTTTTCAAGACATTGTCAGGCAGTAGCTTAACCCTGAATCAGCATATTCAAGAACATATTTGATATGATATTTTTGACAAGGATATTATACAAGAACAATAATCATATAGTAAAACCCTCTTGTTCAAAAGTTGCCTTTTTAGTTCATTAATGTTTGAGGGTGGCCTAGAGAACTTTTAACTGGACTTGAACTGCCAACCAGATTTGTAGTTTCAAAAGGGAACTCCTCTTGAATTGCATCACTTCATCATATTAAGAAACTACTGGGTGTAAACGTGCGAGTGCATTAATTTTCCACTTTCAGTGCAACAAAGATCACACGAACTCTTAGACAAGAGCATCCACCAGCGAAGACGCTAACGGGACCAAGCTCCATGATGAGCAGCGGACGGATGTTCCAAAACTGTGAGAAGATCACACTTCACATGTACACCCCTCACTACTGACATCAGACGAAAGCGAGAAAGATGAGGTTTAAAAAAATGGTCGAGGCGGATAACTAAACGAGAACTTTCGTAATTTTCGCCCTCTGACGAGCCAAATTATTCCGCATGAAACAGAAATAAGAGGGGTAGCAGGATTAAGTGGGAGTAGAGACCAATGTTTATTAGTAATCAGCAGCAGGAAGAGAGGGACTGGCGTTGCTATGACGGCGTTCTCGTGTAACATCTGCACTGAAATACTGGAGTTACTTGCTTTCCACTTATTTAGAAACACACCGTCTTATCTGTTCGATACAAAAACCTCAAGCTAAAATACAGGCTGCTGCTTCGCGCCGCGCATCCTCCTCAATTTATTAGGAACTTGTTTTCTTCGTCAGTGCTACTTCTTGGTCATTATTTTTTCCGAATTTGTCGAGTTGCTTTAAGAGGTGGGAAGAACCCCACACGGGCAAACTTTTTTCTTTTGTATTTTTTTCTTTCTTAAAATGTTCAGGACGTGTGCTTACTTGAAGAAGAGTGGAATAAACGACGTAGTGTGACCAACCGCAAAGTATGCAATTTATTTAAGTGTGATACTACAAGGAAAGCGTCTGTCCAGTTTATCCGAAACTCCACGCAGCTCGACAAACAAATTTAAAAGGTGGGTCAAGTATCCTAAAAAGTTAGAGAACCGTAAATAATAAAAAATATTAATATTATTAGTTTTTTAATAAAAACTTAAGTCGATTTAAATCAAAGAGAATAGTGTGTGTGTTTATATATATTTGAAAAACGTCCACAGATGATTTTGCTTACACACTAAACACAACTGACATTACCATTTTTAAACTGAAATTATTTACTTTTGATGTGAGACTCATTATAAATGATAAGCAAAAAACAAAACAAAAACACCACCGATACAATAATAATAATAAAAATTCGACAGAAGAATATGACTGCTATTTCATCCACACATTCATCCCTCCAGCGAAAGATGAAAACAGAGAATGTAAACTAAATTTAGGTTTATATTACAATAAGTATGTATGGCTGCCTAGATACAGCTGGTGTTTGTAACCCTAACCCTAACCCTACCTCACCCACTGTCTAATCTGTTTCCCCCTACAGTACATTAAACGCTATAGACCTGTATAACAGTTTTATAACATTATAGTGTTTCATAGAAATCTTATATGCTTTTAATAAGCTTATTAATAAGCTTCTAATTAGCTTTTTTGTCTATTATATTTCATTTTACTTATGATTTGAAATAGGCTTCAATTAGAAGCCTTTGGTAATTGTATGATTGTGTTAACATAATACAGAATTTAAAACAGACCAGAGACGTAAAAGTTTATAGGATGAGTCATGAAAGTCCTTGTTCTTTTTGAGTCATTGGAAAGTCCGATCCCAGTAGTACATGTAACACTGATTTTTGTAAAAAAACAGAGTCATTTTAATGGCACAGACTTTCCTGATAGAATTGATGTGTTGCGCAGTACTGTCCTATTTAAGCACATGCAAGCATGCTGGGTAGGTTAGCCTCGCTAATAACTAAAGTAGATCATTGTCTGCCTTTTAAACAGTTTACATGAGGCGAGTTTAAAATTGTCATCTTTGTTATGTTTGTTTTTGTTGTCTGTTGCTGTAGTATTAATCATGCGAATAGAAATAATCATGAACAGAATCTTGAATAGAAATAAACATTTACATTTCCTGTATAGGTCTTGGAGAAGGAGGATTAAAGTAAGGGAAAGAACTGAATTACAGTGAGAGAAAGAGAGAGAGAGAGAGACAGAGAGAGAGAGAGAGAGAGAGACAGAGAGAGAGAGAGAAAGAGAGAGAGAGAGAGAGAGAGAGAGAGAGAGACAGAGAGAGAGACAGAGAGACAGAGAGAGAGAGAGAGAGAGAGACAGAGAGAGAGAGAGAGAGAGAGAGAGAGAATAAGAGATGAGAACGAGAGAAAAAGTTAGAAAGAGAATGTGCACAGTGACAATGGCTTTAAAACAGTATATAGTTTATTAGTAGTTTTTTCTACTCACTCAGACTCCTCCAAGAGATCAGGCTCCGCTCCTGGCCTTTCATCCCCGCCCCCTGATCCTGGCAGCCTATAACAGCGTCCCTCCAGATTCCGCAGTACAAGATTTGTCAGGATGTTTCTATTAGGCTTCCTCAGGAGCTCCTCAAACAGACGTAAAGTGACGATGCTAATCTGTGATTTAAAAACAAGAACGTGTCTGTAAATACTAGATTTGGAATTAAAGTAATCTCTACATGTTAGTTACAATGGGTTAAGACTGAAAAGGGTTACTTAAACATCAAACCAAACGTTTCATGATAACCACTGTAACGAGGACAGCGCACCTCATCTGAGATGTGGTCGCAGTGCTCGATGAGATGGTAGCGTAGCAGGTGTGTGTGTGAGGGTGTGTCAGCCCGCCGCTCGGGGTGTGTGTCGCCGCCGAGCAGAAACAGCACCATCTGGTCCAGCAGAGCCGGAGAGTGGACGAAACGCACGGAACACGTCAACAGGGCGGTGTGGGTCAGCACGGCGACCTCTGACCTGCGCCGCCACAAACACGCAGGACAGAAAAGTGACTACAGGTTATAATGGCAGACGCTCCATCCCTCCCTAAGAATAAGAGTCTAAACCGTGGGAAAAATGTGAAGATACAGGAAACAGCTGTTGCTTCAACTTAGTTTATTGGGGAAAAATGTCACAAAGTTTTCATTAATTTGACGTAAAGATTTCCTGAAACAACGTGACTTCGTCAGGGCTGCTGCAGTGTTTGCGCAGAAGTGTGAGAATAAACGTGAAGGGCGACTCACATTTGTAGGAGATGAAGCTGTACAACTCCAGTGAGCCACTGCTGGTAAAGAGCTTCAGACAGTTTAACAGCAAAAATCTACAACCAACAAACAGACAAAGGAAAAGAGAAAGAGAGAGCGAGAGAGAGAGAGAAAGAGAGAGAGAGAGAAAGAGGGAAAACCGGAAAAGTTGAGAGAGGGGCGTGTCTAACTTTTTTTTTGCATTTACAGAAGTGTAGAACTGTATGAACGACACCTATATGAGCCATATAAACTGTTATTGATTAACTGATTTGTTAATCGAACTATTTAATTGAACTGTTTGTTTTGCTATGATGCCTTTAGTTGTACGTGGTTGCTTTAAATAAGTGCCGATTTAATTTATTTAAATTAGTTAATTCGATATAAATTAGTGCTGCCTGGTATCTGACGGGAGAGTAAAAGCTAAGGAGCCGTCATTCGTGTGCTACCTGTGGAGCTACGCTGATCAGCTGGTCGCAGTAGTCGAGCCAGGAGAAGAAACGGTCCACATGTTCCTGGTCTGGGAACGGCGGGCTCTCTCCCAAAGCTCCCTGAGAAACCTCAGCCCTGCCCAGACAAGGCTTACAAGTCACGCTATCAGCATGTTCATGACACAAAGCAAAGGAAAGTGGAACCATCTACCGATTCAAACATTCACTGAAACATTTTCTTCAATTATTTATTCAACTACGGGTTCCGGCTAAGGACAAAAAGCTGTGGGGTAAAGCAAACTGTGAAAGCGTTGCACACGTACACACGCTGTTCCTCATTTATATCAGCTGCTCTCACCACACTGCACACTCCTGCACAATTTCCTTTTACAGTCTTGGTACCAGAGCGCACGGGTTCCCCAGCCTGGTGGTGCCATTCCCAACGCTGCTCTGTCTTCCTTAACTCTTACTACTGCTGACAAAATCTGTCCCTCCAGTGAATCCTGGGAGCAGGAGGTGTTCAGCCAACCAGCTAAGTGTTGAGCAGCACAGCAACGTTTGGAGAAATCCACTTAACGATGGTTAGAGGCTGTTGTGTGTTTCAACTCAATGCCACAAAATCTTTTTTTTTCGTGAACTCTGGCAGATATGCGGAAGAATGAGCAAAACAAAAAAAGTTCTGAGCAATTTCTTATGCGCACACACACACCCGTACCTCCACTGCTTGAGGGCGTAGTTGTGTAGGTCCGCAGGGTGGACTGTGTTTGGAAGGGCACTGTAGAGTTCACACAGTCTCTGAGCCAGCAGGCCACTCAGCAAGGTTCCCTCAGCCAGCAGCTCAGCCGTCTCCACCTGGGGGATGCTGACCAGGAGCAGCACACTCTCCATCGCCCGCAGGGCGGCGCGACTTTTCTGAGACACAAACACACACACACACACACACACACACACACACACACAACAGCAGTATAATCATAACTCAGCATGAATAACAAAAACAACAGCACTTCTCCCTATTCCTCTCACAGCTTCTGTTTTTAAAGCTTAAATGCTCTGGGAGAAGAGCTTTACCATTTATTCCATATAAACAAATAAGGACAGTTTCACTTTTGAAGGCTTGAATTGCAAGTTTCACAATGCACAGTTTGCCTTTTTCTGAATCCCAGCTGAGAACCGAGTGAAACAAGTGAATCCAGCACGACGTCCGGATCAGTGCTGAAGTCTTTTGCAGTTTTTTTTTTTTTTTAATCAAGTTTTCTGGTGCTGCCATTCCAAGCACTAACAGAACCCACTTCCAACAGAACAACATCCAAGAAACCACTAACAGAAACCACTTCCAACTGGAATTCTTTTTTTCCTCTCCAAAAACAAACAAACAAACAAACAAACAAAAACACCAAACAAAATGGAGGAGCTCACCTGGCTTCTCCACAGGTGGGCGAGAACCTGGATGATACCCTGCTGAGGGGAGGTCTGAGACGGGGGATTCTCTGGAGCAGACGCTCCACTGGCCTCCTCTTTCACTCGATCCTCCGAGACAGAGCTGGATCTCTGCGGTCTGCCTTCCCGGGTAGTCTGTACCACAGCCATCGTTAGTGAGGTTATAATCATTTACTCATGAAAAGCTCAAACCTGCTTGGTTAAAGTCAGCGGTTCTCCACAGGAAAGCCCAAACATCCCCAGAGTCTGCAGAAGAGTGCCACCATTAAAACACACAATGAAATGGACTCACCTCTAAGATGTAGTTAAGGACATGGGGATCTTTCTTCACTCGAGAACAAACGACAAAGAGAAACTGAGCCTCCTCTTTTTCTGTCTGGGAGTTGGGGAGGCCGCACAGACGGATCAGCTTCTGTAGCCAGGAGAGAGGAAGACGCAAACCACACGGGACAACAACAATGAGCGCTTCTCACATGCACTTTTGCCACACCCCCAGGGGCGGGGCTTGCATTTACAAGGAAAGACACCTAGATACAGGATGCAAAAACTGCATAAAGCCTATATTAACCAAATACATAAAACTAAAAATATAACCCCAGAAAAAAAAAAAGAGTAACCATGCAGTAAAAACTGTTGCCACAAATCTACAACTGTTTCGGCATATGACAGTTAATGTGTTCATTTAATTTTGTTGTTTAAGCAAAAATGTGTTTAATGTGATAACAAGCAGTAGTTGGACGTGTTTAATGTGTCCTACACAGCTCCATGGAAACGGCCTCTTTAGCCAAAGCAGAGATGTGAAAGCTTTGGAAGCAGCACGTTTGATGCTGTTTGCACTTTTAACGAGCGAGAGTGGAAACAAACTGAGACCAGAAATTGTGTATAAAGTATTTCTTAATTATAAAGTGATAAGGTTATTCTTTATATGTTATGGTTTGATAGATACTGCTTTCTGGAGGCTTCTCTGCATCACTGCATCTAAGGCACCCTGTGCAGCTCCACTACAGCCCATCACGTAATCGAACCTCCTGCTGTTTAGTGTTCATTGACCTGTCAATCAGTCAGTTGAATCAGGTGTGATACAGAATACTAAACTTCCTGCACACTGCAGAGGGACGTGAGATTTGGTACTGGTATATTACAGGTAAAAAGGCCTAATCCCATTAAAGCAGCCCTCAAAATGTCTTGCTCCTTAATTCTCTGTGACTTCTGCATCGTCAGCACTGTTACTAACATTATTAGTTTATGCATTGTTTGGAAATGAGCATCAGTGTTTCTCTCACCTGTACTGGGCGATAGATGTTGATTATATGGAGCAGTGGCTTCTGGATCTGGGCCAGGAATTTAGTGAAAAACACCAGGACCTGCTGGCTCATTCCAGGAGGATACTGGGGGGAGGGAGGAAGTCTTTGTAGATCTTTGTATTATATGTCAGCCAATTTGATACATTGAATACGATCAAAACACGATTTGCCAGCATCAGTCATTTTGCTACTAATGCCATTATCAAGTGAAGGCCATGCAGACAGAAAATAATCCAGGTCCTCAATTACTGTAATCAAGGCCTATGCTAATCCCTGCATGTGAAGCACAGATCACATTAAGAATTACGTGTTTTACATCATGTGTGCTTATTAATTAAAGCAAGAACAGATAATGATTGTGGAAATGTTTGTGTTATTTGCCTATGCCCATATCACACACACAATATGTATTTACTTGTGTGTGTGTGTGTGTGTGTGTGTGTGTGTGTGTGTTACCTCTGCCTTACCAGCCCCATATCCTAACAAACCCACACCTTCCTATTTAACAACCTATGATGTGTCTGAGTGTACGCATTACCTGTGCTTTTCCCAGTGTGCAGAGCGTCTCCAGCACTTTGTGATGGAGCAGGTACTCCAGGCAGGGCCCAGTCTCCTCGTCCTCCTGCTGTCTCTCCTCATACACCAGGATATCCAGCATCTGTTTCAGTCTCCATGGAATATCTGTCTGCTTCACTGGCCGACTCTCATCTACACAGTGAAAGTGAAGACACATTTTTGAGTGGAGACTCGTTCGTGCACTATACTCTGTAATAGTAAAGCACCCTGTCTATTTAACAAACACAACAGACACAATACTAACAAAAATGTTCCATATCTGCTCTACACCCACTGAAATATACTGCACTGAATAATAAACTTGTCATTAAAGAAATCAGTACACTATGTCGTAATGTAGTGATTTCTACTAACACAGTAACGTTCCAGCATGCATGTAAGTAAGCACCCATCAAATAACAAAACAAAACTGTTGTACATTACTCTTCAACACTCATGATCTCAAAGGTAATACCTGTAGTTTCAATGTAATAGTTGGTTATTCCTCTCCAGTGGTCAATAAATGAGTCCAGCAGATTGAAAGATGGCTCCCTCTGAAACATAAGGGATAAACATACTAGAAGCCGAAAAAAATGTGCATAACGAACATCTACATTTTACACTCTTCACGAGGCCAGATGGTCCCGATGAGGTCGTTCTTTATCGCTTGCACATGACAGAGGTGTTTAGACTGGGACTTTAAGAAACATTTATTCCAGTACTGATGACTATCAAGGGGAACAAGAGGAGCATTTCTAAACTTCCTTCCATTACAGTGTTCAGACTTGCAGGGCTAGGTGAAACTTGCAGGAATGTCGCCCGCTGCCTGCTGGAACTTCCACGTGAGCAAAACTCAAAACAACAGATCCCAATAGCGATTAGCACATTATAATATCTCCATACAGTAATAAGCAAAATACTTTATGGTTATAACGTTATACATCAGTTAACCTAGTTGCTATACGAAGTGAAAACTGTGAAGGCAACCAACTGAAATTTTTGGGATTTCCTATCTCCAGTATCATCGCCCTGTCTTATCGATGTCTAACAGCTTAGCAGAGCAACATATTCCTATCTCGAACATATAGCTAGCTAACCTAGCTAGTCACCACGCTAGCTAATAAGCTAATTAGCTAATGCTACATAAAGGCATTTCTTTAGTGTTGTTTTCCTACAGCAGGTCGGTGGTGTTCTGCGCTTTTCAAACTGTCAAGTGCTGTTTACACAGTGTGTTAATACGACAGATCGATAACCCGACCATCTCCCTAGCTAACTTGCTTTCTAGTATAACTGCTAGCCTCGAAACTTTAAAAAGTTGACAAGCTAGCTAATTAAAATGACGTATAACCTACCGTTTCCAGTGCCTGCTGGAAGAGGGTTGTCAGTTTATTAAGCATGTCCATTTTTGGATGACTTACGAATTTATGTAGCCACTATGCTGGTTCACACATCGTATCTAAGCTAATTCCAAAGTAGCTAACCTAGCTAGCGTGTTTGTTTTGAATACATCGTTCACTTCGGATCACTTCGTCCGGACGTCAGATAGCTGTCCTGTGTGTAGCTGCCTGCGAAGGGACAGGCTAGGAAAGGGGTGGCACCTGTAAGTCTAAACAAGACTTGGTTGGCTGGATGGCTGGATTTACACAATCTGAAAGCCTATTCTAAAACAAGAAAGAATATCTGTGTAATATTCTCCCCCCACCCAACATGTAAAATTATAAAATTACCCACCTTCCACGGGCGGTCTTTTCCTTCAAGCTCGGGTTTTCTACCAGAGTCATGGGAGCTGCACTCATCTGGACGGAGATCTTGGATGTTGTTCTTGGGATCTGATGGATCAGTTCTTCCAATTAGGGGATCACAGCCCTAATGCTCCTAGTACCACGGGAACCACGGTTACGTTTAACTTCCACATCTTTTCTAACTCTTCCTTCAGCCTTTGCTATTTCTTCAGTTCCTTGTTCCTGACGTGGTATTCATTTAATTAATTGGGATCGCTACATCTAATACTACAACCGTCTTCTGCTGTTTGTCCACCACTAATATGTATCTGGGTATTACTGTATCTGAAAGTCCGATGGGATGATAGCTTGGTCATTCTCCACTACCGCTAACTCCAAAGGGGATTTAATATTAATAATAATATTAATAATATACACTGATCCAGTCTGTATTCTGAAAATGTCTTATTTTCTCAAACATTTTAACTTGTATTTTTGAAAAATACTGGAATATCTACAGCATTTAAAACTATTTTAAACATATTTTGCATTTCTATATATCGACTATACAATTTAAAAATTCATACAGAAAACAGTTTTTAAATGTTTTGTAGCATATAGTGAAATTCTGAAATAACTACGAACATATGACTGAGAAGGTTATTTCTTCTTAATGACTTTCGCGAAAGACCAATTTCGCAGCAGAACAATTGATAATGTAATACCATGTTGGACCACACGAGGGCGCGACCAGGCCATACTAACCAGTAGGTTTAAAGTGATTAAATACCTTGATACCTTGAAAGGAATAAACCATCCTAGTTTTTAACATGAAAGATGTGATCTACGAAACTCTTAAAAATAGAGGTATACAGAGAGTACATGTTTGTACATAAAATAAAAAAATAAAAAAAGTAAAATAATTAAAATAGGATTTTAAGGAGGGGAGAAATTTTGCACATGTACGTGTTAAAAGAATAGAAAATATCTGTTATGATAACAAACACCAACAAACACCTATCTGATAAGTTATTAAATGAATATTTACAATCTGTTCAGCATTTGAAGTAAAGGGTAGACCAAATCTAGGCATGGAACAGTAATAGCAATGTTTCTGTTTTTGTGTTTACTATTTTTTAAACTTTATTGCCAGTGTAATGTGGCTTAGGTGGTCTTTTCCTTGGAGCCACAGCTGTTAAAATAACCCCAATACTGCCTGTAATCTTAGTATTTAATATAGCCTTTATGGTACATAACGTCCATTGTCCAGGATAGTTATAAGTCATAAGCTATAAGTCAATACATAAGCTTTCAAATGAAACCATTTTATTTGATATTTACTTCAAACTTTACAGTTTGAACGACTTTTTGGGACTCAGTTCCCAGTAAAACTATCAACAACCAGTAGGGGGTGCACTTGTATTTTTGAATATTGCATTCTCACAGATACTTAATATGACAAATGAATAACTGCTCTGTGTCTTAACAGTATTATGTAGACTGTATTGTTATATAGAGCACCTGGGTGTTCAATGCTCTGGATTGCTTGGTTTAGTGTGGTGGGTACAGTGCATAAACAAATATGTGGACCATTTGGTAAACACTTATTAGACTGCAAAACATTGATATAGATAAATAAAAAATGTTTTTTAAGGACAAGCATCATGTATGATGAAACTCTTGGGTATGAATTAGTTTGACCATGGGAACTAAAATGCGTTTATTTTATAGTTTATCTTACACTTGGGATTCCTTGCAATGTTTCTGCTTATTTACAACTGTCTTAGGTCACAGAGTGCACCTATCTTTTTAATCAGAATCAATCAAACACAAAACAACTGCCAGTTAAATGTAGTGAAATATGTTTAAGATTAAGTGCTCAACTCACCTCCAGAGCATTGATTGGAATAACCCAGATTACAAAATCCAATTAAAAACTTTCAGATTAAGGGATTACCCGTTCAAGTCACATTGCATTAAAGTGTCAGTAATTCATTTTACTGTTCTTTCTAACTTATCCACTGTCCCTTCAATCCCCTATCCAAACCTTCCTCCTAAAGACTTCCTCCAACGACATGCACACTTCATGCTAACTTTGCATCCATGTGCTTGCATCCACAAAAAAAAAAAATTGACAAACAACAAGGACCGCCTCCTGGTTTACAAGTCTTGATTGGTTAATACTGTACTGGGTCGTTTTAGCTCCTGATTACAGATCCCAGGACACAGAGACATTTTTTTTTCTCACAGATAATTTTTAAGCGACAGCTTTCAGAATGTGTAGTCAGTTGAACCAAAAAGTTCTTAAACTAAAATCACTTGTGACAGCTCTTCCTGCTACATCTGTGTTTAGCAATAGTCCTGCAGGACATGCATGTAGAGGTAATGCTGACCAGTCTGCTGAGAGGCTGGCTGTAGTTTTACCTCCCTAGCATTACTCTCTGTACTTCACTCCCCAGCCTGCGAATCACTGAAGACATTAATCAGGCTCCCATCCTGTAACACAGACATGCCGCTACAAAGCCAGAGACCTGATTTTGTATTAACACCTGAATTAGGTGATAATGCATTGGAATAGGTTTTTATTTGGCACTGGGAATTTTGTGCTGTATGTTATGTCTCTATTAGATGGATGCTGCTGGCTCACGGCCACTAGCATCTATTTTTCACCTCTTCTTCCTTTGGAAATATTCTTTAAAAATAAACACAAAGAGGTAGTTATGGACACTTAATTTGCAGTCCTTCGTAATATATTCTGTAGTTTGTAACTGAAATCTCTTTAAATGTTAATTGAAGGGTCTACAGTGCATGTCTCTCCCTCTCTCTCCTTCATACCCCCCCGCTCTCATAATTAAACCACAGAGTGCCTCTGATCCTCCAGGGGACCCTCATGCACAGAGCGAGCTAAAAATAGCAGTGGCCATTCAAGTTTAGGTTGAATACACTGCACGCTTTTCTAAGCCAGTTCTCATGCTTCCTTCCTTAGTCTCTGTCTGGTCTCCCTCACATTCCCTTTCACTGGTCTATTTCTCCTCTTCATGCTCTCTGTCATAACCTTTTCCCCATCTTTACGTTTCTTTGTTAGGCTTCTATACATCCCTGCCATTGCTACTTAGCAACTGTCTCCAGGGCTACAAAATCTGTCCTGTCTCCACTTTTTTTATTCTGCCTGTTTTTTTTTCTGTAACTATCACTACTTCTTTCTTTCTGTCTCCCAGCTTCAGTGTCTCACTCTTCGTTTAGGCATAATGTGAATGACAGTCTCTCTCTCTTTCTCTCTCTCCCTGACTGTCTTTCTCTCTATGTGTCTCTCTCCCCTACCAAGGATAATCTTTATGAAATCCTTTCACTGTTCTAATTAAATCCTGATGCCATAGCTTTGGAGAAGGTGAAAGATTATTGCATGGTTTGTGAGCTTTTAAAAATGCCCAGTATGAAAGAAAATTGGATAAATCCAAAATTCATAAGATCAACGAAGAGTGTGTGACAGCGGTGGTTAGAGCTCATGTTTATCGCCTGTTTATCACCTCAGGTCAAGTGTGGTCCCTCAGCCTTCAATATGGTGTGGTATGTTTCTTTTTTAAATTACTTTCAGTAAGAGTGAATTCAGCTGCTATGATTTGGCAAGGAATACCAGTAGCAGCATAAAGGCTATTTTTAACTGCCTCTAAAGTTAGTCTTTCAACTCTTTATTTAGATGTTTTCAATAAAGATTCGGTGTTTGATATTTCATTCACTTGTTTGTTAAAATATGAATATGAAAGCTTTAGACAGTGTGTTTCTGGTGAACGGTGGCTTTGGGGATGTGATGTGTATTCATCAGTGGTCCTGTATTACACAACCTAACAAGACCCACTTGTCATAATCACTTCTGGAATCTTTTCTGATCAGACCTGTAACTGTAGTAATCTATTGTGCTACTGTTGCTAGGAGTAATACCACTACTTCTACTACTATTACTACTAATAATACTATAGTATACTTCTATAGAGGAAGATGAAGATGAATGAATGAATCTTGTGAGTATTTTTTTCATTCGGATCGGTTTGATATGGCCCTAAGAAGAAGTCATTTTTCACCTTTATCAAATTTATAACAAATATTTTAGGCAATGAAGACCAAAACAAAACAGGATCAAATCAAAACAAGGCAAGGTTATCAAACAAGCTTCCGTGACATCTGAGTCTAAAGACTGGGCTGCTTTTAAAGAATTGTATTAACACCATCCCTCATGTCCTCTGTTAAATGATAACAGTAACTAAAGTGTGTTTCCCCAGTTTCCTTATTATTGCCATGACACTCAGCCCAAGGCTTCGGTCATTGGTTACAATGGTTAAAATGTCCTCCCATCTTCAGTTCAGCACCATAAGTCAGTCTCTGCCTTTTCTGCCCACAAGGACCAACTCAGTGAGGCGGTCTGTGACATACATCTCACGGTACTGCTGAGTGGATCTTTGATCCTAATGATTATTGACCTAAAGAGTGGAGCCATATGGTACTGTCAAACTGAGAGAGAGGAGCTAAATGTTTAGAATAAGCAAAGGCCTTCCAACAATTCTGTTATTAATGATCTAGTTCTTCAATTAATTATGAGGAAAAAAGAATGGCAAAACCGAGTGACTTCACTTTACACAAAGTGTCTCTCTTGTCAGGACTTACAGTCAAAGACACAATTAACCTCTATTTACTAAGCTTCTTATTCTAAAGACTTACAGTACAGGATGTCTATTTAATTAAGTTCAGACAGCATGTCTTTAATGCTAAATGGGCCCCCAGAATCACTTCAAAAAGCCTCATTCTGTGAGAGGAGATCAGAATGTGAGAGGAGAATAGAACGAATAAATAGTGCTAGGTTAATACCTACAGTGTTTTGTAAAGCTACAGGATTCATTTATTCACTGGTCATAAATGAGCACTGTAAGAGTTAATGTAACTCTGGGATTTTTGCTGTGTGGGCAGAGACGTTACATTGAGAAAGTTATTTTTAGAGATTATATTTTTTCTCCCCAGAGGTTTGCGAGGAAGTTTCTCAAAGTGCAGAAGGAAAGGTTTAATTGGCAATGCACATGTAGCTTTGGGGGAGACAGACGGACAGAGAGAGAGACACAGAGACAGACAGACAGTTAAAGAGATACAAAGGGAGAGAGAGAGAGAGAGACAGAGACAGAGAGAGAGGCAGACAGACAGAGAGACAAAGAGAGAGAATTTGCCTGGCTGATGTGGTCTGTTTATTAATGCTGAAAGGAAGAGCACAGAGATGGCGTGGGAGAGGAGGTATCATATCTGCCAGCTGCAGCTCTGCAGTGATCAGCATGCATTAGCCCGATACACACTGACACTAGGCACACTCTGACTGCACTGCATTCATCTATGCCCATAAGGGAGAATAATATAGTTGGGCTGGAGAGCTATAATTGGTTATTTACCCCTTATAAAAAGCACATCTAATAAAGATAATGGATTAAAGGGGAAGTTCACCTTTTCACATTTGAGTCTATAAAACACATAGGATGATTTATAGTCACTTCAGACAGATTTTATGTCAGTTTGAGCAGTATGATCTCAAGAAAAGATTGTTTAGAAAATCTAATTTTAAGCAGATGAATTTAGGACTCTAAATGTAAGAGCTGATTAGTCAACGTCAGTTTCCTCTAAACATTTTTAAACACATAAAACAGTAAACAAAATACTAAAGACCACCAGAGAATTTGTAGAGAGAATTACCACACTATATTGTAAGGAGATGACCAGGCAACTGGGGTGATCAAGAATTACAAACCCTGGGGGACAGTGCCTTTAAATTTACCCACTAGGAGAACATTCCTCCTAGTGAGACCCAAATGCTGATGAGGTAGAGCAAGAAGTGGGAGTAAAGGAAAAGGGGAAAAATCAAATCAAACTGAACTAGGGACTCAAACCAGGGACATAGGCAGCAGGAAAGCAAAGTTCAGCCCATTGTGCTACTAGGGAATGGGAGGAATGGTGAGAGAATAACTGATAGCACGGAATAGATAGGGTTGGGCTGGGTGGAGACGTGAGGGAATCAGGCGGCTCATCTCACCATATGGGATACGTTTACAGTCGTGTCCACTGGAAACAAAGGGTCTGAATTAAAGGAGAGACCCTTTTGGTCCACTTGGTCTAGAAACAGAGAGGAAAACAGACACTGGAGAACCAGAGATCGTCAATACCAATAACTGCTGAATCAGAGAAAGTGTTGCACACACCTGATAAAGGGTAGGGCCACCTGAGGAGGATCCGGCTAAAGATCCTTCATTGATTCCTGGCTCAATTCCTCCCTCTGATGGTTGCTGACTGGGGCTGCAAGCCACCCATTACACTGAATAATGTTTGATAGATGCTAGAGGTGCCTGTGAACAAGTCCTGTGAACAATTTAGGCAGGAGTTGATTGTTTTGGTGTCACAAAGAAATATTTTAGTATAATTTAACTATATGATGATAATACCTGTGAAGATAAGAACTGCAATATCATAATATAAACATTTCATATTGTCCCATCCCTAATTCAGGATCATATCATATGATTGCAAAAGACACACTTTTTAGCGCCAGAGGAAGGACTGCTCCTAGAGACTGCAATAAGAGTTTGATTGTATCTTGCTCTGAAGGTATGGTTACCTTATGGCATTTCGCCCAGACCACATATTTGTGATGCAGAAGACTGTGGTTTGAACCCTTTCTCTTAGTCTTTATTAACTGGGTGCTCCCATAGTTGTAGAGTGGTGCTTCAAAGTTCGTGAACCCTTTAGAATTTCTGCATACATCTGACCTAAAACATCATGAGATTTTCAAACTGTCTTAAAAGGAGATAAAGGGAACCCAGTTACACAAAATGTTCTTGGTCATTCATTTATTGAGTGAAATGATCCAAGACACTATGTCTGTGAGACGGAAAAGTACATGAACGTTTGATTTCAGTGTCCGGAGTGACCCACTTGTGAAGCAATAACTGCATCTTAACGTTTCTGGTTACTGCCGATCTGCATCCAAACCGTCCTCGTCGGATCATTCTGGTAGAGATGTGAGGATCTCTTTGGAGAGGCGTCATTCCAGGGTGTTCTCTTCCAAGACTTTTAAATGGCATTCAAGTTGAATTGAAGTGTTTAACAAATTGGCTTGTGTTTGTAGCATTTACACCTTTCCTTTCGGTAACAAACGAGAATTAATTCTATAGCGAATAATTCCCTGTCACTTCCAATGTGGCTAAATTCTGGTGATGTCAGAAGTTTCCTTTTTATTACTGGAACTTTTTATATTGCATTTTATTACTCGGCTTCCCTGAGTCCGTCGCCGGTCGTCATTCAGATGACGTTTTACTTCGGCGTGTTGTTAAGAACATATGAGGATTACGAAGAGAATGAATTACTTCTTATTTAAAGACGTTGTTTGAATTCTGTGTTGTTGTAGTTTTTTTATTTTATTTTACCTGGTATAGACTATTTACCGTGCTGAGGTAGTCTAGTTATGCCATTTTGTTATGTGTTACATGGAGGTTGGGCTGGGTGATTCACCTCTTGGGTCTGCTGTCTCATATCCTTGTACGGTCACGGTCCTAGCCGAAGTCAAGGTCGCTCAGTATAATGTCTGTACAGCAAGAAAGAATTTTGTGTATATTAAAAAAATCCGTTGCAGCCATGCAGCACCAAACACTGCGTTTCTTTTCAGTCATTTGAAAATAAACGTTCTGAATTGAGCTGTATATTAACTAACGGGACACGGTGTCTTTACTCTGCCCTTACTTAACAATTTAATTCTAATACAAGATTTCGATAAATGGCGTCACACACACACACCTGTGTGTGTGTTTGTGTGAGTGCATCTCTCTCTCTCTCTCTCTCTCTCTCTGTTGTGCGCGCAAAGGACAGAGAGTGGAGAGAACGTCAGTGCTTGGGTATTCCCTTTCTCGCGCTCCACTTGACGGAACTACGCAGCAATACGCGGAGTCGACGAGCAACTGCTCTTTTGTACTTTAGGAGACACCCTTGTATCCTACGACGAAATGCAGGTCAGTTAAAAGAATTTTCCAAGGGTATATCTAAGGACAAAAAGGAAATAAAACCGGATTTTTTTCATCATGATAAACAACACAATCCGAAATTGCTGAGCCATAAAGTATTGTTCTGTTTGCTCTAAATGAAAACAACATTTGCTCTTGGTGTTACATTTTTTGTTGTTGTGAAGTGGCATCGTTTGTCTTGAGTTGTCATTCAGAACTATTGCGCGCGCTTTTAATAAACCCTAGGGACCGCGTCCTTGCCAGTCTCCTCGGTACCTTATGACAAACGTCAACCGTTTGTGCTGTGATGAGCGGAGTCTTTCAGACTTTAACCTTAATGACGATATATAAATTTGCTTTTGTTTAATTAATCACACATAGATTTAAAATCAGATTGAAATTCTTTGAAATAAACGTGAAGTTAAAACCTTATCGACTAATAAAGCAAGGGTTGAACACTTTCATCGTCGGGAATCGCTCGCATATCGTCTCAGTCTCATGTAGGTCATTTCAGGTCAAGTAAATGAAGGGAGACGTTGATGTGGCATGCTTCCTAAAGGGTCACCGAATGTAAAGAGCTTTACACTTTTGATGATTTTGATCTGAAAGGTCTTGTCTGGTTTTGCTGCGTCTGAACGAACTGGGCCTTTTCGGGTGATGATTCTTATGAAGCGCAATAATCCCTCCACCCCCACCCCGAAATTCCCATTCAGTTTGCATGAAGTCTCTAGCGTTGACAAACATGTGAGTCAGCGTGTGCATTATGCAGGTTACTTGTCTGGGTCCGTGGCGATGTATACTTGTGTCATAAAGAATGTTGCTGTCCACACACGAGAAGATGACATTTATAAAAGGTTCGGTTAATCTGTATTTGTCAATTCTTGAACGACTGCCAGGATTAAACGCAATCGTGCTCGATCCCTTCACGAGAGGTTTTCATAAGAGAACAGTGGATGGATTAGTCAATCAGTAATGTAGTGTCAATGCAGATAAATTGCATATTGTATTAATTCTCGATAAACAGCAAAAATAACACAGTTTAACTTCCTGCAATTAAATTAGATTTTAGTTTATAGCCATTTCAGCCATTAAATCTTAACATTCTTCATGGTAATGGGTTTTAGGAGTGTGGTGCTCAGCTCAAAAGTTGAATTTCAAATTCAGTTCAGCTGTTTGGTTTTCTCTGAAGGTAAAACTTTACCTTAGTGGACTGGAAATGCAATTTTGATAAACATCGTAATTGTTCAGTACTTGAGTGTGCATAATCTGCATCTTTTATCACATTTTTTTTTAGATTGTTACAGGTAAGATGATGTTAGTGAAAAAGCCGGTTGGTCTACTGGATGTATGAGCTATAGTGTCTTTCTGCACTACTCTTTGGTTTTCAACCACTCACAAACTCATACAGGGCAGTTCCATCTAAAACACACACACACACACACGGTGACTGGTCAGATGTGAACTGATGAATAATTTGGAAGCATGTGTAACCCACACTATTGATAAGTCAATGAAGGAAGAACGAAGCGGAGAGTAGGATGAAAAAGAAGATAGGCAAGCTGGGATATGAATCATGAATAGCAGACGTACCTGCTGCTCCCCCTCACTGCTGCTGGTGTCCACAAGGCTTCTTCTGCGCAAACGTTTTTCAGCAAGTACCTGTTTCACAAAGAAACAAGACAGTAAAACACTATCTTGTGGATGTGGGTCTGCCTCACTCCACTGTCTACAAACTGGATCAGAAGTTAATGTTGTCAAGACAGTGTTTTTATGCAGTGAATGAGTCCCATCTCTGGACAGCCCCAGACATGTCTGTCTGCCCATTGGCATGGCGATCAGCCTGTAGTAATGAATCCGAAGTGAGTGAGTCTTGTAACCTGAACAAGGGACCGTTTGGCATTAGAATGGAAGTTGATGCGTAAGTCGTGGATGGAGTGTAAAGTGGGAATCAGTGGAGAGACTGGAGACCTGTGTCAAGGCTTACCTGTGTCACAGAGAGATTTTAGTGGGGTTTTCCATACCACACAGAGGTTTTAGACGTTAAAGCTTCTTAGATCTTAAAGCTTAAAGTTCACACCCAGGTACATTGCTGACCACAAAATACTGTACGGTTACAATGACATCTGTAACTGTCAGTATAGTAAGTCCTGGCTCTAACCTAGAGTTTCCTGCCTTGCAAAAAAAGAAACTTTTTGTAATATGAAACAATGATCTTTAAAACCTTGTAGTCAAGCACCCAGGGAAACTTGGACTATTACTAAATCTGTCTCCGTGTTCCGTAGCAGTAGCACTTAAAGCAGAGTTGTTCAGCTCCTGGAGATCTGCCACTTTGCAGGGTTCAGTTCCAACACACCTGGCTGTAATACACAGATGCTATTGAAGGTCTCGTTTGAGTGGATCAGAGGTGTTAGATTAGGGTTCGAGCTGAGTTCTGCAGCACTGTAGACCTCCAGCACTGCAGGTGGTGTAAAAGGTGCATTGTGAGCATCAAAACATTCTGTATTCCTATCCAGAGTGTCACATCAATAACCTGAGCCAGTGTTTTGAATCAGTTTATTCATGGAGGGAGCTGTAGGGTCTAATGCATCATCGGTAGTGATTTGGTTACCATCATTAATGTCTGTTGATTTGATGTCCAGTGCAGGAGAGTGCATGATGGATGTTGTGGGCGTGAGAGGATTCGCAGTAGGAGAGTGTCATCCAGTGGGGCCAGAAGCAGCAGACCAACAGTGACATGCAATACTGTATTTCATTGGCTCTGTACCTGTACATGCACAATGACAATAAAGTTTAATCGAATAATCTAATAGGGCGTATCCCCTAGACTCCAGGCCTTAGGGCATATCCCCTAGACTCCAGGCCCTAGGGCATATCATCTAGACTCCAGGCCCTAGGGCATATCTCATGGCTGCAGGCTGTTGATTAAGACAAAAACAATTGAGCTATTTGATACCAGCTATGTTTAAAAGATTACTGCACTACAGTACAAAGCCCTGAATGAGAAACTGTTAATGATAAACAGGATGGACAAATACTATTGAAAAAGTAAATACAACTTGACCATACTGATTCTTTTTTATTGTTGGTGTGCTGGACCTAGGGGATGTTGAAACCTGACAGAACCTATTCACAGTGAGGTGTCCCTGGGGACCCATTAGAGGAGCATGTGGCCATGCAGTAGGGGAAGAGGCAAGGGTACCTCTCAGAAAGGGCACACACACACACACACACCACACACTCATGCACACACTCATGCACACACACATACTCATACACACACGCATACGCATACGCATCACACACATTCAGACACTAATGCACGCACAGGCACACCACACACGCACAATCACACAAACACACACACATATTCAGCTCTCTGTGCATGAAACATTTACAGGAAACATGGAAAAGGCAGAAAGGAGGCACTTGACACACATGTGCATGTCTGGAAATGTCATGACAGACGTAAAAAAAAAACCACTTGAGAGTACATATACATAATTAAATCACAAATGCATCGCAGAGGCAAGTGATCATGTTTAACAGTTATGAACATACATAATTTACATACACAACAATGCACAGCTGCACATACCAATACAGGAGTCCAGCATTCCTGTTCACAAACTCACTCACACTGACCACATCCATTACTGTAAATACACCCATTCTCATTGTCTCCTAGCTTATGAGCAGGGCACACACACACACACACACACACACACACACACAGTGGATCTCACAGTAATGAACAGAGCCAATGTCCACCCACTCACAGACGCACTGCCACCTCCACACAACACAGCAGATTCAAATAGCAACACATACATGCTCTCTCTCTCTCACACACACACACACACACACACTCACTCACACACACACACACACACACACACACACTCACACACACACACACTCACTCACACACACACACACACACACACACACAGACACACACACACTCACACTCACACACACACACCCACTGCATAATGCCTTCTCCTCTTATTGAGGGAGGGTATGGCTATTATGGAGACTCTTCTGGCCAAAAATAAGCAGCGAATGTGAAGGAGAGGAGAGTTTCCACAACAATTGTTATTGGTCACGCTTGTGACAGTGGTGCCTCAGGAATGAGAAACTGGCTGAAGCAAAGTGACATCAGAGTGCATTTCTATAGGGAAGCAGCAGGAGTCTCTTTTCCATGGACATTTCTCTCTCTCACTCTCTCTCTCTCTCTCTCTCTCTCTCTCTCTCTCTCTCACTCACTCCCTTCCCCTCTTCACCTCACCTTCTCCATCTCTCCCTCTCCCTCTCTCTCCCTTACCTCCACTCATTCAGTGGAAGGAGCACGGTGGCTCTTTTGCCACAGCTAGACCCTTTCTCAGTTCTCTCTGAATGGTCACCGTGCCCCTCGCCGCTTCAGGTGCAGTGGGGGTTGAACCCTTACCCTTCTACTCTGCTTCTTTTTATACCCATTCATGTAACTAAAGAGCTGCCAAAAAGCGTCTGTGGACGAGACTCTGTGCCGTGGATGCCGCTATTTTGGGAATATAGAATTTTCTAGAACCATTACACTTTAAGGAGACTTACATAATTCCATTGCTATTTGTGTTGTAGCTTTCTGTCTGGCATGGACAACCTGGTCTCTGTATGTAGCAGGGGGAGATGACAGGCTCCCCTCTGTCTTACCAGGAAGCTGTTTATTGGCCGTGCTCTGCGTGCGCTAAGTGACGCGGGTGATTGACAGCTGGGGGATCTGCTCATAGATGAGAACAGTTCTATAAGAAGTTACTGGGAACATGAAAAATGAGCTCACAGCTTAGGGAGTTCATAGAGCACTCGCTGTCTTTTCCGTCGAAGGAAAGATAAGAGGAAGGATCTGAGAGACAGACAGAGGCAGAGCAAGATGGAAGAAGAGCAAGGAGAAATAACTGAAGTGCAGGAAAGAGAAAGAGAAAATGAGAGAGAGAAGGAGTGTAGAGAGTTTGAGACGTGGGCAGATGGGAACAAAGGTCTGATGGAGTTTGAACAGGTATCAGGAGGGATGGAAGCAAGATAAAATGGGGGGGGGGTTAGCTTTTCCAGTGGGAGGAGAATTGCGTGTGTGTGTGTGTGCGCATGGATGCGTGGGGGGGGGGGGGGGGGGGGGGGGGGGGGGGGGGGGGGGGGGGGGGGGGGGGGGGGGGGGGGGGGGGGGGGG
>JAOXYF010000016.1:2125193-2141770 GCA_028565775.1 Sternarchorhynchus goeldii
TCCAGGGGGAGGAGAATTGCGTGTGTGTGTGTGTGGGTGTGTGTGCATGTGCGCGTGGATGCATGCCCCCCCCACCCCCCCACCTGAGGCTGGAAGGTGCAGCAGGTGTTGGAGCTGATGGAGGTATTTCTCTACTGTTCTATCTCTCCTGCCCCCCTCCCTCTCCTCCTCCACAGAGGAGCATGTTTGCAGGCTGGTCTAAAAATAGCCTCTCCGTCAGTGTCTCACTGTCTGTGGCTCTGTGAGAAAGCCTTAGGAACGCCACAAGCAATCGTACAGAACTTATTACCCAGCCCACACAGGCCTGCCTCGTCCTCCATCCACTCACACAGGTGTTCTCTTCCTCTCTTTCTTTCCTCTTTTTTCTCTCTCTCTACCCCTCTCCCTTTCTTTCTCCTCTCCCCTCTTTCTCCCTCTCTCTCTACCCCTCTCCCTTTCTCCCCCCCCCTCCCTCTCTCTTTATATCTCCTTTCCCTCTCTCTCTCCTCAGATTGAGTATCATTCATTTATTTAGACATCTTTCCTGGATTTGTACACACAAAGGCATTGAAGAGGAAGGGCCTAAAGATTCAATCTCAGTACTTCGTCATGTGTGTGTGTTCATCTATGTGGTGTATATATGATGTTTTTTAAATAATGAGTGTGTTCATGGTTCACTGTGATTATCTCATCCATAATCTAAAGTTCTATGTACAGTACATCATCCAGCCTGTGACTAATACTAAATAATGGATAAGTTCTGCAGCACTGCTCTCCCTCAGTCTCACTCTCTGTCTCCCACTCTCTCTCATTCTCTCTCCTGATCTTTCATGCCTTCTCTCTCTCTCTCTCTCCCTTTCTCTTTCCATTGTATTGAGGGCTGAGAAGTGCTAACAGGGCTTGTAAAAAGCAGTCTTGTGCACTCCTGTCTCTGCACTTACCAAGCAGAGCACTCAGTGTAAAACTCATGAACACCTCCAAGGAGCTCAAATCTTTTTCCCAGACTGCACTTTAGGATACCCTGCTTTGGTTCCATGTGGACTGCCACCCAAAACACATTTTAAAAAAAGAAAACATAACAATGTCACATTATCTCCTTCTGAATGTAGGTGAATCTAGGCATTAATATGTATTAATATGCATTAATATGCAAACATCAGAGGATGGGCAAACCAAACGAAAGAAGGGGATTCATTCTGAATCGTGTTTTCTTCATATAGTCTCTTAACTATACTATGTTGAGTTTTTTTTACTGATCAAACCTACGCATTCTCTCTCACTCACATACACATATATATACACACTTCTCAACTTATGATGTTCATACTATTTAGAACCACGCCGTCACCCTTAGGATGAGGTTCTGTTCCAGCCCAGGTTGAGAACGTTTGTCTTGGGGGGGTCTGCTTTGCATTATAACGAGAAAACAAAAGACCATATATTCCTGCGTAGAATCCAGAATGTAGGGAAGAGCTGAAAAGGACTCAAAGTGGATTTATACCAACACAACTTCACCACCTTTCATGGAAAAACCTTTTGATGAGTATTTTGTGATATTTTTAACTTCCACATGGAATCATTATATAACGCTCAGGCTCTTCCTGTCTGCCTCTCCCCACTTACCCTCTCTCCTTCTCTTTGTATTATCTTCTTTGCCTTCACTCTATCCCATGGAATACACAGAAATAGTAATGCAAATTTTTCCCTTGCCAAAACGATTCATATGTCCTTACTCAGACCCTTTATAGTCATCATTTACACTGCCTTTTTCAGCACCGCCACTCCGCCCTCTTTCTCTCTCTCTCTCTCTTTCTCTGACATTCATTATTCTCACTGTAATCAATTTGTCCCTGAAAAAAATCTAATCTGCCTCTATTTATTTTCATTCTCTCCCTCTCTCTGTATTTCTCTCAAGGGTGGTGGGCATATGTGGACTGACGGATTACGCTTATCCACTTTATTTCTTCATTCCACTCCATCTCTCCCTCGTGGGAGCAAACAAACGCCGCTCCTCTGTGCGCTCTGTCTCCTCGCCCTTCGTTTACGCAGATATGTATTCCACATTTCCGACACATCCCACTGGCTTTTCTAAACCTGCTGGGGCGATCAGATACGTTCAGATCAATGAGCAGAGTGGAATTAAACTCTCTGTGGGTGTATGTACGCGTGTGCGTGCGCGCGCTTTCGATCTGATCACACGCTCTGCGCATAGCAATGTGGCTGAGGGCGCGATCAAAATTCTCAGATCGTGCTTCCTAGCTTGGCGATTTACCGTTCAGTCAGACGCTGTTTAGTCAATAGGAAGGATTAGTTATGGGTGATTACTGCTAGAATTACCCTTCAAGTGTTCTATAGCTCTGTCTCCTGTAAAAAGACTTCGTGAAAGCTGGGATCTCAGTGTGCGTCTGATTTATTGCAGCCTATTTTAAAGTAAAACATGGCTGATGACAACTCTTCATAAATATATGATGAATGTGCAATATTAATCAGAATCAATATTTCGTTCTTTTTTTTTACTGTTCTGCTAACTTGTCTGCAATCCTGTAGTATCTATCGTCATTTCTCATGGAGTTACAGCGTCAGTAACTTTCATCAACCTTCTAATAGAAACCCTTCGCGTATCTCCACGTGAAGCAGCCGGAGGCCCGAGGTTTATTCGTAGCGCTCTGCTGCTTGCTGTAGCGACCGTTGCTTCATTTCCCCAGACAGCTTCCTGCTTGCTTGCAGATCAGGCCCGTTTATAGCCGATGGCGCATCGACTCGCGTCGCGCTGGTTAGCATTCCCAACTCCCACTCAGAGCTGAATCGATGTCTCCGTTTATCTCCATGAAGCTCCCCTCAGACTACCGCAGCGATCTTTTGTGAGGTTTTATTCACTTCAACTTGGGGGGAAGAATATGCTTCTAAGTATACCTGCCGCGCTTTTGTCTGCAGGTGTAAAAAGAGTCCTGCTCTCTCTCTCTCACACACACACATTTATAAATGTGTTTTTACCGTTGATGAATAATTGAGCGCGCGTATGAAAGGCGTGCATTGTCATGTGATGTAGGCACGTACTCCGTGGTCTGTCGGTCCCCTTCAGTAAAAACACTGTCCTCGTTTTTTTTAAAGCGGTTTCCACTCCCCTTCTTTTATGTGCGCTTATAGACACGCGCACTGAGGGATTACGCTTTGACGCTAGATTCGATTTGTGAAGTCCAAACATCCAAAACACTGATCTAGATCATAGAAAGAGCACAGTAGACCTGTCGCGGTTTGATTGAGGATTTCTGATTCTACTCACAGCAGCCGACATCCCCCTCCTATCACCAGCATACTAGTGATGTTACAGTCTTAAAGGTGCCATCCAGTTACGTAACAGACTAGGATTTGGAGAGTTTTACAACCCTGATTTGCTTATGCAGATTTATATTCGAAGTAGGTGACGTCAAAGTTTGAGGTTCACAGTATATCAGTTTTATGTCAGTTCTCAAACAAAACTGGTTTCTTAGCTTGCCGAACTGAACAGGCTTGTCAAATGTCAATCATATCCACTTCAGATGTGGATAAGATAGCATTGGCTAGCTAATTATAGAGTGCATATCTCTGCACAGGCAAGCTCTGAGGAGTTGGGCTATATAAGTTAACAATATACGTGACAAAGGGATTGGCAAAAGCTACATCTTGTACTGTAGATGTGTGTCAAACCAGACTATATGAATGAGCTGGGTCGTCATCCTATTTACTTAAATTATTAGTTAGCTATGTTAGTTATTTATAGCTAGTTGCTAAAATTAGTCTCTCACTCACACACTTTCATTGTAGGATGACCTGCATCAACCAACAAAAAGTGCATGAAATCGTATAGCATCGCTTGCTAGCTGCTTACATGTTGCAGCACGCCTTGTGATGCCAGTGAAGTGGGAACTGCTCCTCTTTTCGGCATCAAACATTAAGCAAAGCCTTCTTGATATTAAGATTTGAGAAGCTGGAGTGAAATTCAGAGCAAGCTAACAAACTGTCCGGGATCTACGGGATCCTGAATGTCAACCATACAAGTTGCATTGTTAATTTCTTCAATTTTTGCAGAACGGTTAGCGTTTCAACTGTGCCCGCGGTAGTGTACATTTTAATCCCTCAAACCTATTACGTAACAGACAAGGATTTGGAGAGTTGGTCCATTTTACAACCCTGTTTTGCTTATGCAGATTAATATTTAAAGGAGATGACATCAAAGTTCACAGTTTGTCAGTTCTATGTATCGAACACTCCTTATATAACTATGCCAAGATAAATACCATTTTCTATGCTGTGAGCTGTTATAGTGAAATGGCTAGGTGTGTGTGTGTGTACATGTGTATGGGTGTATGTGTGTACGTGTGTACGTGTACACAGTCTTACATGCATGCCATGGTCGCTCAGTGTTCCTTTTGAAGTGGTAGACAAGGATGCATCTCTTCTTTCTCTGTCTCTTTCTCTGTCTTTGTTTATCTCCTTTTCATTCTGTTTCTCTTGCTTTCTCTCTCTTAGACTGTCTCTCCTGCTCTATATATCTATAGATCTCTCTTTTTTCTCTCTGTCTCTGTGCTTCTGTCTCTGTCTCTCTCACTCTCTCTCAAACTGTCTCTCTCTCCATTTCAGCTTCCCTTCACTACTCCTTTTGGATGCCACCCTACTTGCTGTATTACACACTGCCCTTTCTCCTCAGAGCTTCACTTTTCCCCTCTGGCTCTGCACCGAATGACTCAGTAACTTGTTGGATTCTGATCCATTTCTCTGAGCTCCACACTTTTGACTTCACCAAAGAGCCACTTACCTGCCCAACTGAAAATCCACAGGAAATCCAGCACTTTCCTAAATCTGACACATCCAACTGAACTCCGTCACTCCCAACATTTTACACACCCTGCTGACACCACCCATCCTACATGAAGTCTCCTTCAGACTGTATCCAGTGGTCTTGAGATGTGAACTTCCCCTCCTATTCAGCAATGTTCAAACACACTTATTAAAGTGTGAGAAAAGGGCATTATGTGATGGGTGATCACCACTGTGAGTGGCTGCTCCAGGCAAATTCCGATGCCATAGGCTGATGCCAGCCTTGCTGCCTGCCACCCAGAAAATAATGCCATCTTTCATTGTTCTGTTCTTTTCTCCATATTTGCTGGTTAATTTTAGACATCTACCCTGATGCAGAAGACACTCATCCACATTCCATTAATACAAGGTGACAATCTTGCAGAAAAAAAAACGGCAAGATGAAAATGATGCCACTATACAGCAGAGCACTTTGTCATATTAGAGTTTTATTACAAAATATCATTCTTTTTGTGTCATTTATGGAAATTTCTCCCAGAAGGCTATGGCAGTGTTACAGTATAGAAAGAGATGAGCAACGAATATTACAAAATGAGGCAGCATGAGAGTGAATGATTATGGGAAACCTTTCTTTGATTATTAACAATAATCTTCATTTGCGGTTCTGCTAGTTTCTCTTCCTTGTTTGATATCTATAGAGGTCAATGTATTTCAGACCCATCTCCAGTGACTTGGTAATTTAAGCTTTTGTGAATCATCAAAACATTCATTTGCTTTGATATTTGTTTTCAACCGACATTTACAAATAATTTACATACATACTTTATTCATATACGTTATTAACTATGATTGTGACATGATAACATACCCTACCTTATCGTCCCTCACTGTCTCCTGTTTCCATCTCTTCCTTGCAGAAGGACGGTAAGGTGGCGGATGGTGTGGGTGGTGCTAATGGTGTGGAGGCGGGGCCTAGGAGGAAGAAGGATTGTGGTAAATGGCAGAGGCCTCGTTTCACCCGCAAAGCTCTGATGAGGTGTTGCCTGATCAGATGGATTATCGCCAGCACCGGCCCCAAGGAGCAGGGTGAGGAGAGGGTGGGGTGGGGGAGGGGCAGAGGGGGGCACACCCACATGACAGCTGACTGGGTTGACAGTGTCAGTCGGCAGGTATGGTATAACTTCATTAACTGAAGGGAGAATTTGTTAAACTGTATGCCTTATGTATAGAGATATCAACATTTGGTACTCGGCAATTAAACAACAACGACAAACAACTTGCTACTTGATAAAAACAACAGAAGCAGGCAAAGGAATGCAAGCAAAGTTGATCATAGTGCTTCTTTAAATGGGGGGGGAGATTAAAGTCCTTACAGTGAAATGTCAATATACTGATGTTATAGTCAAATACAACCACAAAATATAAAAGCAGAGCTACCAAAAATAATAATATCAGTCAGTTGGTTTTTGTACTAATCAACTTTTGGTATTGGTTGGTGATCTTCATGTTTGCGCCTCACTCGTGGAGGAGGCCAGCAGTCAGGGGGGTGGGAGAGGGTCTGGGGGCATGTATTTGGGGCTGGGGGGCAATAAATAGAGGAACTGAAGAGGGGGCTTGTTCTGGACTGTGTAATTTTGAAGTAATTAGCTGGCTTGCACCGAAGGATTACGTGTAAAACCTTGAGGCATCTGCAACGTATCTCAGGGACGTCTACTCAGACTGAGGTCAGAGTGAAGATTCAGATCAGGGTGGTATAAGGCTGTCAAAGATCCTGATGAATGAGTTCTGCTGCTGCAGCCTTTAATCTCCTGCATAATCACTGACTTCTGATATGATGTGAAAACCCTTGAAAGGTTGTTGGTCTGGGCAAAAGCCTGTAAGGCTTTGAAGGTTTCGTAGAACAGACTAGGTTGACGACGCAGCTTGAACTGCTGAACAGATTGTGATACAGTGTACCTTCAGTCGTTTTGCAATAGCTTTAGGTAGCTTGCTGTATGTATTTGCTTAGACACTGCATAATAAGATTAGCTCTTTATTGATTGGAATGAATCATCATTTCTGTGTATTGCATGGCAGGACTTCTTGGGTTTACTTCGTTTACTAAGTTCTTTCTAAACTTGAAAAGTGCATTTTTCATTGCAATTTGTATGAGGTTTGTGCCATAACGTGTATTCATGTATATGTTGTGAACAGCAGATACTTAAAGAAACAACTTTGTGCCTTGGGTTTATATCCTGCAGATTCAGCAGATAATTCTACAGAAACAGGGCTAAAATCAGGGCTAAGATCAAGTCTGGGAACAAAGCTTAGATCAAGGCTAAGCTCAGATTTGCGATCAGGAGTAAGATTAGGTATGGGATCAAGGCTAAGATTGGGTCTGGGGTCAGTGCTGAAATCTGGGCTAAGATCAGTTCAGAGTTCAGATCTAAAACCAGGCCTTTCACTTTTCGTGGATTAATGTCTTCAGCCCACCTGTGTAAAAATGACACGCATGTGGAGTTCAGAAAAAACAGCACAGATGGCACACGCTCGAAGCTCATAATGAACACACACACACACACACACACACACACACACACACACACGTCCAGGCACGCGCACGAACACACACATGTCGGTGCACATACAAACACATACAAATGCGCACGTGCGCGCACACGCGCCCGCATGCACATACGCGCACGCTCTCTGTGACAGCTTTATGAATTATCCAGGTGAACAAAGGCACAACTGTTAATATACAACTGAAAATATACAAATGAGCACAAGCAAAGAGAGCACACATCAGCATTGCTTTGCATGATTTACGTCATCGGCGCGATTGGCTGAGGTGGAACACAGTAACGGTAACACCAAACAGGAAAGGCGCCACGTTTGAAGGAAGCCTTACCCAACACACACGCGACGCAGCGCAGGATCAGGTGACGCCTGCGTGCGGCGTTCAAGCCCTTCACCGCTTCTCCACCTGGGTAGTTTCCATTCGGAGAAACCCGTTAGACCATATTAGCTGTTGCCATCTGTTCATCATGAAGGTTTGACCGTTCACCATGTTCGAAATGTGTTTAACAGTAGAGCAAAAAAAAAAAAAGGTTCACTATGTGCTAAAAATGAAAGGATTTCTGGCAGAGGACGCTTTTTATTATGGATGCGTCCTGTCATACAGTGTACTCATTATTTCTTCTGCTCCTCTGAACTTCAGAGCAAAGAGCTGGGTGAGCTCTAGATGCCTGTCAGGAAGTTTAAAACTGTTTCTTTGGGGCATTTTGTAACCACCCCATAACTCTCTTACCCCTCTTTTCTATTTTTAATCCTAATTCTCTTTTGTTAATCTATTAGAATTTCCAATGCGCGTGCCTGATAGTGCAATCTAGTGGCTGTATGTTTAGTGCCATCTAGTGGGTGTATGGAGCCTTGGCGAGTTTTCTCTCCTTTTTGTCAGACGAGAGCAATGGCTCCATCTATCGGTTAGCAGTAGTGAATATGATTGTGTAAGAGGAATAAATATAAATTCTATAAGTTCTAAATTTGCAAAACAGTCACTGTAAAAAAATTAATTCCTTTTTTAACCTGTAGTGCTCAGTAACACACATCTAATTTTTGGGCTAAAGTGATCAACACTAGTACTATGGGAAAACAGGACTAAATGGTAATGCACTTTATTACACGGTCAGTTATCTACGGTTCAGGTCCTGGACAAAAACTTTCCTCTCATAAATAAGGCCTCCTACAAATGAGCTGTCATTTCAGACATGCAATAGTAACCACACAGAGCTGAAAAGGAAAAGGGGGCAATGGAGTGAGTGGTAGTATGGGGGCAGTAGTTGGGGGGGGGTGATAGTAAAGAGTCAGACAGGAGGAGAATTCAGAGAGGAACACAGTGTGGATGATATTATACATCACCACTCCAGGTACCAGAAAGGTACCAGCCAGATCTCTCTCTCTCTCTCTCTCTCTCTCTCTCTCTCTCTCTCTCTCTCTCTCTCTAGTGCTGTGTATCATAGCTATTTTGGTTCTTTATCAGGAAGATTCCCTAAGTACTCTGTGCTAAAAAGATCTACTTGTTTGTTTGTTAATGGGTGGTCTGTGTGCCTGCTAGTCTGGGCCGAACTGCACTTTTGAGATGCTTCAGCCCCTTGAGTCCCGTTAGGAGTGTGTTTGACTCTCATGGGATCACACTGTGTCACGTTACCGTAGGAAACGCGTGACTCACCAGCAAGGAAGCCCAGACCGCCACACGCACCGGTGCAGCACGAAGTCTCCTCTCGCTGGTGTTCTTCCTCCAGGGTGTCCAAGGACATCAGGAGCAGTGAGGTCACTCTTTTAACCCCCACGGGTAGGGTGCGCTCAGGGAGGGGAGTCGGAGGCGAACCTCCTGGTGCAGCAGGAGTCTTTCAGTGGGTTCTGACCCTGGGACGGTTCTGGCCCGGCAGGGCGGCAGCGACATGGAGCTGGTGTTCCGATGCAGACACGAGTGCCAGAAGGAACTGGGTAAAGTTCTGCGGTGTTTCTTTGGCTTCGTCACCGGCGCCCTCGTTCAAGGTACCATCACGCGCTACTGCGCTGCACTCACCCCATTCATCACCCACTGATCACACGCTCCTCAGTCGCTCTCCGTTTCAAACAAGGCTCTTCTTGACTAGGAGCATTTTCAGGTGAAGGATTGGATATTTCTGATGACTAGCAGAAAAGAGGGGATTGAACCTTGTAAGGTTTAGTTTGGGGTGAGGAAGGTGCCCAATGCAGTAACTGTCCCAGAGAGCGACTGTCTTCTGGAGTTATTTTAGTAATCTGCTGATGATCCATTCTGTTTGTCCTTCTGTGATCCATGTAGTGTAAAACGATCTTTGCCGGTTCCATTCTAATTTATCACACTGTTATCCTCACCCATGTGTGGAGAAGTTCCCGGAATGTCAGATTTTACTGTGTAGAAATAATTTGTTTTAACAAGAAAGGTTGTCTCATGGTGTAAAACTAATTTATTTGGTCTAATCAAGCTAGTTTTGATGTGTTTCAGGTTTTTTAGATATATTGTCCTTTTCTTGTGCAGCGCAGAGTCCTCTACACACACACACACACACACACACACACACACACACACACTCACACTCACACACACACAAACACACACACACACTCACTCACTCACTCACACACACACACACACACACACACACACACACACACACACACACACACACACACACAGCAGTGTCATCTCTGCTCCCATTCTGTCTTCTCCCAGACCTTGCTCAGGTTAAGTAGGACTGAGTTCATTAGATAAATCTTTGTTTAGAGCTGCACTGGTAATACCAGCAGTTGTGAGACACAATGTCCTTGGAATAGAACGCTTAGGATATCCGAACAAAAGAAACAGATTCATTGAGAACTAACTAGAGCAGTGGACAGAGGGAATTCAGCAGAGGGGGTGTTGAATGATCTTAAGGTTATCATAAGATTCAAAAGTTATTCTTGAAGATGTCACTTCTCACGTTATATAGGAGTGCGCAAGCTTCAGGTAGAGTCGTCTTAGTATAACGTCATTGATGCTCTTAAATGGGAAAGACAGTCTTCTCTCCCTCCTGCTTCTAGCTGATATCTTTATCCCTCTATCGCTTGTAACTGTGTTGGGAGGTGAGGTGGATGGTGGGGTTGGGAGGTGAGGTGGATGGTGGGGTTGGGAGGTGAGGTGGATGGTGGGGTTGGGAGGTGAGGTGGATGGTGGTCTGATATTTTACCGGCTGTAGAGAATGATGAGAGATGAAGGTGGGCTCGGTGGGGAGGAGATTATTCCCAGTCTCACCAATGTAAAGCAAAGATCCACTCAGTGGTAAACAGCTGGTGAAATAAAGCTGCTGTGCGGTAAGTTGGAGCTGCAGGAACAGAAATGCACCAAAAGAGGGCGCCAGACACTGACGTTAACAATCCTGTCTTCTTGGTTTGAACAGGAAAGCAGAGGTTTCAGGGCTGTTCTCATATGAGTACATTAGTATCTTGGAATGAAGTTTGAAGTAGCTTGAAGTCTGCATGTCTTTACTGTGAACAGTATGTGTGCTCTTGACAATTTTTCGCTTAATCTCACTTAAGGATATTTAAGACTTATGTGACAAAAAGTAATAGCAAAAAGGTCATAAATATTAATTAAAATGTTTACCCATTTTCCTTGATGATTGTGGTACAGACAGACTGGAGGTCTGACTGGGTCGCAGCAGTGCCCCCTTGTGGACAATATACTGTGACGTGCAGATATTGAACGTGCAACTGATTCCTCGTGACCTTAAAAAAACTTTTTGGAAATTCTAGGACAGTAAAATATTTAACTGCCAGTTAACCCATTTATGCCTATGTAAGATATTATAGCAAATGCAAGGAATTATTTTAAAAGTGTCTTGAATTCTGTGAGAGCATTTGTATAAAGCTGTCTTTAAACAAACACAGAATAATTAACATTTTGGTCCCTTGACTTGTATGTTGGAACAATTAGATTTTTTTAATGATTGAACAGACTAAGATTACCATCACTTTCATGCATAATTTACTCTAGAATGGTGTCAGTTGGATAAATTCCTAAAACAATCAGTTTTTCCTTAATATGCAAGTATGTGCAAAGAGACTTTTAATAGTGTGTGACAACAATACTTCAAATAGAATAGTTTGGGAAGATATACAATGTGTGTTCTGTTTCAAGTGAAAGGTCAGGATTAGATACCACCTTTGATGTCTCTCTCCCCTAAATATTCACATACAGGTGAACATACACACGCACACACAAACACACAAAGGAGTTTGTGGTTTTGCCCTGCCTGCAGTCACCAAACAGACTATTTAATCACTCTGGCCTTTTTGTAAGACCACCCCCATCACACACACACACACATCCACACATTTTTTCTCTTCATGATTTGTGAGAATACTGCCCTTAGCAGAAAGGCTGTTACAAGGTTTGCTTTGCTGGCTGTAGAGGGCTGGGTTCACCTTGCTGGCTGTGGAGGGCTGAGTTCACCTTGCTGGCTGTGGAGGGCTGAGTTCACCTTGCTGGCTGTAGAGGGCTGAGTTCACCTTGCTGGCTGTGGAGGGCTGAGTTCACCTTGCTGGCTGTGGAGGACTCGGTTCACCTTGCTGGCTGTGGAGGGCTGAGTTCACCTTGCTGGCTGTGGAGGACTTGGTTCACCTTGCTGGCTGTGGAGGCTTATACTTCAGTAGGTGTCAATGGGGGGTGTGATGGCTACTTTGTCTCTAGAGGCACGACGTCGGTTCTCTCGTCCTAATTTCCTGTCTGAGTGTCGGCACAGCACAGCAAGGTACCAGCGCTCAGGTAATACAGCGCACACTGCTGAACACACACACACACACACACACACACACACACACACACACACACACACACACACACACACACGTACATGTCCTTTTTGTTTTCAGTAGGGTCATTTAACCTGAGGTAATTATTGTATATGAGGTTGATTGTACCAGAGAGTAAATCTGTAGAAATAATGTCAATGAAGAGCAAAGCTGAAAAAGCTTTTGTGGAAACACTTTGATGCATATTAGCATTTCTTTTAGCCTTGGTTAAGAAACACAGGGTATCAGTGGAGATTTGCTCTCATGCCAGGAGAGTGCGATTCATCTCCAGTAAGGGCAGTCCAGATGTTCACTTACAAGGTCTTAACTTAACATGGGAGCTGTGATCCTTTACTGATGTGCAACGATAAAGAATAAAACCAACGGGTCACTAAAAAGAAACATACAATCCTTCATTTATGTTTCTGTAAATTCCTCTTCATCTAGCAAAGGGCTGGAACAGAGGCCCTTTTACACACATACACACTACAGAACAGACAGAGCATGAACAGAGTTCACTGCAGTGATGTAGTGGATCTCTGTGTGTGTTGGAACAATGCGTATGTGGATCAGTCAGAGCGGGGCTCATGAACTGGTCTGGTTTGGTCACTGAGCTGCAGGCTCTGGTAGCGCAAACATGAATCGTTTGTTTTCACCATCAGCTGAGACAAAAAGGAGGAAAATCCCCTGTGAATGAAGTGTGAATCTGAGCTTAGCCTGAATGTCAGACACTGTACGTTAGTTTATTTGATTTTTCACAGTTCCATTTACTTCTCTATTCTCCCATTTCCACGTACCTCTGCATCTTCCCAGTTTTTGCTACTGTTTGACTTGAGTAAGTTGTCACAGTTGGGAGATATGTATGGTGATTTGCAGTATTTAGTTACAAAAATAAATATTATTCTGAATGACAGCTTACTCATCGAGGTCAAAGGTGAGGGTGTCGGGGTTCTCTGTGTGTGGAATTTCTAGAAGGTTTTCTAGGGTTTCCTGTCATAACAAACACTCATGTCTTCAATCTGCCATTGTGGGAGTGGTTACAGTTACATGAGGGTAGTACCTCTCTCTCTCTCTCTCTCTCTCTCTCTCTCTCTCTCTCTCTCTCTCTTTTTTGTGTCTCTCTCTCTTTCTCTATGTAAATATTTGTAGTTTGTGCAGTGTTCAGTTTTCACCCATAAACTGTCAGAACCACAAAACTTAGACTAAAGGGACCGTTAGAAGCTGTTGAAAATGGTCATGTTTTCCTGAAGGAATGGCAGGCTTGTTTTCTTCTTCTTCCGGGAGCCAGAGGAGTTACGTCCAGTGCTGTGGACATCAGGCAGTGCTTCAGGTCAGCTTTAGATAAAACACACCGAGGGTCACAGTGCAGTGACTGAGCCTCTGACTGTGTGACCCGGACACTTTACTGAAGATCCACGGCAGTTTTTAAAAACACGTTCTATTTCAGCAGTGTAATAATAAACTGCTTGAGTTTTCAAGAAACCTCTCATGCTTGTAGCTGGATGGTAGTATAAGAAAAGGACACACAGGCAAACCTACTGTGGGGCCGTTTTTCAGGATTCAGGACTAGCGCCACACTGCAGGGTTGCTGACATAACTTTAAGAGTGAGAAAGTAAAACTGAAGCATTAGTCTTTCTGTATTGGATTTGATCGATTTAGTAAATGAGATAGTAAACGTTTGGATCAATGGTCATTACTGTCCACTAGAGGCCTCCATCTGCACCCTGTAAGGAGGAAGTGCAGGTGAATGTACCCCAGTGTCAGAGACGAGGACCTGTACCTTTATGTGTAGTTAAAGCAACATCAGTAATTAACATGGGAAACAGAGGAAAAAATTAAGTTAAAACCCTTTATCTGATTATCACTCAACTATTTACTGTTTTTATCAATTACCTACTGTCAGTCTGACAAGCTACATGCTTCCACATGTTTGTGTGTATATACAAACTAAAACCTAAACAATTTACTGTAAACCTTTTCTCTTTATTAATAAAAAGATTAGTGATAAACAGTAATAAACAGGGTGAAGGACTCGTGGGCCTCCTGCTGACTCTGCACTCATTCGTCTGTTTGTGGACAACATGCTTTGCTGCGTTTGCTTCTTCGAATGGCTCCATCGTTAGGAACTCGATCAGTCATGGCCATTAGCAGACGGCCCTGTGTGGCGAGGAGGTTCGTCTGCTGACTGGGCACCCGTCCGCGGTTTCAGGGGAGTGCCTAACGCCGCCCAACGCTTCGTAACCCCATCGGCCACTCAGTGGGGCAACGGGTCAAGTCGATGAAAGAGAACTTACCCAGAAGGCAGTGAGGTCTGTACAGGACAAACCTTGGGCTGTTTGTGTTTTATCATTTTATCAAAAATGAACACATTCCTCAATAATTCTATGAGCATATTTAATAAAAGGGTGTGGCATTTGTTTATTGTTTATCTGACAATAAAACATCCAAATTCATTTGCATCATGTTTCAAAATTATGTCTTTTTTTGTTTGCAAATGGTAACACATGTACGTGGTGCCAGTCTTCTCTACAAGGCTGAGCTGAAGTTTGTGCAGTCCTCTCTACTTCACTGCTGCTTCAGCTGCTGCTTCAAGCTTCCACCAAGGACTTCTGATCATCATCTTAGTCAAGCCAAGCCGTAGTGAAAAATGAGTGCTAGGCTCTGATGTCCTTGGTGGTAGATCAGACTTCACACCCTCCTCTATGCTAGTAAGGTAAACAATTATGCTAGCATTCCTAAATGGGCGGAGCAAAAAAAGGGAGGTGGGACTAAATGGTTTTAGGCCTCCTGGGTTGTGATATGATTATGATATTTAGCGAGTCCCCGGTGTGGAGTTCTATGGGTGGATGGGGGGGGGTGTCTGTGTGGGTGGAGGCGATGAGTCAGCAATCGCTCCTGTCTTCCGCCCTGTTAAGAGCTACCGATGGTCTAATGGTTTTGCTGGAAGCCGTTCACACCACTCAGCCTGGCCCCAGCACCATGCCGCCTCTCTCCTGACGCCGCTTGTAAAAGCAGCAACTGCCTCGCGTCCACCGCCCGCTGCCGTGGCGACCGGTCCAGGGCTGTACGAGGCATTTCTCTAATGTGTGTCACTTTCATGATTCATTTCGATATCGCGAGACATGGACAGGACGTCCCACCGCTTCGGCTGTGGTAGCCTGATGTGTGGAGTCATTCACTATGTTCAGTGGGGAGGTGCTGAGAGCTGCTTTTGATTTCACCTTGTGTTTGCTAGACTGCCATTACGGCTCCATTGATCTTTTTTTCTCTCTCAAGTATTATAGCACTCGCACTCAAGGGCTCTCCTCTCCTCTCCTCTCCTCTCCTCTCCTCTCCTCTCAGTCTAGTTGTGTTACAGATTAGGCTCTTTTATGTGGCCTGTTGTACAGCGAAGCCGAGGGGCAGGAGCAGCTGTTTTAGTGGGTTGTTCTCAGGTTTTCCAGAGAGGTCCTGTCCTGTGCCTGGTTATTTGAGTTACTGCGCTGTGAGTGTGTCTCTGTGTGTGTGTGTGTGTGTGTGTGTCTGAAAGACACAGAGAAAAACAGTCTGGAAGAGGTGTGTGGGTGGATGGGTAGAGGCTGGAGAGAACAGAGTGAAGGGGAGGATGTCCCTGGAATCTGATCCCCTCACATAAACGCACACGCTCTCCCTCTCTCTCCCTCTCTCTCCCTCTCTCTCCCTCTCTTACCCTCTCTACTCAGACTCTGTTTGAAAAAGTGACTTTTCTCAAGGTACCCAAACAGAGAATCAATGAGAGAAAGTGGAGAGAGAGAGAGAGAGAGAGAGGGAGGAAGAGAGAGACAGAGAGAGAGAGTGAGAGAGAAAGAAAGAGACAAAGAGAGACACACAGAGAGATACTGAGACAGAGACATCACAAAGAGAAAACGAGAGAGAGAGAGAGAGACTGTGGTAAGGCCCTGATGTTTGTGACAGGTTCTGTGAGTGAGTGGAAGGAAAGTGAGAAAAAGTGAGGGATGGGGTAAAAGAAAAGATGGATGGACAGAAGGGAACGTTTAAGACAAGACGGACAGAGAGATGAAGAAAAACACTACATTCAAAAACACTACATTCAGCCTTTCTGGAAGCAGAGGCTAAACCGCGAAGAATTAACAAAGGAGGTGGGTCTGAGTGTGTGTGTGTGTGTGTGTGTGTGTGGGTGGAGGAGGAGTACAGTACAGGTTGAAAGGAGAGATAGAGAGAGAAAGAGAGATAGAAGCCAACACTGCTGACGGAGGAAGTGGAAGAAAAGAGGAATGTTGCTGTCCTATTTGAGCCCAGAGGAGAAGGAGAAGAAGCTGTCACATCCCTCCCTCATCCTGCCATCCCTCTTTCCAAAGATCCGCACCCTTGCAGGATATTCCGGCCAGCGTTCCCGGAGTCCCTGATGGAGATTTAGATCTGGGTTTTGAAGAACTCCAGAGCAGAGTGCGTTGGCATCACGGGCGTCTGTCCACTCCCCCCC
>JAOXYF010000016.1:2151504-2170914 GCA_028565775.1 Sternarchorhynchus goeldii
CTCCCTCCCTCCCCCTCTGGCTCTGCCCCCCCTGTCCCACCTCCTTCCCCTCCGTCTTTTGTCTTCCGCGCCTCCGTGTCTCTTTCCCCCGTAGACAGCAGTGACAGTGACTTGGAGCTGTCCAGCGTCCGGCACCAACCCGAGGGACTCGAACAGCTGCAGTCTCAGACCAAGTTCACCCGGAAGGAGCTGCAGTCCCTCTACAGGGGCTTCAAAAATGTGAGGAACCCGCCAATCAGGCTGACGTGTGTTGGGGGGGGCGGGGTCACATTGTCAGGAATCTACCATTTAGGCTGGTGTGTGGGGGGGAGACACGTTCTCAGGAACACACCATTCAAGCTGGCGTTGGTGGAAGACAGGTGGCCCATGAAAATAACAGTCTGTTTAACACATACAATGCTTATACATGTCCAGCTGGACTTGAATGATCCCTGTACGAGCTGAATTGATGTTTCATGTAGGTGGTAATGCAATACTGGAGTTTATTCTTTGTGGCTCACATGGTAGGAGTGTTTTGAATGGAGGCAGGGTGACGTTTTAACAGTGTTATTTGCATTTACATATACTACATCTTGTTTTAAGATCTAGAGCAGCTTACAGAAGTGTTTTGCTTTCTGCTCAGAAATCATTGGCCTATAGCACCGGAACATGTAGGTTTGACATGAAAAGTTACATGGGGAGTGGGGAGTAGCTACAGATCAATTGCTGGACAGACTCCAAATGTGTTTCAAAGTTCAAAAGCAAAGATTTGCTTGTTAGCCTGAGATGGGAACAAATTCAAAACATAGTTTTGTAAATTACGAAATAACTCTTGAGAGGGTGAGTATTTACGTATACAGGTATTTTGAGGAGGGATCATGTCTAACACTTGGACTTCAGGCCAGGAACGAGCCTGAAGATGGAAGTGAGGATTTGAGGTGTAAGGATTAGTGCTTAGCAGTGACAGTGACTCCACCCTCTGCCTACTGTGGCAAGAGGTGTTGAAAAGCAGTGCTGGTGTAAATGTAGGGCAATGGCCGCCCCTGCTGTAGGTTTAATTAGATCTTTAATGAGTCCCTCTTTCTCCTTCCATTTCAGGAATGCCCGAGTGGGCTGGTCGATGAGGACACTTTCAAGACAATCTACTCTCAGTTTTTTCCCCAAGGAGGTAATAAAGACACCATTTCGTCTTCTTCACATATTTGTGCAGTCGACTGAGCTGCTGTTATCAAAATTAGGAGGCAGACTTAATTGTGTCTGAAGAGCTCAGCAGATTTCACCTTTTCACCCCTTCTTCCTGTTCTCAGATGCCACTACATACGCTCATTTCCTGTTCAATGCATTTGATCTGGACAGGAACGGCTCCATACGCTTTGAGGTGAACGGTTGTGTCATTTCCGAGTTACACACTCACACTGCGGTCTCTGTCCCGGCGCTTTCACGGTGCTTTTTATGGTACTACTTTGTGATAGGTCTGATAGAACTTGTTTTGTTATGGTAGAACTTTGTGATTCTTCTGATGGATTTTGTTTAAGTGTCAGGACATTGGTTGGTTTGTTGGATTTTTTTAAATAACAGGACTGTGAATTATCTGATGTCTTTGTTTATTTGTGATCCGATAAATGTCTGGCAACTTTTTTGTAATTTTGTCATTTGTCAGATGGATGTTTAAGGTTTAATGGCAGGACAGTGATTAGATGTTTTTAAGGGCAGGACTTTGTGAATGATCTGATATATCACTTTATTGATCCCAGAGGGAAATTCAAGAATAGATTTTTCTTTAATGACAGGACTTTGTGATTGATCTGATAGATTTTTCTTTAACGACAGGACGTTTTGATTGGTCTGATAGATTTTTCTTTAACGACAGGACTTTGTGATTGGTTTGATAGATTTTTCTTTAATGACATGACATTTTGATTGGTCTGATAGATTTTCCTTTAGTGACAGGATGTTCTGATTGGTCTGATAGATTTTTTTTTAACAACAGGACTTTGTGATTGGTCTTTCTGTGCTCCTGAGAGGTTCTGTCACAGAAAAACTGAACTGGGCTTTCAACCTTTACGACATTAACAAAGATGGGTACATCACCAAAGAGGTATGTCCTGGCTGTGTTTTCTCTTCTATTTATGGAGAATTCAGAAAGTATTCAGACACCTTTAAATCTTGCATACTTTTTTTGTCTTGTAAACATTTCTTGTATTGTGGTCATTATTGCCATTTTTCCTGTAATAATGAACAGAAAAAATATTTGAAAACTGAAATCTCTTATTCACATAAAGTATTGAGCCGCATTATTTAGTACTTCGTAAAATCCCTTTTGGCAGTAATTACAGCTGCAGGTCTTCTTTGAAACATCTCTGTAAGTTTTTCACACCTGGATTTGGGCAGTTTAGCCCATTCTTCCCATTGTGCTCAGCTGTGTCAGATTAGAAGGTGAACATCTGTGAACTCCATTCTTCAGGTCTTTCTCTAGCTGTTTGATAGGTTTCAGGTCTGGGCTTTGGCCGGGCCATTCAAAGACATTTATAGACTTGTCCTGCCCACCCTGTGTGTTTCAGGTCATTGTTGTGTTAAAAGTTGAACCGTCACTCTAATCTGAGTTTACGTGTGCTCTGGAGTTTTTTTTTTTTTTTAAAAGGTTTCTCCTGTGTTTGCATGCATTCACCTGTCCCTCAATTGCCCCGTCCCTCTGACCCTCCTAGAAACACCAGGTGATGTGTAGCGCCCATTTCTCTCTAGGTGCACTGCTTGCTTTTCTACCCAAAGAAGCCACTTTTCTCCCCACAGGATCTTTGTCCCCATGCTCCAACTCCAAGCAGGCAAACATTTGACATTTTTTTTAAAACGGCTTCCATTTTTTTCATAAAGGCCTGATTTCTGGAGTGTGCTGCAGAGATGGTAGTCTGCCCAATAGATTCTCTGAACTGGACTTTATTTTAGAGATATTTTAGAGTGATTATTAGGCTCTTCCATTGCTCTCTGACAAAGGCCCTTCTTGCCTGGATGTCCAGTTTTGCTGGACATCAAGGTTCAAGGTTATGGCCAGGATTGTTCCATTTCAAAAGGACTGAGACCACTGTGGTCCTGGGAAACGCTCAAAGCCATAGATCGTTTCACAGGTGCACTTATCCAGACTGACTTACATACAATCATGTCCTTGTCTTGATCCGTGCCTTGCCACAATAACAGGGACATACAGAAAGGTCCTCAGACTCATCTCAAGGATAATTAGAGCAAACAGAATACAGCTGAACACTGGAGCTCTGCAGCAAAGGCCCTGAATATTTTTGATGATAAAAAATGGCCATTCATTTAAAACTCTTTAAATGTGTTTTCACTTCATTATGGGTGATTGTGTGTAGATTGATGGATAAAAATGGCCATTATATCCATTCAAAATCAAATCCCCAACATCTTTGTGTGCATTACGTAATGGGTGTCTGAATGCTTTTTCTACACTTCTATTTCTGTGAAATACAGCTGTCAAAAAATTTAGGGATTTTGGGTGGAGTAATTTTTAAAATGTTTTACTGTAATTTATGTAGCACCTTCAGATGTTGTTCTTGGAGGAGTAAAAAGCAAACCTTTGTTTACTTCTTGAAAAACATTGTTGTTTGTTATTCACCATTGACACAAAGCTCTTATATTTCCAAGCTAGTAACTTTCTCTCAAATACACAAGAGATCTGCTCAGACAGCCACAGCACCATCTTCTGGAGAAAAGCTGCCAAAAACTAATATGCTTAATGCTTTTAATAAATCATATTTATTACATGATGGTGCTGTGTGTGTGTGTGTGTGTGTGTGTGTATAGGAAATGCTGCTGATCATGAAGTCTATCTATGACATGATGGGTAGGTACACCTACCCCACTGTAAGAGATGAAGCTCCGTCTGAACATGTGGAAAAATTCTTCCAGGTAATATTAGCACACACACACACACACTCACTCACTCTGTCTCTCACATACACACACACACACACACACCTTTTCATAAAGCATAAGAATCCCCTGACAATATTTCTGCTTTTATGTAGAAAATGGACAGAAATCGAGATGGTGTGGTGACCATCGAAGAGTTCATTGAGACTTGCCAGAAGGTGAGGATAGCAGGTGAAGCTCCACTGACTTTTGCAATGTATGTTTGGATTGGCCCTCAGCCTAAGTTTGTCCATCTTTGTTATTTATTTTAGGATGAAAACATTATGAGCTCAATGCAACTCTTTGAGAATGTAATATAGAACTACAGCTCAAATGAAGTCACCTGATAATCAACACTCCTCTGAATCCAGTCCTCTGCACAAACCTGCAGCAAGAAGCCCCGCCCATGCCACACCCCCTGCCCTGCCCCCCCATGTACACAGCAAGAAGCCCCGCCCGTGCCACACCCCCTGCCCTGTCCTGCCCCCCATGTAGCATAGTGCATTGCACTGAAACCTGCACCACTCTGATAGACACACTCAGACTGTGACACGGGGGTTTTGGATACGTTCAGCAACTGGGAGAACTATGTGTACAGTGGAAAGGTATACGACCAATCAAACAAGTGGAATGGACAGCTTTGATTCCTTTGTCTGCCTGACACTGACTGATTCACTAGTGGAGCTGTTTCATCCATTTAGCTTTGTAAACCCTCCACTTTCCCACAATTCCCCAGACCACCGCCATCCTCAAGAGAAGCAGAATGAAATCAGCCTGCCTTTGTTGATGTGTTGTGATGAGTTGGGACTGGAACCCAGCGACTTCCTGTTGATCTGAAACCTTTTCTTTTGAACCAGTGTGAACATAAGCTTGTCGACGGACTGTTACGGTTCCTCAAAGAACAAAGACTTAAAGAACCACAAGGATCCACTAATGACAATGGAGTAGTAATCATCAAAAAAACAAATACAAAAAAGAAAAGAACGCAGAACTTAAGCATGCGTATCCAAAAATGTGTGATTATTTTTTTGTGGTTTGCTTGCACTGAGAATGACAGAGTTTCCCTCCTGTTTTGTGGGCCAGTACCAGTAGGTATTCCTAGAGACTTAAACATAGACTAAAGGACTCATATGTGTAGCGTAAAATAGTGTAACATATCATTTACAGGGTCCTGCACTGGCAGTGGATAAGCGATTGAGAGTGATACGTTGTGTCACTGTTAACAAGTGATTGAGAGTGATACATCGTGTCACTGTTAACAAGCACTGTTGAAATGATCGTGAATGCTGTCACAGCAGACAGATTACAGAAACGTGTGCTGTACTTTAAGGAATACATGTAGCTGTGTGTTTGGTGTCATATTGCCTGAAAAAATTGCATTGCAGGAAAATGTGGTTTACAATATTTTCTTTTTTTTCTCCTTTTCAGTTGATCTCCTTATAAACTGGGTAATTCGCATCCAAGGGCAAACACAGTTATGAGAAAGTTAAATAAGTCTACTATATTCTTTATTACCATAAAGAATTCCCACTATACACAAGCAGGTACATACAAATGTAAATGTGTTCATATTATTTATTCCGTGTTTATTTGATAGAGAACAATACGATCTTATGTTGACATGATGAATAAAGAATGCACTTCTCTAGTTCTAACCCAAGGGTTGCATCACCTTACTTTGAACTATGTCATATGAATAATCAGAACACACATTTGACTCCCACAGCATTCTATTCATAATCAAATTCTATTCTGTAATGTATTTTAGAATTCAACTATATTTCTTTAGATTATGCTAGGGACCCCACAGCCAATCAGAGCAAATGTCTCATTCTTTTAAAAAAATCAGCAAAAACAAACTAAAACAGCTTCTTAACTGGTTGTTGTCAGGGTTTTCTGAGGGATTGCGCTCCTGGTTGCATTGGTGGAAATCATTTGCCTTAAAAATAAGGAATTACCAAATTCAATCAATGATGTGTCAAACCAGGGTAAAGCAAAATACACAGGCACAGCACAGTTCCATTGATTGTGGTAACAGTGCTGGTGCCAAAATCTAAAATGGTTCCATGCTTTTCAACTGTAAAATAAAATGAAAAAAGGTTAAAAAAAACTGGAGCCATTCTGGTCCTATAATGTTGCTAGTCTGGAACCAACGAAAATGTTACACAAGTGGCAGAATGACAGGATCCAGATGTTACTATGTAAGGTTGATTACCATCTTTCCCACCATTTATAACTAAAACACCAGAAGAACACAGCAAAAACAGCAGGAATGAATCGTTGTTCCTGAAACAGTTAACAAAATGAATGAATGAATGAACCAGTATTCCTGAAACAGTTAACAAAATGAATGAATAAATGAATCAGTGTTCCTGAAACAGCAAACAAAATGAATGAATGAATAAGTGTTCCTGAAACATCTAACAAAATTAATGAGTGAATGAGTGTTCCTGAAACAGCTAACAAAATGAATAAATGAATCAATGTTCCTGAAACAGTTAACAAAATGAATGAATTAATGAACCAGTATTCCTGAAACAGCTAACAAAATGAATGAATAAATGAATCAGTGTTCCTGAAACAGCAAACAAAATGAATGAATGAATAAGTGTTCCTGAAACATCTAACAAAATGAATGAGTGAATGAGTGTTCCTGAAACAGCTAACAAAATGAATAAATTAATCAATGTTCCTGAAACAGCTAACAAAATGAATGAATTAATGAATGAATCGGTGTTCCTGAAACAGCTAACAAAAGGTTGTTCCTGGATGATTAGATATGCCATCAAAGAAAGAAGCACCATTTGCAAAAGAACAAGTTGTGCCATGTGTTTTATATGATCTTTTCTGTCTTCTGTTTCCAGATTAGGGAATGCCCGTATCCAGAAACGTGATCATTCTGTTTCCAGATTAGGGAATGCCCATATCCAGAAACGTGATCATTCTGCTTCCAGATTAGGGAATGCCCATATCCAGAAACGTGCTCATTGGGCTCATGCACATCTGTTCTTAGAGTTCACTAGTTCAACGAAACCTGTATTGAAAAGTGGTAACAGAGGTGCCAAAGTAAAACCTAGTAAATGCAACCATGACTTCTGAATAAGCTTACAACTTTGTAATTATATAGTAGAAGCATCACAATGTCTGAGTTCCTTGTGTCAATAACCACAGGTGTAATGTAGTGCTGTTGTACTGACCTTGTGCACTCTCACCCAGCCATTATCAGACATTCCATACATTATGTCCATTTGCTGTAATATATTCATCCCTTTAATCGTATTATTTTATTTATCTATCTTTAACAGAATTACGCTATAAGCGCACTACACATGTATTCTTATATACAGCCACTAGAGGGAGACATATCTTTCCATCGCTACAACTCCAACTGTCCCTTGCTTACAGCGCAATTAAACGCATTACGCGCTACTAAAAGTCATACTACATTGCTTTTAGAAAATTCGATGACGACACCACGTCTCCAGATGGCTGATTCATAAAATCAATATAATGAGTCTATTACACTTTCAAAGTAATATATTTCAGGGAATCATGCGCTTCTATTGGGTTTAGACCTAATAAAACATTTCGCAAATGAAACTGAATGATGTGGACTGCAGAACCGTTGCACTGGTCACAGATGCCGTGCAAGACCGCGTGTCGAGACATACTGCAGACCAGAGGGGATAATTATCCTCATTCACTCAGCCAAACAGCTGCCTTTCCATCTCTTGCATCATTTCCTGTGCATGGTCCATCTAAACAAATACGTACGACTTTGCTCTTGCTTCTGACTCATGTGTGCCGAACTCCGAGGCTGCGTTATTGTCCTCCTGTCACATCTCTACATCGCGTGATGAACGTTAAGCCTCTGCCATAACGATACCTGTTAAGATCATACCTATGCCGTTAGAGGAGTGGTTTATGGTTGCTACTCATGCAGGTGTTCCGTTATGACACATTATTTTAAAAGCTGTTAAACGAGATTGCATCATGACCGCTGGCGTCAGTAAAGCTAGCTTTCAGTATTTGTTTAACCGCAATCATAGCGTCACCAGTGGCAACATATAACCACTGAGGAAACAAACGTAAGTAACTGCGCCTTGCGTTATGATAACTGTTTTGTTTAAAGTTATCAGTCCACCTTTAATAACATGTTCAAACCTATGAGTACAACTTTTCTCAGATTTTGGCTACGATAAATAACTGTTTAGTTCTGCCCTGTGGCTTGCACGGCTAGATTTCCCAGTTTGGGACACCTGATTCGACTGATTGTACGTTGGGTACGTTATGGTTTTAGGTAACGTGTTTCTCCATGAGTTCAGTCAGGTGGGATGGATCTGAACGACTGGATAGAATTGTGCACTTGGAACCAGAACCTGAGCTGTAGCTGTGTCACTTTATAACCCCAATTGCCAGCTCCGTACAGTGTGTTACATTTACAATGCCATGTATCTTCAATCATTCAGTGGAATATAAGAGGGTCGTGAAAGAGGCCGACGTCATCCGGATTTGACAAAATCAGCTTTGTCATTGATTTTGATTGAGACTCTGTAAACAGAGAGGATCGCGGGATTATTATTATTATTTTATTTTATTTTTTTTTATATTAGAACATTTTGATACAGAACAATGAACCAAATTACAAACTCTCGTCGAGGTTGTCATAACTATAAGTTACCGCTAGGGGGCGTAAAGTATGATTACCAGAAAAAGAAAACAAAAAGAGAGTATAGAGGAGCAAAGCCATACAATGACAGATTAGAACAATACGTTTCTAGAGATCTGGTGTAAGATGAGTCCAGCATTTTTCTAGTTTTTTTTTATCTACATAATGAAGAATAATATGATTTAAATTTATTCATAAAGGAGAGGAAGGAGGGCTTATTACTCCTCCACTTCAGTGAATGTGGAGGAGTAATAAGTTTTGTAACAAATATTGTTAAAAGTACAACTACATTTGCGGCATCAGAGAAATCTGAACTCAAATTTTCCACATAAAGTAAAATGGCTTCAACATCAAAGGAAGGAATGTTAAGTTTGAGATTAGTCCAGGTTCTAATGTCCATCCAAAAACTTTGTGAAGATTGACATGAAAAAAACCCCAAATGCTCCAAGGATTCATCTTTTGACTTACAAAAGGCACATGAACCAACACCAAATTTAAATCTTCTTTCAAGAAACATGGCTGCAGGCTATAACTTATTTATTGTTTTAAAATTAGTCTCTTTTACTTTAGGAGATATGGGCCATTTGGCAAACTTGGAATGAGCAAAAGCCATTATGGTTTTATAATTTGTATTAGGATGTTTCTTGAAACAATCTCTGTTCATGGTAAATCTTTTGTCTCATACCATCATTGATAGTCTTGTTATTACACTTGAGGTCAATTAAGTTCCAGTCATTCACTTTTAATGTGGGCATCGAAACAGTCACCTCTGAGTATACAATGCCATTTTTGATTAATTGAAGCTAAGGGAATCGCTTTGCATCTTCTTAAAATCTTCATAACAACTAAGACAACATAACAACATCCTTTTCAGCAAAGGATGATAAAGTTAAAAGATCTCCATGAAAATCTAAAAGATCCTTTGCAAAAATAATATCTTTTTATAATAATAATAATAATAATATTTTATTTATGAAGCACCTTTCAAGATACCCAAGGACACTGTACAATAGATAATTTCATACCAATCTTATTTTTTCATATTAGCATTAGGATAAATATGACATACGTGTGGTTTATCATTAACTTCTAAATGCCAATATAAAGTAATGAGAGGTGTAGTAAATTAATGGACCCATGTCCTAAACTTTTCTTGTAATATTTTCCTTAATGCCCACAACTTCTGAGTGGCCTTTTGTTCTAGGAGCGGATAACCTCTTTTTAGACCTCAGAATTAAACACGCTGTTTATCAGGCTATCCTGACTAGCTTTTTGTCTTTGTGCCTCATTCACTCAGAGCTGAAACCTGCCATGAGAATTGCGATATAAGCAGACGACGATAACCTGCAGTTGAATAAATATGCAGAGATATATACACGACAAAAGAGAAACGGTGATTTTAAACAAAAGTGTTTCGCTTGGTCTGTTTTTCTTGCCGGTCATCCAAAGGCTGTGTTCTGCGACTGACAACGGTAATAACGCCAGCGGGTAGCAGTAAAGACATCTCGGAAAAGATAATCGTGTCACAGTGCACGAAATTAAACGTATTTCAGCACAATTTCGCTTAGTGCCACAGGGCGATCAAGACAGGCTCTCGTCACCGCCTACGCAATGAACTTTGGTAATGAATGAAATTAAGCCGCAGTAGCATATTTGAACCCCTGGGGGGAGTACAGGGATGTAAACGTTCATATATTAAGGTGGAAACGAAGGCGCCATTTTTCCTGTATAAAAACGACATAATGGAACTGAGGTCAAGACAGTGGAGGCAATGAGCTGGCGCAAAGAAACAGCGTGTCCTCCGCACACACCAACAAACGATGACAGTTAAGTTTGCGTCATTTGTTCTGAATGGTTTGATTGGTTCTGGGTCTCTTACGTCGAAGGGACCTGTGACGTCGCAGCAGGTATTGCGCATGCGCGGAAATTCCGCTAACCCCGTGTTGGTGTGTATGTCTGTGTTCAGGGGATGTAATACACAAAATCTAACGCTGGCCACCATTTGCTTCATTTGTAGCTAGTGCTGCTCAGTGATAAGAGTGCTCTTCAGAAGAGCCTCAGTTGGAAGCAGTTAGAGAAACAATATTTACCTTCGCGGGTCCGAAGTAGGGCAGTCATCAAGGGTTATCGTGGCAAGAAATACCAAGGCAAAACGCCGCACGGGAAATTGACGAAAAGAAAAACTTCTTTCCACTTTCACTCCTAGGACAGGTGAGCCTTCGTAGATAATGCGTAATTGTTAAAAGCTGTGCCCGTTCTTTTCTTACTGATTTTGTCCTTCAAAGTGTTTTAAAGGATATATCTGCGGTACCTAAGGACGGTAACGTTACCTTCCTCAAAGGTAGCTGACGTGATTGCTGGAGTTGTCGCGCAGCCTTGTGGATTCGGGTTCCATCTATGCTAAGAACTAGTAGTTTAGGCCCGGTTATAACATGATAACCGGGAAGATCGTGAATCATTACAGTAGGCACCCAGGCAACGTTTTCTGTCATCATTCATGTTAGCTAGGTGGCTTAGTATGTGCACTTTATTTAAGCACTGTCGTGTCGATCATCTGAACTACTAGGTGGCAAAATATCTTAACAAGGGTGCTGAAAAATATAACCAGTGGTTTAAAGATACAGGCCCAAATCTCTGGCGAGATAGATAGCTAGCGAGCTAGCTAAGACACAGAACTGGGAACTGTGGTATCCGCAACGTCTTAAGATGGATATCTTCAAAGCAATCCACGACAATGCACAGACATGCATGACTGGCGAACATCAGTTTGACTTTCATAGAACTAATGATGCTAGAGATGGAGAGTAACTGCTTGTAGCTCTCAAACTGCATTGTTAAACCACTTAACAAATCCGCACGACACGTGTCTGTAAGTACTAGCTAGGTGTAGTTACTAGTTTACTAGTGAGTGTACTGGTAACATATCGGTAGCTAACTCGTTCTATAATTAGTTTTGTACAACAGGGATTATTTAACTCATTATTTAAACACTTGGCACCCTGTTGTGCTGTTTTGCGTTCGGTGCTGTTCATCAAAGAGACGGCGAAATGAAACCTTGAATCAACCATCTGCTGAAAAGAACATTAACGCTAAAAGGCAGTTGGCTAATTAGATCTACTTGACAAACGTTGCTTCTATCCAATTTTCGATTTTGTCCTTTTACAAATCGCAATTTATGGATAACCACACTGGTTGGAGATTATAACTATCTAACCAGGCCCTGTATTACATGGCGCTATATTTTTCTATTTCATCCACATACATTAAGCGTGTCTAATATTCAGTAGCTCGCTGAGAGCATCACCGTGTCCTGCCGGTATGCAGACAGATCGCTGTGTGGGAGCAAGATCGGATTGTTCTCTTAATCCTGGCGATGCCCTCTTTTCTTGTGAGAGGTAATCGGCAAACGCCGAAGTCATTCAAGTCCGGACTGGTGCGCGCATGTTACGTGGTTCCACAGCGCGTACTTGGACCCGTACATGAAACGGTTGTTTCCATGAAGACGTTGGTAATGCATCAGGTAACTTTAATCGAAGCTGCTAAATCTCTATTACTCAGATGATGGGATTACTCCGAAAATAAATGTTTTAGAATAGACAGCTTTACTACGGTCTTGGGCCAAACACTTGGTTCACTAGCTAACGGGCGTATTACAGGCTAGAAGACAGACAGGACTGTCTGTCTTTTAGCCTGCGAACAGGCAGTTGTGCCGCGAAATGTTGCAGAATTCCTTTAGCAGAGCAAGATGTCCTTTAATGAGCTCAATGATGCTGATCAAAACAATGTTGATATGTACTTTTCCCATTCGCAGGTTGTTCTCATCACTTCCTGTTACTAAAACCTTCGAATCTAAGGTTATAGAAGCAGTAAAAACATTAAAACATACCAAAGTGATTTTGAATTAATTACATATAATAATTGATGTATGATTATATTATGCCCTACATTTAGGTAATTGTAGACCATTTTATTATTGCGGAGGAGTGAAACATCGGAACAGCCGATGTGATCTGTGATGCGTTTACGAACGGTCAACCTTTACGAAATACAGAATACAATGATTAGTGCGCTGTGAAAATACAAATATTTATTGACAATCCAACAGTGTTTGTTATTGGTTTCTGTTATTACAAAAGGTAAAAAAGACGATAATTATTATTATGACCTTGGTCAGTTTGACCACCTTTAATATGTGCACTGAGCAACAAAATGGTTTCTTCACAATTCCCAGCTTCGTTGTGAAGGAGTTGGAGCACAGGGTGAGCAATGGTACAACACCCATGGAACTGAGAGGGTTAAGTGTCCAAAGCCAGGATTCAAACCCACAACCTTCTGGTTGAGAGCCAAAGTCATATACACCAGGCCACCACTCTTTCCCCCTTGGAGAGTTCAGTGGGGTGTGAGGCCAGCCCTGGCACGATGAGGCTGATTGCTCAGGACTCTCCCTTGGCCAGCGTGAGAGTGTCACACAAATCGCTGCCTTTTCTGTCTGGCCATTTCTGCACTGTCAGTGTCTCAGGTCCAGGAGCTTGGATACAGCTCTGCGTCCACTCAGATTCCCTGAGAGGTCCATACAGCAGCTTCTTCCTAAAAAAAAAAAAAAAATTAATAAACATTTAGAATTGCTAAAATTATTATTTATAAAATTAAAATGTAGTATTGTTAAAAAAAAAATTATTTTTACATAAAAATTGTGTTGTCAGATTAATTTTGGTAGTGAATAGATGTCGAGTCTCTAGAAGCATAGGTTCTTCATGAAGGAAGTGTTTAGTCATCACCTTCCAACTCTGAGGTTGGTGACAGTTTTATGTCACTCTGAAAAAGTGCATTTATTTATTTTCTTATCATGTCTTGTTACCTTTAGGCATGATATTAGGAGTTGAAAGGTAGCAGTCAAACCGGTCATCTCTGTCCTGAAGACATATAATTTTACTTAAAGAGAATAACAAGACTCCACTGACTGCTAATGTGCGGCCAGTTGTTATTGTGTAAAGTGTTCGTGTGCTCATGGGTTTTTGTTACAGTTGTAACTGTGTGTATTATGTGGTTGGTGGGGGGGGGGGTGATTTCACATGAATAGGGTGTTACCTGAAGCAGTCGTTTCAGAACAGCTTTCATCCTTGGTAAGGAACGTGTGCATGAACATGCACACACACTTCCTGGCCCTTCCTGCTGGATTTTTTGTGTTGATCTTTTCTGCAGCCACATATTATGTCTCTTTTAGATTAAACCCTTTCCATTTACAATGTATACATCATCTTTACTCTTCCCATAACACCTTTATGACATCTTATCTGTTGGATGTTGCTGGTGTCGTGTCATGCAGTGGTCAGCTGGAAACCTGATCCTCCCTCATACTGGAGTGGGTCACCTAGACAAACCTTCCCAGATATCCTCTTGATTACCTTCTTGTATACCAGAATCTGGCCTCTCCCCATGGCACTGCAAGAGGTCTGTAATGACCTGGTCTCCTTTTCTATGTTGGTTGTGTGTACGCATGAGAGACCCAGTGATTCTACGGTAGCTTGGACACATTTGCAGTCCATTATAATATGACTCACTCTCTCTCCCACTCTCCCACACATGCACACACATGAGCAGTCCTGACTGAGGGTGTGTGATCATAGGGAGATGCGACCGCAGGTAGATACGAGTTCTGGGCAGTAGTTGGTTCATTCATTCATTTCATTGCTATATTTTTCAAGCATATATGAGATCACAGGTGGCCTGATGAGGAATGTGAACAAGTTTAATTGTGAATCTGTTAATGTGGTTGATTTACCTTGGAAGCACCAAGTTTTTTTGGCCCTCCTGAGTTTTTGCTTGAATCTTTATCTAGTCTTTAGTTGGTTTTATTTCTGAAAATGCCATCATCTTGTCCCTAATCACAAAGGTAATTGTGTGAAATAATTTAACTCTGTAATATTTTATAATATAAAGCTTAAGGAAATTCCTATATTGCACTATAATTCCTATAAAGCGTATTTTAGACTAAGTTTAGGTGTTTTAATTCAGCTAAGCAAGTTTTCTTTATTACCTTTGGATTGGTTCCAAGTCTGGATGCTTTCCTGAACCCTATAGATATTATTCTTTTGTTGTTAAAAAGACCAGCCAATTTTACAGCACACACCCAGGCCACAGGCGGGGTGTGTTAGCTGTGGAATTAAGTTCAGTCCATTCGTGTCATGGCTTTTGCAGTGTTTCGATTCTAAAGGTATCCAGGTTCAGACTCTCTGTGCTGCAGGACAGTGGGGAAACCAAAAGTGACTACAGAACCGTTTTAATAGGTCATACAGTCCCAGCAGAAGAGCAAGTGACTGCAGGACAGTATTAATAGAGTCACAGTTTTAATAGGTCATAGTCCCGGCAGAAGACGCTCAAGCATCACGGCAGGAAGTATTGTGACCAGAATGAACAGGAACCCAGGTGCTCTTACTCTTACAGTTACAGTATACTTTTCTAGATTCAGTGTCTAAACCATTAATTTGAAGTTTTTGGGGTTTTTTTTCTCGCCCGTGACGCATTTTCTATTTGTGTTCAAACTTTCTGAAATGTGCTGCTACTGCACTAGTATCCAGGTGCATTTTGACAGTTTAGCAAACCTTTGTGTGTGTGTGTGTGTGTGTGTGTGTGTGTGTGTGTGTGTGTATACACACACTTTCACAGTAACACAAAAAATATCTAGTGAAGTACACAAGGTTTCCAAAGACACAGGACATTTTGGACAGATGTACTTTATCAGTTGTGCAAGCAGTTTATAATATTTGTATATAATATATTTAAGATAAAATCATATAATATACATGCACACAATGGTAGCCTGGTGTTTTCATTTTTATATAGGAATACATACACACTTTTAGGTCATGAATCTATTGCCTAAAAAGTGGAATTTGCTTTGGTCTATGAGTTCGCATTCCATGGTTTTGCTAGTAAGGAGTGTAGCACAGCTGTCTGTGGAGCCGCCTGGTGAAGTTCCACCACATTCTGTGATTTTTTTTGGGGGGGTTTTTTTGGTTTTTTTTCTTTGTTTTTTTTCTCTCCCCGTGTAGCGAGTGGCGTTTGACTCCAAGGTATTTTGTACTTTTTAAATCTGTGTCATGTCTCCTGGAATCATTTTTAATTAAGTTACCATACATCTCTATAAAAGTCCCTCGTGGAGCGTTGGTGAGAAGTGGACTCTGGGGGTACTATTGTCCAGAAAACTGCACCTACTGTGGCGACTGTGTAATTAAACGAGCATTTTTGAGTGAATTGGTGTGTGTGTGTGTGTGTGTGTGTGTGTGTGTGTGTGTGTGTGTGTGTGTGAGTGAAGGAATGTGAGGGCTCATGGAAACAGAAAACTCCATCTCCTGGGTGCTGGTGGTGGAAGCAGGAGGCTGCCTGAAATGACCCAGTGGCAGGGCAGGTGACTCATCTGACATGGTAATTAGCTGGATTCTCTATATGGGGTGTGTGCAGCACTGTTGTGCCACTTTAGTGGTTGTGGGACTTGATCTGGTTCCACAGCCTGGGTGGTTTGGATCTACTCCTGGCTGCCATCATCACGTTGAGGACAAAATGTGCAGGTTGTTTTGCTTAAGAGATGAACCGATTGCACTATGGTTACGGCACATCCCTCCTGCTCGTCTCTGTTGGTCTGTGCCAAGACTTCTGACAGCTTAACGGAGGTGAAGCGCGTTTAATGTAGCGGCCTGTCAAAATGGTTGGTAGGAAGGCAGTTTTAGCTGATGTTTGAAGACGAGTAGTCCTCTCATAGTCGGTTCAACAGTAGGCCATCAGTTTAGCAAAGCGTGTGCGTGAGAGCATGAATGAGGTTTTTTGTGGAGCACGTGGTTGTGAATCCTGTTACTCTGTAATTACTTTGGTAATTATGTTGTTGAGGGTTGGTGTATGGTTGGAGCAGGTGGGGGTCAGAGCACACATGGTGCTGGCATATGTGCCAAAGTACCAACAAAAATGAAGAGTATAAGCTTCAGTATAGCATTCTAACACCTAGAATGTGTTAGAATCCCTCGTCCATCTCTCTTCAGCTCTCACTCATCCTAACTTCATTTTTCACTGGAAATATTTTATGTTAAAACTAACCGTTTTAACATAATGAAGATCATAAATGCTGCCGTTTTCTTACTTACTGTCTTGCTTCACTTTCTTCAGTGGTTCCTCTCTCTGTCTCTCCTCCTCCCCATTTCCTCCCATCACCACCACCCTATTTGGCCAGTGTCCCACTCGGTACCTGAGCCGTGTGTGTGATCTCATTGTGTTTTTAATGCTGAGTCATTGTGACCTGACTGAGTTTACCCTGTAATGACCTCACCTTATTCAGCTTATAAGATGATCAGTATTAGTATATGGAAAATGTTCATGTCTTTGAACTTATTAGCATTTCCTGAAATGTATTTATTTATAGTTACTGGAAATGTCTGTTTTCTTTCCACTAGATTTCTGCTTCCTGGTTTTGAAGTTTAACAGCACTTAGGACCTTCTTGTCTTTTGCTAAATCTGGTGTGTGTGTGTGTGTGTCTCAGACACTGATTGAGATCACTTTAACACACATGCATGGGCATGTGTTGTGTGTGTGTGATCTGGCGTAGGGGTTGGAGTTAGCAGGTTGCAGTAATGATGTAATGGCTTCAGCACGTGGGTGGGTCTGTGCTCTCATTTAAAATAATTTTTAAAAAGTATTTCTTTTAAGAAATGAAATAACAGTGGGTTAGAATACCTTTGTAGGCCTGGCACTGAGATGTCTTCCCTGCTTAACCAAGTGCTCTCTCGGCCCCGGGCCCCCTGCATTCTCTCCGTCTCGCTCCAATAAGAACAGGGCTAATAATACTACAGTACGTATTCATACACTTTTACAAACCCAAGGACACGTTAAAGGAAGTGAGTGGTTTCATACTGCACCCTCTGTGATGCACAATGATTCCTGCAGTTCAGTCTCTGTCATTCTCTCTGACATCTGTTTGTAAAAAATGTACCCGAAGTCTCAGTTTATTTTTATCAGCCATTGCCAAAACTTGTATATGTTTTGTATTTGTATAGAAATGCCTGATGATCCCACAGAGGGATGTGGACGTGTCCTCGAGGAAGGAGCTAAAGGAGTCTGTTTAGACCCCAGTTAAATGCTGAGCTCAGTGTGTACGTCACCCTGGCCTTGGCTGGCCTTGTGGAACAGGGGGAAGTGGAGGGTTGGAGGTTCTTTCCTCAGCAAGTTGCTTCTCTGTTGGAGTGGGAAGTGATTAGCACCCTGCCCCCTTCCTCTCGAACAGGTTCTATTAAGATGTTTTGTTTTGTTTTTGTTGTTTTTTTTTTAATTAAAGGCGGGGTGTCGTTTGTTCTTTCCCTGTATAGGCACGTAGACCATAGTGATGTTCTCAGTTTTTAGCCCCTACCTTACAGAAGATAAAGCTGATCAGAGCCCCCTCAGGCACTTCTGGTGTTGTGACTGGTGGGTTCATCTAGCCCACTTCTCTTGTGTCTCTCACATTTCCAGCACATTTCTTTTTGTAAGTGGCTCAGGTCTATTTGATCATCAGGGTCTGATGGGTAACATGGTAAAAATGGCTCGAAACTTGACTCTTCCGAAGAGCCCAAGGATGTGTGGTATCGCTTTCATGGACAGAAATCGTCTGAAGGCCACCGTTAAAGCCATCAGCACAAAGTGTGTGTGTGCGTGCGCCTGTGCAATGTGTGTTTGTAGACGTGTGTCTCTGTGCGTGTGCACAGACTGATTCTGTGATCCTGAAGCTTGGCCTTCAGCTCTGGAAGCAGTGCCAGGTGTTATCTGGGTCAGATGCTGGAGGCGGGGGAAGGGCGTGTGCGTCTCCTGGTGCTTGGACCCAGTTCAGCTTGGACCCAGTATGACCGCTCGCACATCTTGTTACCGGACGCCCGGTCAGCAGTGGCTGGGGTGATGCAGCAGGAAATAGCTTGGTCACCAGGTCAGGCTGGTCTCTTCTGGTTTCCCTTCTGTCTGTAGAACTCGCTCCCGTCTGTGTTTGACCTGCGGAAAGGACCATTCCTCACTGTGACGGCTCGCTGGGCCCGGCCGAAGCCGTCCAATTCAATTCTAACGAATCCCCCTCACGGCGGTCTCGACTGCAGTGCTAATGAAATTAGCATGACCCCAGGCCGTAGGTATTGTCGAAGGATTTCATCAGGAGCTTTGAACAGCGCTCTCCTTGATTTGATTAGAATCACTTCCTCAGCAGAGCCATTTGCCGTTTAGCTTTTGAGTGAATGAAAGTGTTGTGGTCCAGCGGCCGCTGGTTGGGAAGAAGCAGTAGCAGCTCGTCCTGTTTTAGACCCCAGAAACCAAATATTAATAATAATATTATAAATAATAACAATATTGTAATAACTATAATAATGGTATTGTTTGCTCAGAAGTACCTAAATGTCAAATGCTGTTTGTCCAATGCTGATCCGCTGTGTTGCCCCTGCAGATGAGCTGGACTGCCTGGCGGTGGACCATGTGAGGGTGCTGGACGGAGCAGGAGTGTTGCTTTGCGAGCGAGAGAACGGGTTTAGAAGAGGAGTGGAACAGGAACAGGAGGGCAGAGGAGGAATGGGCGTGGGGAGGAACTCCACCTGCAAACCCATGGACTCCACTGCAGAGCCTGGCAGATATGAAGAGGAGACCAAACACAGTGCTAACTTCTACCCCATCCCTGTGAGTGTCCGTGTCTCTGTGTGTCTCTGTGTGTCTCTGTGTGTCTCTGTGTGTCTCTGTGTGTCTCTGTGTGTCTCTGTGTGTGTGTGTGTGTGTGTGTCTCTGTGTGTGTGTCTCTGTGTGTGTGTCTCTGTGTGTGTGTCTCTGTGTGTGTGTCTCTGTGTGT
>JAOXYF010000016.1:2180600-2198012 GCA_028565775.1 Sternarchorhynchus goeldii
TAGTTTTCTCAGCTAATGTTAGTGGCAATGCATCTGGTAGCATTTGATTGTTGTGTGTTTTCTTCGTGCCACACAACACCACACCACTGTGGTGTTGGTGTAGCTTCTAGGAGGAGGTGGCCTGATTAGATGCTGTTAATTTTTCTGTGCACCTCTACAACATCACTAAATGCAATAGGCCTTGTTCTCTTTGTATTGTACATATTCTCTTTCTCACACATACAACTCATTCTTTTAATTGCTTTAGCTTACAGTTCTGAAAAACTTGACCTGATTTTTTTGGTGTGTGTGATGGACACTAAGTAGTGTTTCAAGATGGCAGCTGTGGAAACATTCCGCCAGGGGGCTAATCTTGGAACGTTTCCATGGTGACGGCGGTGCCGTGCAGGTTGCACTGTTGTGTGGCTTTCTGTTAACTGGCTTATTCGCTACAAGTTGCGTAGGTCGGTGGTTTTCTGGCTTGTTTCTGTGCTTCTTGTGTACAGCAGATGGTGGGAATTGTAGTTTGGAATTGTGAGATGCTTCTGTAGATTTAGCTTTAAGCAATGCAAACTGCATGTGCCTGTAAACTAGTGGACACTAATCCAAAATGGACCCTCACACGAGCACTTGATGTCTATAGGACAAAAGTTCAGGTGGCGTGTTGATGTGGACTTGATGCAAAATACTCGACACATTTGTTGATGCTACTGCTTGCAAGAAACCTGTAGAACGACTAGCAGTGGCTAATGACGCAAGTTCACCTGGTTCATCTTCAGCCTTATTGACCCTCGGAGACCAGGGGCACTTAAGACTTTTGAAGATTGGCAGGGTGGGCGGAGAACCTCGGGCCCATCCATCGTCTGTCTGCCACTTTCGGTGTCCACGGCTAGGCACACACACCGGGACACTCGGGTCCCTGTCCCTCTGCCTATAACCCTTCTGTCGATACTTGGGTTTTCTGTCCTGCGAAGCCTGTCAAGAGGCTTGCCCTCTGCTTGTGCAGGAGAAGCCTGCGCTTCCTTGATTTAAGGTTAATATAAGCACCCATCCCTTGGCAGACATGGAGAGAGAGGAGAAGAAACGCACGAAAATATGTCCAAACGTGAAGAGAGACTTTCTAGCTTGAACTGAATCTCGCCTTCGTCCCAGCGGAAGGAGACGTGCTGCGTGTGATTGGCGTGTCGGTAGCGTTCTGAGCGCGTGGCTTGCAGACGAGGGGAGGCAGAAAAACATCCAGAAGAGCAGATGATGTCTCGGTCCTGACTCTTGAGTCCTGATCGCTCCTAAGCTTTTTGATGGTTGTTTGTTTTTGTTTGTTTTTTAATGAACGGTGCCAGTTTCCCACTGCTTTTCAGTTCATGTAAATCTGAATCTGCAGCTGAAGTAAGACCCTGCACCATTGGCACAAGTTGAGGAGAATATATATATATAAATAATTTGTCCCCCTCCTCTCCTACAGGTGCGGGGTCTTGAACACACCCTACCGCCTCTCGGGAGCATGGTGGATTTTTAGATATTAAATGCTAAATGTATTCCATTAACATTGTTCATACCATGCACTGTTCACTTCTTTTTGGTGTGGGTTTTTTATGTGCAATTCCCTCTCTGAAGATGATCTTCAACCTTTATACCAATGGTGCTCCGAGTCTGCATAGTCGTGTCTTAAAGTCTGAAGTTCACAGCACAGACCCGTGAGAATACTCTGTTTTAATCATGCGTACGTCGTACCCGTGCTGTCCCAGAGCTGATATAAGAACTACGGGCCACGATGTCAAAAGAACACGGTTATAGGTTGAATCATCGAAGAGAACACGGACCGAACCAAATTCTCAACCCCATGTTTCCACGGTTCCTACCCTCACTTGCACCCGACGTACCAAAAAAGATCATGACCCAGTGACTGACTGTCCGACCCCGTAGGCAGATGACTCCATTTTTTTTGTTTGTTTGTTTGTTTATTTATTTATGCGTCATAGCCTGTCTGTTGGTGTTAAGAAATGCTACACAGACACACATGCGTGTCTTTTAGGTGGAGTTTACATTGGTGCTGCGCCATTGGCTACAGAGGGGGGAAAAAAATTGCTGTGTCATTTGTGTGAGAGATTTACAGCAGAACTGGTGCTTCTCCACAGTGGACATTCCACATACCATTAATGGTTATTTATGAAATGTGTTTCTCCTCTGAAAAATTCCAGAGTAGCTCTTGGCTTTCCTAACCTGCACGTCGGCCATCAGACCAGGAGACCATTTTAACCATGTGACTTAAGCGCAGGAAGGGGTGGCCCTTCACAGCTTTCTCTTTCAACATTAATGTGCTACAATCACACAGATCTTGGCTTTTCTTGTTTGTGAGGTTTTTTTTTAATTGTTTGTTTTAAAATCCTAGAACAGTTTTACATTGTTGTCACAGGGCAGGTGGTCTGCCAGTATTAAGGACCTATAGGGCTGTATTTGATTGGGTGCAGATTGAGGCATGCCCTCGTCGTGACCCCTGGGCCACGCTCTCGCACGTCCAGCTTGACGCCTTGCCTGTGACGACACAGCCCGTTTCACATCTGCTGACTTCTGTGGGTGGCGTCTGGTGCTGATGGGGGAGCAGAGGGAGGAGGCTGTCACATTCACACCATTCGCAGTCATCCTCTTACAGAGAAAAGATGTCCCAGCTCAGGCATGTGATTGTGTCTGATGGAAATTACAAGTGTCCACTGTAACCTTGCAGTGTGTTCTTCCCACTGGAGCTCCCCACTCCTGATTGTACACCTGCAGTCAGTGTCCTCTCTGTGTGTACTTCTGCTTCAGTTCTTTGATCTTAGTTGATTTTAATGTTACTGAATGCAAAATGTAACTCAAACATGCCTTCTTATTAAGACCTCTTACTTCTCATTGCCTGCCAGTCACGGGGGTTTGCTATCAAAACCACAGTAGTTTTATATCAAATTTAACAGTAACTGATACAGTACCAAGTTTAGGTCCATGTGGAAACATGATTCAGTGTATCATCTGACCTGAAATTATTCTCCATTTCAGATGAAATGGTTGTGAGGGGTCTTAGTATTAGTCATTAAGAGTATGATTCAAAGAAAAGAAAGCCCTTCAGTTGTTTTGAGGGGGATGTTATCTGAAGAATACACTTTATCCGTTTCATATTTCTTGTATTTTTTTTTTCTCGTTTTATACATAATTTTGTGTTTATACAAAGACATGTTTGTAGGAAAGAGATCATGCATATAAAACGTAATCATGCTGCAAAACGCACCATTTTGTTACATTTTTATTTAAGTGGGGAAAAAAAACTTGTTTTGCCTCTTGGAAATTGATAGTTTTAGCAAAATAGCTAATTTGTTAGCTAGAACTTTTACATAATGTATTTTTCTAACATTGCTTCCAGTTTTGTCAATAGTAGTACAAATTGAAAGGTTAAATACTTTAAGACAAATACAAATATATGAATATACGTGTATATTGATTTGAGTACAGGGTGAGAGATACTCCTGGACCAGGCTTTGTGGATACTAATTGTAGCATCAACTGTTTTATTCATTGCTCTTAAAATTATTTAAAAATATGTTAATGAACGAACTTGTCTGTTTAATCTTTTTTCCATATTTGAGTCATACATGAATTTCAGTAACCATATGTTTAGGACAAGAAATCATAAAGTGAAACTAAAATGTGTGTTCTTATTAGGAGGGAAAGGGTAAGTTGGAGACTATATTTTGCTTGTTAGGGTAACAGTGTCTGTATATTAATATAAAAGTGCTATATAAAATATTCTTGTTCTATTGACTGAACGAAAGAGGGCATCCAGTTACTCACATACTCTGCTCTGTTTGGTGAGATCATCTTGGTGTTTTTTATATATATATATTTTGGGTGAATTCACTAATTCTGCTCCTTGACACAATTATTTAAAAAAAAACAAAAAAAAAAAAACACTGCAGTTAAGGTCTGTATTCTTAGCGGTTGAAGTAACGGGTGATGCAAGACCAGATTTTTGGGTGAAGGTTCTTGTGGAGAGTGGGCTAACTGCAAGCAAATGCAACTACAGTAGGAGTCCAAGCAGCAAAGGGAAAGTCTGAAGGTAAACTATGATTATGGACTTGCCATGTTTACATGAATGAATTTGGCCTTACCTTTCAACTTTGAGATATGCTGCTACAATCCAAAGAACCATCAGACTCCCATGCCTGGAGACCATGTTATTCTCATATCCTTAAAGCTCGTAACAACATTGCTGATCCACCCTGCTGAAATATAGCCTAAGACAGGATATGAATACGGACATGATTGACGAAAGTACTTTGAAAATCATCCAGTAATCTGGGGCCTCTGCAGTAGCTGCTAAATTCAGTTTTGTGTTCCAGCAGCCACAGATGCTGAACAAGGGAGATGCTACTCTTAGCGGTGACCACCTGAGCGTGGTCTTTAAGAGTTTGCGAGCAGTGCTGGCACCAACATTATCTTAAATATGTCTGGTTTAAACCAAATTTAGTATCAGAACATCACAGAGTGTTGTGATGATATTGGAGAAGATGTTGAATAAATAGTGTCTGGCACGAGATAAACTGTAAACGTCACGCAAAAGGAGACGTCTCATTGTGTAAAACAAAATACTATTGTAATATTTTATGAATATACGTGCTTCGTTTTGCAGGCTAAAATATTCATTCACCTTTTAACTGTCCCTTCGCTGTGTGCCTTTTCTTTGTCTGAGGCCATCGTGTCGTTTTAACCGTGACGGTCTGGTTAATCAGATTAACAGTATTGCTGGTTTTGCCCAGACACCGGACCATCTAAATTAGTTGACGTCGACAAGAGTCGGACAAACTAATCGATCTGTGAGCCATTAAATAGTCTGTAACACCTGAAGTTCAACTGATGCATGGGTAACAAGCTTTTCTCCTAAATATTTGAAGTACTTCAACGTGAACTAGGCTGCATGTCCAGAAGTCAAATACCCTAAAATGAACCATCCTAAACAAGGTCGAAAGTGGTTGAACTTATTATGGAGGTCGAGTCTAAACAAGTCAAATGGAAATGGTGTGCGAGGCAACGCGCGAGCTATTGTTTACGGGATTCCCTCATTTAGGCTACTATCCCTCGCTAAACTGCCAGCGCGGACAAAGACGGCGGTAAAGGTGCGCGCTGATTGGCTGATATGGCGTCGGAGGTCTGAAACAACAGATGGGGTATTCCTTGTGATCACGCCCCCTGAGACCCGATTGTTCACGATACGCGGACAGACCAGCGAGAAGCGAGCCGAGCGCGCGCCTACCAAAGAGCGAAGCGCGTGGATCGGAACCGTAAGCTCCCAGGGCTGCTCAGACGGTTTGCATAGTGAATGTTCAGATAAGGCAGGCTGAAAGCTCGAGGCGAACAGCTGTAGCTGAGAACGTGGTTCGTGACATTTGCGATTGACATCAACATCAGCTACAACTGCGAGCGTGGTAAGTCAAGCGGAGTAGTTAAGTTGTGGGCGAGGTGTTTAGTTATGGTTTTCTTAGACATTGTTGAATTTCTGAATTGGCCAGATATTTTTTTCTCCGAGGATCGTTAGGGCCTGCAAAGGAGTTGTGCATAAATCTCACTATTCCTGTAGCTAAAGTGTAATTTGAGCACGGAGGTCGATAGAATACGTACATGCCAGGAAAACGTGGCTGTCGGAGATGTCATATGACCTACTGATTTATTGCATTGCTCTGTTCTTGCGATTTTCTCTTACTCGCACCAGTCATGTGTTATACTGCTTCACGTGGGTCCTTATTGCCTAATTAGGAAAGGCAATAAACACCAAGGGAAAGTAACGCTACACTGAAGTTTACTAAGGAACCTCTCCTAGACAATTGTCTGATGAGATTGCATAACGGTTTTCGCTCCGTCGTCTCTCTAATCTCGATTCCGCTACATACACCCCCACTGACAGGTTCGTCTAACGAAAAGTGACAGGCTTGAAGATTATTCACTTGGTTGCCAGTTCACTGTAGCAAAATTTGAATAGAAATGCGGAGAGTTTAGTTAGACGCCCACTGCAACGTGTCAGGGATTTTAATATGTCTAATTGTAATTTTTGTATTTTATTATACTATATGAGCAAAATCATACACACGTACCTATTGCGTTTAAATGTACTCTCACTCAGACAGAAGAATATTTCACTGCAACATCTGGCATTCATATTTCCCCCTCGACTGATGCCAAAAGATCTGGTTTTGTGTGTGTGTCTGGTGTTTCATAAATCCTCGGACGTGAACGGTGAGACCGTTTTGAGCACATGCGTTTGGGAAGGGAATTACGCTGCTGAACGCACTAAGGGGGAAGGAAGAGGAGGCGGAAGAGGGGCCAAGCTCCTGAACTCTGGCATTGCTGGACAAAGCTTGTTGTTGGTCCGCAAGTGTTTTCAAGGTTGTCATGACAATGTGAACAATAGCCAAGTGAAGGCATTTGGGAGGTGTGTGTGTGTGTGGTGGGATAAGTCTGTAGGATGCTGCTTTACGACTATGAAAGAAACAGCTGCGGGTCAATGAATGAGAAGGCGGCGTGGGGAATTATTTAGAATTTGAAAACAAGGAAGAAGCTGTGTGTTAGCCCTGTACAAACTGAATAAAGAAGAAATAATGACAAGGATACATACACAAGCACAGCGCGGATATAAACCACGCTGGTCAACAAAGTGAAATAGTTAAAAACAGTAATTGGTCAACTGTCGTGTGTGTCGTGCGCAGAGAGCCAAGGTTGTTGGGTCTATAGCCCACGGTTCATTATCGGTCGGTTTCACTTCCACTGGCTGCTCCAGTAGCCTAAACTCACACTATCTCATCCACACCACGTGTATGTCTCCGGAGACTACGGCCTAGCCGCATGGACTGCTACTGAAAAAGTGATGTCAAAAAGTTTAAATGCAGAAAATATAATCCGTTATAGATACGTTTGCGTGTGTGTGTTTTGACCTATGCAATGTTTGGAGCAGTTTGACGGTATAGAAAAATAATCCCGAGTTTATTCTTCGTACACTTTTATATGCTTAGTGACACGTGAAGGCTGAGGGAACGGTTTACCAACGAAATTTACCAACGTGATCTGCCCAAGAAATAAAAATCTTTGAAAAGCAGCTATTCACAACTGAAAGCTGGTTCCCCCTTTTTCTTTATGGTGTAAATTGATACTACTTAGAGATGTTTCACGGAATTAGATTTTAAAACGCCAAACCGAACTTGACACTGAACCTCTGCTTACCAGAAATATATGGCGTTATACTGAATGAGGAAGTACAAATTGAATTGTTCCTTTATAATTTGCATTTATAAATTGCGTGCAGTCCTTCTGCATTAAACATTAGTCGCGCTTTGTCACTGAAACTGGTACTTAGGTCGCTGTAAAAAGCGTACCAGCAATAACTAGACATACACATGGAGGCATTATCAAACAGATATCACGAAACTTGATTTTTCTCTCAGGATTTTTTTTACTGTTCCCAACTGATGAAAAAACAAAACAAAAACAGATTGAGAAGCGGTGTCGTGTGTATTGACAGTTTTTGGATAATGTGGCATACCTTAGCAAGTGCGGGGAATTTGAGCGAGCTACATGCTATAGAACCGTGACCTACTTTTCCTGAAGTAAAAAAGCACACTGGCAAAAATATGTAGGCAAACGTTCTGATCCGATTACTATTTTACTACTATTCCCTTGGTTTTGCCTTGTCCATATTATCGATTCAGACCTGATTTATTTTATTTAGATGATTTTATTTAAATAAATTAAATCGTTTCATTGTATTGACTTATTTATATTAATATACCATATTATTTCCAGATGGAAATACATAAAGTGCCCAATAAATTAGTGTATGCATTCAGTTTTTTAATGTTAATAATACATCTTGAAACTTCTTAAGAAGTGGTCAAAAGGAGAAAAACTAAATAAACATTTTTTTTTTTACATTTAAGGTAAATGTAAGGGGCTTGTTCCATAACGAGTATGAGTCGAGGAAGATGTCTACATGTACATTAGTCTGCTTTTGTATGCCATGTCAATCTAGAAGCTGTTCCAGGGTCAGTTGAAAACCATTGGTGTGTCTGCTGATTGGCCGCTGGTAGTCTTGTGCTGCAAGCTTCTGCACACCACAGGCTGCATTCCGCCACGACACCAAGATGTCACCTTTTTATTAAAGTTTTCCGAACCTTTGGAGATCCTGTGCTCTGTGTCCTCTTGCTGAGTCGGTCTGAAATAGCTCTCAAGTCCATCACAGAAATACAGTGTTAGTGCCCAAGTGTTACTACTGTGCGTGCTATCTGTAATGTCCAATACTTCACATCTTCTAAACAATACTCTTGAAGTCTGTGACTTCGTCTGTGACCCTGGGACCCTCTAAGCATATCTATTGTGTATCTGATGACCAAGATGCTTGGCCCTGTTTCACAGACTAATGGCTCCAACAGGGCTGTGTATAACTGCTGAAATATTAAATCCCTTGTACTGAGTGCTGGGTTGATTGCTTCTGAATATTTCATAGTGGCATGACTGGAGGCAGCATGTGAAGAGTGAGAAACACATGAGGAGGTGTGAGACACTTTGACAGATTCTCACATCGCACACACAGCACACATATACGCACACATGAATGAGCAGAGCGAGAGAAAAGATGCCCGTGTTAATAAGAACCTGAGTGTATAGTATTTCTTTTTGTGAAAGGATAATCACTATGGCTGTGTTCGTGAACTGTGGGAACAGGGAATGCTTTATGAGAGCAAGCCATTATCAGCTTTCTTGGAAGGTCCCTGTAACTGGAGAAAAGGACAGGTGTGTGTGTGTCTGTGTGTGTGAGACAGAGAGAGAGGGAGGGAGAGCGAGGGAGAGATACAGATATAGAGAAGAGCAGTTCTCTGCTGAGTCAAGGCAGCAGCAGAAGCATTGAGGAAGTGTGAAACAGAAGCAGGCAGGCTCAGCTTCCTCTGTATGCTGCAGAAGAGGAAGTCTCAAGCAGAAGCATTTCCTGAGTGCTGTCCAGTCACACCACCTGCAGCACGGGGCCAGTGCAGAGAGGAGCGTCCCTGTGGACAGCCAGACAGACACGCCCTGCACAGAGCCGCTATCACCTGAGGGAAGGTACGTCAGGTTCGGCTAATCCCCACTGCCTCTGGCTGTGGCAAGAACAAAAAATCTGAGGATTACTCCTGAGGAAAACAAAGAAAGGAGGGAGAGAAGCGTTGGTAAGACACATGAGCATATTAGTCCCAATCCAGGATTTCACCACTCGGGTTGAAATATCAGTTCCTCCATGTGCTATGGAAAGTCATAAATATGGAAAAATATGCATTGAAATCTAAAGTGTTCAATATGCAACTAATGCTTGCAATGTTTGGAGACTTGATGTAGAGGTTGATGTAGTGTTAGATGTAGTAGTTGGTTTAGCAGTTGGTGTATTGGTAGATGTAGCATTCAGTGTAGTGGTACATGTAGTGGTAGATGTAGCAATTGGTGTAGATGTGGTAGATGTAGTGGAAGATGTAGCGGTTGATATGGTGGTAGATGCAGCAGCTGATGTAGCGGTGTAGTGGTACATAGTTTGAAAAGATGCAGGAAGCACACAGCCATTTAAAATGGTCAGGGTCTCTGCACCTGTCTGCCCCCCCATGCACCCCGCCCCTCTCTCTTTCCCTCCCTCCCTCTAGAAGCTTCTCTATAGCCCCTCTCAGCTGGGTAGGAAGGAAGGAAACCATGGCTTGCACTGTTGGCAACATGCCAGGGGAACTTCCAATCCCTCTTTGTGTATATGTGTGTGTCATAGGTCTTGTGTGGTGAAGCATGAGAATGTGCAGCTGTCCAGGTTTTGGGTGTCCCTGTATGTGCCTGTGCTTTTCAAACCGTTGGAAGTGGACAGGCTAATCTTTTCCTGAATAATCTGGGGTCCTTTCACTTTGTGTTCATTCGCATGCATTTATACCCTGAGTTTGTGCCTGTATGTTTGTGTCCATGTGTTTACTCCCATGTGTTTGTGCACATGTACATGTTTTGCCTGGACTGTTCTCTGGGTCTTTTAAGACTGTGTAAGTAGACCCTTCCCTCGTGTTTATGTTGTTCATGCTCCCCCTTTCTCCCCCATCCGCCCCTGTACTCCCCCACCCTCTTCATACTCCCCCATCCTCCCGTGTGCTCCCCCATCCTCCCCAGGACTCCCTCTCTACTCTCCCCGTACTTCCTCATCCTCCCCAGTCCTCCCCTATTCTCCCCTGTACTCGCAGCTCTGTGAGGGGGAGTGGTGTGATCTGTGCTTCATGACAGACTCCTCCGGGATCGTTAAGTAGCGCACGGTGGATCACTTGCTGGTTTATTGTTTGCTTGTTTTGTTTTTTTATCAGTAAATTGTTCTAGTTTCTCTCTCTGACCTCATTTTTGAAGAGACATTAAGAAACAGGAACTAAATATACAGCTTCTGTCTCTTTCTCTAGTCTTCATCAATGCAGTCGTTTTGGACTTAAAATGGAGGACAGAAGTGATGGAGTGCAGGTTGGGGAGAATAAATTCATCAGCAAGTGAGTCTCCACTGTCCCACACCAACATCCTGCTCCTCCCCAATTCTCCCTCAGTTATACTCCCACTCCAGTACGATTTCACCTCCTCTTCTGCTCACAAATCAAACGCTGAAACTGAAGACACAGTGCAGCTAATGTTCTACTGGGAAAGTTCACAGCAATGTGCCTGTTTAAGATGATATCAGTGTGAAGAGCAGAGTCCTGATCACACACACACAGACACACTGACCAGAGGTGTGTGTGTTTACAGAGGTGTGTGTGTTTACAGAAATGGCATCCTCTCCTACCTGAAGACGTACAACCTGTACTACGAAGGACAGAACCTTCAGCTGAGACACAGAGAGGTACACACACACGCACATACACACTCACACACACATACACACTCACACACACACACACACACAGTCATATATCCCACCCACACATGTGCACACACACACACACACACACACACACACACACACACACACACACACATACATGAATACAGACACAGAGAGGCACACTACACACACACAAACACACACACACACACACACACACACACACACACACTTGTCCACACTTGTAAACATCCAACACATGCACAGACACATACACACACTTCACTGAGCCCCTTTGTCTGAGATGTGCTTCAGTTTGACTCCCACTGTCCCTTCTCAATAATTCACCAGTCTCTGAGGAGTAGCGACTGTCTGTGTCATGGGTGGGGCTCTGTGTGTGTGTGTGTGTGTGTGGGCATGTGTGTGTGTGTGCACATTCGTGTGTTTGCATATGAGTGTGGGTGTGCTATATGTGTTTGTGTAATCTCAACTAATTTAAGTTGTATGTCTGTATGTGTGTCCTACTGTGACTGTGTCCTACTGTGGCTGTGTTTTACTGTGGCCTGTGTTTTCAACACGCAGGAAGAAGGTGAGTTGATTGTGGAGGGACTTCTGAATATCTCCTGGGGTTTGCGTCGACCAATCAGACTGCAGATGCAGGATGACCATGAGCGAATCAGACCACCTCCCTCTTCCACCTCCTGGCACTCAGGCTGCAACCTGGACAACCAGGGGTCAGGTTCTAAATAACACAAACACACTCTCACTATCACATACACTCATGCACACACACACACACACACACACACACACAACCTTGACAACCAGTAGTCAGATTCTAAATATCACATTCACAAACACCATCTCACTATCACATACATGCATGCACATACACACACAACCTGGGGAACCTTACATCTGATCACAAACCACATGCACACTTCATAGCAGAGAGTTCATGATTAGTACTGTCCTATCAGAAGGTTTCAGCATATACAGATCACATCCAGTACTACAGACAAAACATTCATTGGCAAAATTTTGGATTCTGAATTGTTTCTATTGTGCCAGAGGAAGCATCAGGCCTCAGTTTCATTAATGTTGTATTTTCTGCAACTTTTTTTTAAACTGAAGTAACCTTGAAACCCTCATAGCTGAAAACATTCTGTAATCTTGGTTTGTTACCATAGCAACTGCAGCTCATCCAGCAGCCATGCTGTTGACGTTTCACGTTGAAACGCTGAAATGCTTTTTTTTGGCTCCGCTGATAAAAGATCACCTGCTTGCTATAATTAATCAACAACCAATCAATTAACCAAATAAACAATCAATTATTTTATTTGTTTTGTAGTCATACACTCTTGGTCTGCTGTTACAGTGCTTACTTGGAGACAGTTTACTGTGCTTAAGAACAACATCAATGATGGTGGATATATTATTATGTTTTTGAGTACATGATTAAGTTGATCATTTTTAAATGCAGTGTTGATTAAATCCATTAAACTATAAAACCATTAAAACTATAAAAGAAGTAGTAAACATTTGGACTGTCTGTCTGAAAGGAGCTGATTCATGGATGGATGAAGCAGTGATATTCCTTTGTCACTGAATATAAATAGTTTACACACAGATGCTATGTTTATCCACATTGTATATCCCATAACACAAGATGTACGATACTTCCCCCCTCCCCCTCCCCCTCCCTGTTCCTTGTAGTGCTGAGGCTCAGAAACAGGCTCAGCCTTCCATTGAGGTGACGGCCCCTGAGAGCCAATCAGAAAACAGCGTGATGAAAGAGAGCGAGGAAGGTTGGTCTCAGACTGTTGTCTCCAGCAGGTTCCAGATGGTTTTACTTGGACTTTAAATGGACTTTGTTGAACATGTTTAATAATAATAGTAATAATAATAAACTATAGTAATAACTAATGATGAACAGAATAACAATATTATATTTAATGAATAATTAAGATATCAACAAGATGTGTTGGTGAGGTATGTTGTGTGAGGTATAGATGAATAAGTGTGGTGAGGTCATCACCCACCTCTCAGTCTCTTTCTCCAGATTGCTGTGACGCCTCTGCTCAGCTATTGAGGACCAAAAGTGATGCGGGTGTGCTGAGGCGGGGCAACAAGCGGTCTCCTAGCGACCAGCGGCGAATCAGAAGACACAGATACTCTATTAATGGTCATTTCTACAACCACAAGGTGACTTTAGAAGCAAGGGTGTGTGTGTGTGTGTGTGTGTGTGTGTGTGTGTTGAGGTGTCTGTGTGCAGTCCTGTCTATGTTTTTCGGTCTCTCTCTCTCTTTCTCTCTGTTTATCTCTCTCTTGTCTCTTTCCCCTGTCTGTCTTTCTCCAACCCCTTTCTCCTCTGGCTCTCTCTTCGCCCTGCCCTCCCTGTCTCTGCTCCAGACGGCAGTGTTTACTCCCGCCTACGGCTCGGTCACCAACGTCCGCATAAACAGCTGCATGACGACCCCACAGGTGCTGCGGGTGCTCCTCAACAAGTTTAAGATAGAGAACAGCCCCGAAGACTTCGCCCTCTACCTTGTCCACGCTAGTGGTGGTCAGTCTCCCTTGCTCTCAGCTTCAGTACAGAAAGCCTGAAACTGTAATAATATAGCTGCCACCTGGTGGACAAAGTGCAGTAATGCATATTGCAAATATTAATTTCTACAGTAGTCTGGTTGTTTGTAGTACATCAGTGCAAACACATTTGTCTTCTTATTTGTGTGTACATAAATACAATAATTTAATATCTAAGCAATTGTGTGTGTGTGTGTGTGTGTGTGTGTGTGTGTGTGTGTGTGTGTGTATGTGTGTGTGTTTTAGAACGAGTTCAGCTTAAGAGTACTGATTACCCACTGGTGCTGAAGATACTACAGGGGCCCTGTGAACAGATCTGCAGAATTTTCCTTATGGAGCAGGACCTTGGAGAGGAGGTTACATATGATGTGAGTATTTGAAAATTAAAAAGACATTCTTTTATTGGTTAATGTAAATAATACGTAATTGACTGCAGATGTCCTCCCCTCCAATAGGTGGCACAGTACATTAAGTTTGAGATGCCTGTGCTGCAGAGTTTCATTACCAAACTGAAAGAGGAAGAGGACAGGGAAGTACAGAAACTCAGACGCAGGTGGTTAACTTTCAAGGCCCAAACTACAGATACACAGGCAGACGCTCTGAAAACTCAACCATAACTCTTTGTACTCTCTCTCTTTTTCTCTTTCTCTCCCACCTGCCCTCCCTCTCTCTCTCTCTCTCTCTCTCTCTCTCTCTCCCTCTCTCACTGTAGATATAAGTATCTGCGGTATATCATGGAGAAGCAGCTCCAGTGTTCACCAGATGGTTCCACTAGCATGTGATGGAGCTCCTCCACCAACCAGCACCCGCCTCCTCCACCCCCTCCACCCAGACCTCCCTCCTGCTCCCCGTGAAGAGGCGGTAGCTCAGCCCTCTCCGCCCTAATGTGGTTGCCAACCTTTTCAGCTATAATGTCTGACGATATAGAGTGATGGTACTGTTTTACTGTGTAGGAGGTAGTTCACTTAGCCAGGAAGGAGGATCTGGGTGATGTGTAATGTCAAGTGTGACACGTCACTCAGCCAGTGGTTGGTTAGCTCCAGTGGTTGGGGTAAGGGTAGGGGTATGTTGTGTGTGGGGTATCAGTAGGTTTGTGATTAGGGGTACATGTAGTGAAGACTGTGGTTGAGTCATGGGATCGCAATACGCAAAAAGGCACAATGTATAAACAGTTATGTGTGACCAACGCAAGGAGCCTGTAGTATGAGAGATTACTTAGAGGTGCAGAAACCCTCATTATAAGAACAGTGTGACATGCATCGAATAAGGGAGAAGTCAGTTTAGGTTATGAGTCAATTGAGGTTATGAGTACTGATGTGTGAGGTATGTGTCTGCGTAGCACGTGTGTGTGTGTGTGTGTGTGTGTGTGTGTGTGTGTGTGTGTGTGTGTGTGTGCGTGTGTGTTTATGATATATTTTCTGAAGCACAGTACAATGGGATTATGATCCTGAAGAATGTGAACTGAGAATGTGATTATTCATGAACTAATAAAGGAAAAATGGCCTGCTCGAGGTGTGTGTGTGTGTGTGTGTGTGTGTGTGTGTGTGTGTGTGTGTCGTTGAGAATATTGGGGGGAGGGGAATAAAGAGAGACCAAGAGAATGAGAGAGCATGTCAACAGCTGAATCCCCCTGGATATTTTGTTTGGGTTGTTTGAGTCTGGGATTTGGGCAGCATTGTGTCTGTGCTGGATCACCTGCATATGGTGGCTGCTGGAAGGGTTGCATGTTTATACCTATAAGACTTTTTATCATTGGTTTGGTTACTTTATATATATTTTTACAGTAATGTGTCATGGTTAGTTTTTGGAGTCTGAAACTGTTGATCCAGAATACCTTTGGGTTTGGGTTCAACCATAAAGCTGATATTCGAATGATTATATTGAAATAAAATCTCAAAGTGGAACTAATGGAATTGTTTTTTTTTCCTACTAACATGTAACTGAAATATTCTATGTTTGTGTGTGTCTTTATAAATCATTTATGTCTCTTTAAATCCTTAGTGTTCATATTTCTCATGCATATTTCAGCCAATCAGGTCAGTTCCAGTCGGTCACAGCTACCCTGCATGACCATGTTCCATGTTTGCGAGGGCACACACACGTGTGTGTGTGTGTGTCTGTGTGTTCGTTTGAAGTAGCTCCACCTTGTGGGTGTTAACCCCTTTTATACCTAGTGAGGGAACAGAGAAGGCTGTTATCTGAAGAGCACACAGCTGAATTGTCAAAGGTGTTTTTTTCCCTTCCTGTTTCTTAATTCTGCAGGTAAGAACATCCACACTTTGATGAACTATTCGTTTCTTGTCTTCTCAACTTAAAGGTTAATTGTTTAATATGCAACATTGCTTTAACATTAGAGTTTTAACATGTTCTGTTATATCTTTGCAACGATTCAGTGTTTTACAATAATTAACTTAGAAATAAATTTGTGGGCATGTTTGTCTTTTGGGTATTAAATGATTAATTGTAAAGAATTAAAAGTGACATTCCATTCCCTGTGGACAGATTCTACAGTTTTCACACATGAAGTATTTAGATATCATTTTAAACATTGAAGGTCAACGTGTAAAAGTAGTTGTGGCTGGTTTTGGGACACTGGAGAAAATGTCAGCGTGTTGGGTCAGAGAGAGTATGAGGTATTTGAAAGGCAGGACGTCAGTGAAAGCGAGACTCAAAACTAAGCCAGATTACCTGGGTGACACTGAACAGCCCAGCGCAGCACATCGACTAGTTTGGCTGTGATGACTGACGAGTTTACTGTTTCAGTCTTACTTCATAAGCACAAAGATCACAATGTAGATTTCACTATGTGGATAAATATAAAGTTTGTTCTGCATGATGAGTGTTTGACCTGTCCTATCACAGGCCTGTAGACAGGCTGTGGATTTATTTTAGCTTACTTAAGTCAAATTGGCAGTGACTAAGTCATTGAGCTCTAATGCCTCTTACAGTGGGAACATGCCCTGTTTCTTATCTACCTGCCCTCCCTCCCTCCCTCCCTCCTTCTCTCTCTCTCTCCATCTCTCTCTCTCCTTCTTTATCTCCCTCATCTGTCTGTCCTCTGTTCGTGTTGCATGATTTTCTCCTTCTCTACTAAGGACTATAGGAGGACAGACAGGGTGTGTTTACACAGTGACCATAAGTATGTCCTGCCCTCAAGAGAATCATTGATTAGGTCAAATTAGGCCATTATGATCAGATTCTAACTGTAGAGGTTATAATGTACTAAAACTATAACTTTGAATTGTGTATAACAATGTTTTACCTTTGACCTTCTTCTCCTTTCACAGTCTTTTCCCATCATGCTCGCTCAGCGTTCAGTCATCTCAGTCCTGACCTGCCTGTTGCTACTGGCGACACTGATTCCTAACACGCAGTCTCGTCGTGGATGGGGCTTTGGACGGGGAGGGGGCCTGGGAAGAGGTGGAGGAGGGGGCGGAGGCTGGGGAGGAGGAGTCGGCCACGCCTACAGACCTCTGCCAGCCCATACCGGTTCCAGTGCTGGGAAGATGGCAGGGGCAGCTGCAGCTGGAGCTTTGGGGGGTATGGTGCTGGGTCATGGGCTTAGCTCGATGGCCCGGCCAGGGTACGGTCATGGGTATGGTGGTTATGGAAGTTATGGGCATGTGTCTGGCGGCAGTTATGGCTACCCCAGACACGGTAGTGCATACGAGAATGTCCAGACCGATGGGGTTTGGAACGAGACGGATGCGGCGTACTATACAGGTGCTGGCAGCAGGGGGCGTTCATCCGCCTGCGAGCTGTTGTTTGGTGCGTTAGCGTTCTTCTCGCTCACGCACTGGCTCTTGTAGGGGAGAGAGGAAAAACGTCTCAAGGACTGGACCTGGAAACACGAAGTCTACAAAGTACAGCTAATCCATAACCCCATGCCCACCCACACAACAGAGAGGTCGTTCAATCAAAATCGGTACAAACAAGTTTTCCATTGTGTCTTTAAAAGAGGTCCATGCTCAGACATTTGGCTTGCA
>JAOXYF010000016.1:2198825-2209525 GCA_028565775.1 Sternarchorhynchus goeldii
ATCTTCTCGTGTTTGTTGTATGCTAATACCATAATAAAGTACCGGAATTGTGTGGAATTGTTTACTTCTTATTACTTCTCTTTAATTAACGGTCAATTAACATAATTCTTTGCTTCTTGTTTATAATGAGGCAATTTCACAACGCCCCGGCATTTTCATTACCTCCCTAACGCATTAGGTGTGAAAACTGCTGTGTTACACGTTTTGTTCCCTTGTTTGTATAAATAAATAATAATAATGAATTAAAATACACTTTCGAGATGGGTAGTCAAGTAAACAAAATATTGATATCTCGGGCTTCCTGTGGTGAAACTCTGAGCTTGTGCACCGCAAATATCTATATGTCTCCTCATTACAGAAGAGTCCTCTTCATCAGTGAGTCACTGCAGAACACAAAGGGTAGGTATAGAAAACAGACATTACATATTACGTTTATGGTCCTCCCTAGCTGTGTCGACCCTGGTGTCTTTCTATGTGTAAGATTTTTCCCAGGAGATGATGACTTATTGTATGTATTTTATGTATTCCCCAGGACTTATTGAGTGGTAACGGCCCTGAGAACGGCAGAGGTGACTCATGCATCAGACGCAGACCGTAGCCGTGCCAGTTTGACAAAGCCCTCGCACTGAGGTACTACCAGACACAAACGGTTTCGACTCGTAAGAGTCTTCTGTGGCTTACTGATGTAATTAGCTGAAATACATCACCACTAGAACAGAGCCAGTGGCGTTTTTATTTATTTATTAATGTTTTCCGTACCGTCTAGCCGGCCTGCCTTGAAGCATCTTAACTCAGACTGACGCACTTTGTTGAAATGCGCATGCGCGGTTCACATACGCGTAGTGCACCATGCCACAAAGCTATAGATGATATCCACTGCAGAAGCGTGTTATAGCGTTCTGAAGGTCTTTCTTGAGGGTGTGTCTCCTTGCTTGGAATATTACTGTGAAGGGATGCGGTGCAAAGACGTGCTGGCATCCGCTGCTTTGTTTTACCTGTAACAGGCATTTTCGATTACAAACTGTGTCCCACTAGCCGGGGGAACAGTTATACAGGTGGACTACAATAAAGAATTATCATTTTTGTTAACATTTGCTAGTGGCGTTGATGGAAATATGTCATATTAACATTGTAGTTGTTGGCTCGTAATGTGGCTTGCTTGTGATTAAGTTTACAGTGATGAGGATTAGTTACTGTAATTATAAATTCAGTCTTCCACATTACCCAGGAAAAAAACTTGCAAACAACGGCCGCTATTAGCAAGTCAAGAATATTTATTATCTAGCGAATTTTAGACGAATTTCTGAAATTTTAACTTAACGATTAAGGGACACTATTCAAACACTGCGTGGGAAAAAGTAACGGTATAATTAACCATCTCTTGATTTCTCAACGGTTTTTATACGAGTAACCTCTCCAATGCTGAAATGCACACAAACAAGAGATTAAGAAATTGTTTAACGTTTCTATTATCTTTTGCTATAATTAACAATGCCAAAGTACAACGTGGACTACACAGCAGACGAGCTATAACAGTAACAGAGCTCTGGGAAACGAAGCACTGTTTTCTTTAGGCACAGAAGACCACTCAAGACCACACACAAAAGACAAACATAAAACGTTATTTACACCATGGTAAAAAAAAAAAAGGTCTTTGAACAAATGAACAAAACCCACAAATCCAGGAAGCTTTTTTCATAAATTGCTTTATGTGTTTCTCTACATGTTGTGAAGCAGCAGTTACAATAAGGTGTGGTTATGGGAGAGGCATGTACAGTAGACCAGTGGAGGCGGAGTGCATACCTGCGTTACTACTGCAGCGAGCATGAATAAACATGAGGGTAGATGAATATGCATATGAGCACATTAGCGCGACGGGCAAAGACGAGGTTTGGCCATGTGCTTTTGCGCTACATAAGGAGGGGCACAAAAACCGTCGAGTGTAAGGACGAGATGAAGCAAATGCGAAAGACTGAATGGCTGAAATGAGCTCAGAACAGCAAAGCATTTGGCATGCCTACAGTCATTGTTTGCAGATGGCAGAAATGAACCAAGGTGATATTAAGGATGAATTCTTGCTTTGTCTTTGTTCATACTTGTCGCAGTGTTGCATAAAAAGCAGGAGGCTATACAGTACAGCTGATGGCCCACCCCCTCATCAACTCTCGCTTTCGCTCCAAGTTCTACTAGCAGCACACATCCAGTCTCTTCTGTTCGGATTTCCGAGCAGGACGTGGTGTCAGTCTTTTTGCCAGTGTATGACATCCAGTGTTTTAACCAGTGTGTCCTGGCTGTATACATGTTGCTACATTAGTATTTCAGTTTGATAATTCTATCCATACTATAAGGATGTGTGTGTGTGTGTGTCCTAGAGACTGCTTCCACTTGTGCTGTTAACTTTGTGAAGTGTCAGTGTGAGTGTGTATGGTGAGTGTATTTTCACAGCCTTAAGGCATTTCCGCCAATACTGAACAGGTCTGTGTGTATGTTTGTGTGTGTGTATGTGTGTTTTGTCAGTCTTAAACAGTTCTGTCAGTTTCGGACTGTTTGCGGACCACCTTCTCCCCGCTGACCTGGTCCACAGCCAGGGTCTCCACTTCTGGCTGTGCTCTGGCTCCGCCCCCTGCTGATGATGAGCGGTGGATCCTGTGCGCCACTCCTATGTGGGCGGTCCCCCGATGCGGCCTATCCCGTGCAGGGCTGCTCCTGGGGCTCGGCGGTACGGGCACGTGGGCAGGACTCGATGGTGCAAGGGCTGTGGCTGCAGGAGCAATGGGTGGGATCACGGGAGGGCGTTCCCTCAGCAGAGGTGGGGTCTCAGGGGGGGCGGGCGGCTCTCGGGCCTGCAGGAAGGGCGTGGGGTCAGGCATGGCGTCTACGGCGTCCCTCAGCACTACCCTGCGTCCGTCGGCCGCGCCCAGCCGGTACAGCTCCGTGTACTCACAGTGCAGAGGCTGCGACAGACTCTTGCGCATGCGCCTGCGAGGCGTGTCTGGCTGCCGAACGTCTCTGTCTGTGGCGGTGGGTGGGGCCAGGGCCGGGGTCGGGGATGCGGCCAGGGGCGGGGCGGGGGGCGGGGCGGGTCTAAAGGAGCCCACGGGGCTGACGGCCGGACTGGTCCCGGACGAGCCCCCGGCCAGCAGACGTTTCTTGGTGGCGTGGAGCTGTGAGGTGAGATAGGCGATGGTGCTGGCTCTCTGCTCCAGCTCTCCGCTCAGCACGGCCAGCTTGTGGCTGCGGTGTTTCAGCTCATCCAAGTACTTCTTCTCGCGCTCGCGGATGGTGTTCTCCAGTACGGAGATCATGGCATTCTTCTGCTCCAGGTCACGCAGAAGCTCTGCGTTCTCCTGCTCTTTGACCTTCAGCTGTTCCTCCAGCTCCTCACAGCGACGGTGCAACTCCCTGCAACGCTCCTCCCCACTGTCTGGAACACACACACACACACACAGATACACATGTAAACACACACAGACACATGAATAAATGCACAGATGTGGGCAAACACACACACACACACCCCGACCATGTATTTTTACAAATGTTAGTTAGTATAAGCAACAGGCCTTAAGACAGATAGGAACCATCCTTACACATCGGACTCGGACATCTGTAAAGCTGCTTTGCGACAAACGGCTACTGTAAAAAGCGCTATATAAATAAATCTTTGACTTTGACACATACAGTATGCATGATGGATTTGCTTCATATCATGCATGATGAACAAAACCCACCAGAGCGATTAAGAGTGTTTCAAGACTCCTATAGAGGGCAGCATTGGCCTTTGATATTCAGATCCACATGACTGAATGAGGTTCTTCTTTGCCCACTCCCAGATACCTCTATGAACACAGCGTTTTATTCTCATGTTATAAGGAGAACCCCAGTATTACATCAGCACTTAAACTGAAAACCAAGTGCCAATAGTAACATTCATAGCAATGATGCAAATACACACACCCACATACACACACACACACACACACACATACACACACACACATACACACATACACATACACACACACACACATACACACACGCACAGAACCACAGGCACAAAATAATGATTAATTATTTGAAGTCCTTTATTTCTCTTGGCCTATCTTCCCATTTCTCTGTCTCTCTCTACACCTCTGCAGTAATGTCAGCTAAACTAATGTACACTTATGGAAAACCCTGCAGAGACAGAAGGACAAAGGCCCTAAGAGAGATGTAGACAGTGCTGAAGGTTAGAAAGAGGGAGCCATTCCTCTTTGTTCATATTGATTAGCACTGTAACTGGAGATGGGCTTTCTCTCCCTCTTTTACTCCCTCCCTCCCTCTCTCCAGGGGTGTGGCCACATGGGTGGCACAGGTTGGCAGATGTCACCCTAAAAGACCCAGCTGCTACCCCAATTACCACCCCATTTCAAGTTCTAATAGTAATTAATTCAAGTAAATTAAACAATTACATTTATCATAATTACAGGGAGTAGATTTATGTTTAGACATTTATTCAACACAGAAATGACAAAAACTCTTATGCATGTGCATTTTCAGACTGGACTGCTATGCATTCAGACTGGATTGCTGTTCATTCCTGTGATTGGCTAGGCAAGAATGATACCACATGAGTTCTGGCTTGTTATTGGCTGAGAAATGTTCTGTGAAAGACACTCTGACCGCATTTCTTTTTCCATCTCAGAGCCCACTCTACTGCTCCATCTATCTATGTAAACTTGCTCGTTAGATCAGTCTCATGAAGCAGGATGACCTTGAGTGTGTCATTTGTGTCGGGCTTCCACATAAACAGAGACAGTCCCATTACAGTGCACTGCACTGGGACTACAGATCCATTCCTCCTTTGTGTAGATGCTGGTAAAGATAAATGTCAGACCCAACATATATTGTCCTTGAAGTGAGCACATTGTTTATTGTTCACTGTTGAGCATCTTGCTTAATTAAGTCCTGATTACTGTACCATTACTGTATGAAGTGATGTCATTCTAGCATTGATTTGAGTGAGTCTGCTTATGTTGGTATGGTCTTCTCCCTTGTCACCCCATGGATGGAGCCCTGCCTCCCTCTCACTCTCCCTCCTTCCCTCCCTATCTCCATCCTTTCCTAACTCTCCCTCCCTCCCTCTCTTTCTTCATCCCTTTCTCCATCCCTGGCTAAGCCCTCAGTCTCTCTCTCCATTCCTCTCTCCTTTTCTGTCCTTTATTCCCTCTCCATCCCTCTCTTCCTCTTTCCATCCATCTCTCTCTCTCTCAAACCATATCTGTCATTTCCTCTTATCCCCCTCTCTCCTCCCCTTGTCCTCTTTCCTTCCCTTCATCCCTCCATCCATTTTTCCTTCTCTCATTCCACTCTCTCCATCCCAAGAATCACACTTTAACAGCCACGAAGCTAGAGGGAGCCGCCGCTGACTTGCACACTCCAGCAATAAGACGTAATCGTCTGTATTGTTTGGTGATCTAAAAATAGAAATCCTACAGCCACTGTGTTCATCTCTAACACACTTAAGCAGAACTCAGTGTGTGTATTCCGCTATGTTCCTGTGGAGCTAACTGACACCATCCTTGGGCACACTGTAGTTGGAACCTCACTGTTTGGTATCTATAGCCTGGATGCCATGGCCGTCTTACAGTATGAAGTATGTATGCACACTTTAGAAGCAGAAGGCTGAGAGGTTTACTTTAAAATTATATTACATTTAAAATTATTTTTCAGTTTATAAATAATTTGTCTTTTAAATGTTTTGTTCTGAAGTAGCCTTCCTTATTGTAAGTTGTTTATTGCTTTCTGTCTCTCTCTGTAATATCTGAAGGCTGCAGAATGAGCTCATGCAACAGTAACAGAGTGACTCAGTCACAGGGGGTCTGCACCTCCTCTCTCCCCGACCTCCTCACTACTCCCCACTGCAAACACATCACTCCCATAGAGCCACAATGGAGCCATCCCTGAACCTCGTTATAGACCAGAGGCCGTTTTAACGTGTGCTGGGAGGGGGGTCTCTCTCGCTGGAGGGTTACAGGCATAACTGCCACCCTGACAGCCAATGGGATCATCTCTCATGGCAGGCTTGCTCTGAGCTGCCAGCAACTGGTTCTGCAGCTGTTGTGATGGGTCCAAATGTTGCACAGTGACCGTGAGGTGAGGTGTGGGGTGAGGGTTGTGTCTGCAGGTGACTGGGGGTGAGACAGGCTACAGGAGGTTGTGGGTGAGAGAGGCTTCTGGTGACAAGGAGTGAGACAGGTAGCAGGTGGCTGGGGGTGAGACAGGCAGCAGGTGCCTAGGGGTGAGACAGAGTTAAGGTGACTGGGACTGAGACAGGATGCAGGTGGCTGGGTGTAACACAGCTTCACGTGGTACATTAGTCATCTGCATAAGCATATCTTTAGCACAGCAGCCTCTCATGCCACTGCCAGCCCCACGATGTAGCCCACACCACCACACCAGCCCCACGATGCATCCCACACCACCACACCAGCTCCACGATGCAGCCCACATCACCACATCAGCCCCACGATGCAGCCCACACCACCACACCAGCCCCACGATGCAGCCCACACCACCACACCAGCCCCACGATGCAGCCCACATCACCACACCAGCCCCACGATGTAGCCCACACCACCACACCAGCACCACGATGCAGCCCACACCACCACCACAACTGACTGCAACAACAACAGCGCCAGCCGCAAAAGCCTTGTTCTTGCCCAGCCTTGCTCTGCCTCTCTCCCATCCTGCCGCTGTGCTTTGTGAAAGTCAGGAAACACTGTGCTGAAGCCTCCAGCATGTGATGGTGCTGGTGTCCTCTCTGCTCTGGAGACGCGGGGGAGGGGGGGCTGAGCTCTTGATGGTTATGAAAAGCCGTTCACACAGCAGGGTTCTGTAGAGCACTCGTCTCCTGTGGGCTAGTGTGCTTCTGGTTTCATTTAAACGTGAAAAAAAGACTGATTTCAAGAAATGGAAGGGAGAGCAAGAGAGAGAGTCTTTGCATATGCATCTGTGCATGTGTGTGACTGCTGGGTGTGTCACTGGTTGCCAAGTTACCAGAAAACCATGGTAATATGTGTTTGTAAGGACAATGAGCTAAGCTCTCTCTCTTTCTGCTCTCTCCTTCTCTCCCTCTTTCTATGCTCACTCTCTTTCTCTCTCTCTGCTCTCTCTTTCCCTATCTCTCTATCTGCTGTCTCACTCTCCCTCTCCCTCTTTCTCTGCAGTGGCCCTAAAACATTTTTTACAACCCACTGCAGTTTAAACTGGTCTAACTACTACCACAGGACCAGCACTAAGCAACCATGCAGCTTAGCTTTTCTCCTCATCTGGCAGCACAAGTTTCATGAAGTCACTTGCGTTTGGTTTAAGATGAGCATAAACGGGGTCTCTCCCACGTGCCGTGCCTCTAGGCCAGTGGGATCACACTCCACTCCTGGAGGGCTTTCCTGCCTGAACCCTCCTGGCTCACCACCTGATCCACAGACAGGCTGAAGCAGGTGTGTCAGAGCTGTGCTAAGCTCTGCAGTGCTGTGGATCTGACACTGTGTAGCACAAGGGAACAGCTGAACCATTACAACTACAGGTCTGGCTGAGTGTCCACGATAGAAACACAGGACTTGACACCGAAGTTAATGCACACCTTCCTGTTACTGATGCTGACTGGTCATTTTAACTGGGTGAGCATTCAAGTTTGTTTTTTTTTCCCAAGACAATACACTCACTATAACTTATCACAATTCTGTGTACATGTATGTGAGTGTGTGTGTGACTGCATGAGAAATCTTACCGTTGGGATCGGAGCTCCTGACTGTCAGCTCATATGTCAAGTCTGTGAAAACAGAGGGAGAAAGAGAGAGAGAGAGAGTGAAAGATAGAAAGAGAGAAAGAGAGAGAGATCAGATGTTAGAATGGAGACACTGAACATCAAATCACCAAACACAGCCAGAAATCCCATGAACACACCCAACAGTATATGATATACCTTAGATTACATGATACGTGTGTGTGTGTGTGTGTGTGTGTGTGTGTGTGCATGCATTTGTGTGTGTACCTGTGCAGTGCTGCTGCAGACGCCGTATCTCAGCATGGAGGCCCTTCAGTGTGTTGGCATGGTCCTGCTGCAGAAACAGCAGGTTCTTCTGGGCGCTGTGGAGCTGATTCTCCAGGGTCACATTCTCTGAGGCCATGACGACCAACACGCACGCACGCACACACACACACCGGCGCACACACACTCCCACCGAAACCTAAACACAACCAGAGTGAGCAGGAATGATTACATCAGTTGTACCTGCTATCTAGTCTGATATCTTCATGCTCACACATCCAGACTTTCAAAAACTAACCCATCTGAAAAACAACACATAATCCTTGGGAAAGGAAACACTCTAGCAGTGAAATATGTATCAACATGCCAGAACCTGAGAAGCGAATATCTGGATGAGATCTCTCCAGCCCTGCGCCACCATTCCTCATGTAAATATGTTTAACCAAGGTTAACCAAACTTTCTTCATCATTACCTTCATCATAGTCATCATCGTTATTTCTACCACTACTTATATTATTTCCCTATTTAATATTATCATTTAAAAAAATATTTTCTTTGAAAACATTTAATCAAAAACATAATAGCCTTACTTACCCATAGTGTACGCAGTGTAAATGCTATGTTAAACTGAACTGACTCGTTCAAGAGAACCTTCCTATGAGGGAGGGGGCGGTACATTATTTCAGGAAACCTTTTTAGACACATTCCTCTGGGAATCTTAATGGAGTTGTGCAGAAAATGCGGTGACCTCACATCTATTGGTTTTCAGTTAATCACCCTGAGAAAGGATCTCGTGTGAAATGCATGCTGAACAATACTGAATGACTGCATCCAACTCACCTGTTCTGTAATTAGCTGATTAAACTTACACTTATTCCCTACAAACATGTGCTCTGTGTGTGTGTGTGTGTGTGTGTGTGTGTGTGTGCGTGTGTGGCGAGTGTGTGTATGTTTAAGCTTCTTTTAGATCGCACAAACGGCTGCAGAAGGAGAGAATATGTGGAGGGGGACAAACAACACTCCTGGTAGAATAACAGCCAAAGTGAGGTCATTACAGAGTTATAGTAACACACACACACACACACACACACACACACACACACAGGCAATAAAGGCTGCCTTGATTCCACCCTCTCCACCAGTCTCCACCACTAGCATCCCCCTCCTTTCTGAGAACAAAGACCCATAAATAGCTAAGGACAACATTATAGCCTGCTATTACATGAGTAGATAGACAGATACAGAGAGAGACAGAGAGTGTGTAGACAGAGAAGAGGGAGGGGAAATAAAACAAAGGGAGACAGGAAGGAGGACTAAATGAGTCCTCTGGCTCTAATGGCTGAGCATCCGGCAGAGAGACATTGATCTGAGAGCGAGAGAGCGAGACGCATCTCCGCGGTCTCCGCGTACAACACGCCGCCTTCACGAACCCGTCCTGACACGCGGGCTTAAAATAGCACCGCGAACACGATGCTCTTACTGATGGACACTGGGTACAGCCTCTTCAGCCCACTCAGCCAAAGTACTGTATCACCATTTCACTCTTGTGATGAGCTAAACCCTACAAGCAGGTCATCTAGCCCGCGTGGCGGGTGAGTGTGTTGTCTGGCCGTCGTTTAATTCTCATTTGGCCTTTTCTGTAATCTAGTGCAGTTTTTCCAAGAGATTTGGTATATGATACCAACCGCATTCACTTCAATCACAGCAGTGTTCTGTAACCCCATGAGCAGTTGGTATGAAGTTCTAAATCTGGCCCAAATCTCCTGCAGTTTGAATAATTCAGTGAGGACTCGCTCCTCGGTTCTAAAGCGCCCTCTCTCTTCTGGGTGTGCACTCTCTGATATTGATTATGAAATTGAATAAATCTGTAACATCTGGCCATTCACAGGGTGAAAGAGCAAAGGGAGAGGAGCAGCAAAAAAGGGAGGATTTGGAAGACTCTGTTCCGCTTTTGGTAATGGACTCCTGTTCTGGTAACCATCGCAATGATGAGAAGGTTGGTGCAGTCACAGAGTGGCTCAGAGATACACAGTGTGTGTTGATCCATAATGAAGATAAGGTGGAAAAACAGGACCTGTGGTTGGGCCAACATGGGAGGGATGCGCACGGATGAGCGGAGACACCGATAGGCAGGACCATAAATGGGTGGAGAATAGTGGGCCAATACTCCACCCCTCTGCCACATTATCATTCTATACATATTGATTACAGGATGCTAATTCTAAAGCTAATTCCCTTTCATGAGTACACACTGATCAAAAAGCTTCAAATGACTTTTGTAAGTATAAGAGACAGGCCTAGGAGTGACTTTTGAGCATGGTGGGATGACAGAGAGCATGGTGGGATGACAGAGATGACAGAGAGCATGGTGGGATGACAGAGAGCATGGTGGGATGACAGAGATGACAGAGAGCATGACAGAGATGACGGAGAGCATGGTGGGATGACAGAGATGACAGAGAGCATAGTGGGATGACAGAGATGACGGAGAGCATGGTGGGATGACAGAGATGACAGAGAGCATGGTGGATGACGGAGAGCATGGTGGGATGACAAAGAGCATGGTGGGATGACAAAGAGCATGGTGGGATGACAGAGATGACGGAGAGCATGGTGGATGACAGAGATGACGGAGAGCATGGTGGATGACAGAGATGACGGAGA
>JAOXYF010000016.1:2209625-2227283 GCA_028565775.1 Sternarchorhynchus goeldii
GAGAGCATGGTGGATGACAGAGATGACGGAGAGCATGGTGGATGACAGAGATGACGGAGAGCATGGTGGATGACAGAGATGACGGAGAGCATGGTGGATGACAGAGATGACGGAGAGCATGGTGGATGACAGAGAGCTCTGCCAGTGTCAGCAAAGGGGCTTTCTGCTCTCTTCTTCTCTTTATCCTTTCGTCATCTCTCCACGCTTTATCTGCAAAACCTCCTTCCCTTTGTCCTTAGACACATACACATACACACACATACACACACAGGCACACACAGGCACACACAGGCACACACACACACACACAGTGGGCCAACAAGGACAGCAAGGCACACTCCCCTTATTATTGCAATAACCAAGCTTAGTTAGATTCTGTAAAACCATTCTACAGCCTCTACCTCTTATATCATCACCTGCCTAATAACCACTAGAAGAACTGTGCGCACACACACACACACACACACACAGGCTTCTGTCAGTGGAAATAACTTTGCCAAAGTCAAAAAGAGAAGAAAAGTGAGAGATAAAGTAAAGAGTGTTTGGTAATGCAACGATGGCTACAGTGTTACACACACGGTTCAATGACCTGAATTAGCTTGGGACAGAAAAAGAGACAAGGGAATAGAATTAAGAGGGCACAGAATCTATTATTAATGACTCATATCACTCATATGAGTGAGTGAGTGAGTGTGTGTGTGTGTGTGTGTGTGTGTGTGTGTGTGCACGCGCATCTGAGCTCAGCTACTCCTGATGATGATGGATTGCCAATACATCAAACGGTAAAACACCCAAGCATTTCCTGAAACAAGAGAGCCTTCCTACCATCAGCTATGACATCACCACAGACTCAAACAACACCCAGTGGGCGGGACCTATCTAGTGCCAGTAAGCTGATCCTACACAGCCCAGCTATTGACTATTGGAACTGAGTGAAAATGACAAACTTGAGGAATATATTCAGGTGCCACAGAAAGCTGACGATGGCTGTAATAGAATCGGCAGGACATGGCCTGATCCTCAGCATCAAAACAATTACACATAACCAAAGTACATCTCTTATTTCAGTAGAACTGACCTAGACATAAGAAAGCCTCATCCATGATGCCGCAGGCAAGTAGCAGCTCGTATCAAACCAAGCGACTCGAACCCAAGAGGGCAGTTAAGAACAGTGTTATTACACTTACTGTAAAGACGAGCGGTCTCTGGCTGTAGCAGGAGACCGAGGATCAGGGTCTGTATTGCCTCAAGACCACACCCTCTGCTTTCCTTCAACCAACCAACTGCCAGGCCGTGCTTAGCTGTTCATCTGCAGGACTCCTGGGAGCTGCCCATCACCCAGGCGAGATATTCTGAAGCAGATATTCTGAAGCAGTGTGAGAATTTCCTTTCCCTCCTCACCTCTCACTTGAGGGCCATTTGTGGAGAAGCAGATATTTTTTAAAAAAACCTGATGCTCGCAGTTAGAGTGGTGGGGCTGATCTAACACCGTCTTTCTGACAGAGCGCCATGTTTCCTGCCTGTCTGCCCACCCACCTGCCCGCCAGGCTGCCACTAGGCTGACACCTACTTTACTCGAAAACCCTTGAAAGCTTCAGATAAACTCTTTTCCCTCATCTTTGTGCCTCCTCCAAAGCTCTCACTGTTTTCTCTTGTTTATTTGTTTATTTCCTCTCCCAGGTTGTCCTTGTCCTCTCTGTTTCTATCTCTCTCTCTCTCTCTCTCTCTCTCTCTAAAGGCTACCATGCACTCCAGACATTAATAATCAATGAACTGCAGCACACAAGGAAACTCTGAGATCACTGGTTACTCTCACAGACCGGAAGAGTTTCATGCGCATATGTATGTCCAACACACGCACACACACACACACACACACACACACACATACTTTTGATGCACGTCCACAATAACTACACTATGTAAAGGAAGAATCATTGGCCAGATCTTTGAGTCACAGATATCTTCTGTTTAAATTGGGTCTAGCAGATTACATAAGGAATGGAACCCTTATGGATAACTAAAACTTACAAAACTGTAGACTGCATCTGTAAGAATATTGTACGCAACAGACGCAAAACATTAGCCTATGTTTGCTGCTAGACACAAGGTAAATCAGAACTGCGAGAGGCCTGTACTGGAGTAAACTGTGTAATGTTAACACAAAATGTGCTTCAAGTTTTTGTTGATGACGAAACTGGTCTTTCAATACAACACATCCACCTCGCCTCTCGGATCGCATCGAATATCATAAACAGCACCTGCAATGCGCACAGCGCAACATCCTCCACACGTAGGCTAGCTAGCTAAATTAATTTGTGGGCCAGCCGACAGTTTCAAAAATAAAAGCAAATTAAATGTACTTTAAAGGTACCCGCTACGACTTGAAATGGAAACGATATTGAGAATGGCCCTCATAGGAGAAGCAGCGGGCAAAGAAATAACAGTTAGGCTAAAATTACTCGCCCTCTTTATTACACTGGAAAGTGCATCTTTATGACAGATGCTGTTATACCACACCTTTATGGTCGAAGCTAATATAAGTTCATACACGCGTACGTAGCACTGGATAGTAGTTATGACTGTTCACACAAAATACTGTTTAGAAATAATAATTATTAGATACATTATGCGAACGGTAGACAAATATCAACAGTGGTCTATTCTGGAATGTCATAATAAATTACATGCTTGTGATAACTTAGAGTTTCAGGCAATCTGATGCTCTTATTATTCGCTGTACAGTGATGTTGTCGACATAATATTTATACAATAATAAACAGCCAAAGAACAAATAAGAATAAGAGCTCTATTTGAAATACCATATCAGGCTGCATGCACAAAAAAAATCATAAATTAGCAGCTATTGCTTTGACAGCTGCTTACTAGCTAACCTAGTTAGCTAGCGAGCTATCTGTTATGGTATCGTTAGACGCTCCTACTACCAGGCGACGTAGTCAGGTGCCACATCGAGGATGTAACGAACCTGTCCTCTGACGACCGACCCTGCTGCAAGTAACAATCGAAAAAATTTATTTTGCATGAACACATACCTTAAATGTTCACGTTGAAAACGTGTGTTTCCAGAACCAGAGACGGTATGACACTGTCGTTATTTTCATTCTGACACACTGGTCATTGTCACTGGTGGACGGCAAGGATTTCTCCTTCGTCGACAGAGAGGGCTATGTCCGTTCTCTCTCATCTCCCCGAGCTACAAGACAAAATAAAGCAATGCATGCTGGGAAACCGAGTATCACAACTAAATTGAGTGAAATTTCTTAACAACACAATTCGAGTATCAAATGAGAGACCACAAATGTATATTATAAATGTGTTCTGTTTCTGTATGCTCCTATCGAAGATATGTTCATATATATATATGTATATATCTCATTACCAAAAACGAAATCTCAGGCCTCTGCCTAAGAGTCATTGCCATAGCAACAGAAAAAATGCACTTTGGTTCTCGTGAGTTTATCGTGTCCCTTCCACAGCCCTTATACATATTACAGTAAATGTAAATGAAAATGTTGCGCAAATCGGAAGGTGCAGCACGTGTTTTTTTGGGTTTAAAAATATCCAGGCAGGCCTCTAAAACAAAAGCTTTCAGTTACAGTGCTGAGGCCACGCTGTACCACTTCAGGCTTTGCCTGTTCTAGTACACCTGACCCAGCAAGTTTGATGTCCTCGCCTTAAAGAGTAGAATATATACACGCAGACACAAATGACCACATAACGCAAATCATTGTACAGAAAGGCTCAAAGATTATATTATACGCATCTCCACACTGCCCTTAATTGTTCCAAAATATAAAGTCTCATATCAAGTATTGATTGAAATAAATTCAGTTTTACTGTATTATAGTCCTATATAGAGACTGCTATTCCCCAGCAAGGGTACTTCAAAGGGGTCAAGTCAAGTGAAATTTATTTGTACAGCACTTTTTACAACAGTCCTTGTCTCAAATCAGCTTTACAGATGTACAATTCCAAGTCCCCAGTGAGCAAGCCAAGAGCAAAGGGGCAAGGAAAAAATCCCTGAGCCCACGATACCAGGCACCGCAGTAACAACAGTACAAACAGTAAAGAACAAAATAAGTCTGTAAATAAAATCTGTGGTGCCCAATGGTCGGCCAGAAGAGGATTGACCCCTGTTGAGTCTTGGTTCCTCTGAAGGTTTCTTCCTCTTGCTCTCAGGGAATTTTTCCTTGCCACTGTTGCCCTTGGCTTCATCACTGGGGGCTATTTTGTCATTAATTTTGACTTGACTTGACTTGGCTAAAAGTGTAAAATTGTCTTGTAAACCTTTTCGTGTGATGACTTCTTATATCAAATGCAGTCCACAATAGGTCCTAGCTTGTATCCATCATGGTTATTTTAGACTGTCCAAGTAGTTCATCCTCACCAGCAGTAAGTGAAGTTCAGTTGGTGAACATCAGATGAAAGACATTAGAGTGGATCAGGCAGGTCCAGAAATCAGAAGAAGGGCATCAGAGTGGACCAGAAAGGTCCGGAGATCAGAAGAAGAACATCAGAGTGGATCAGGCAGGTCCGGAGATCAGGAGAAGGACATCAGAGTGGATCAGGTAGGTCCGGAGATCAGAAGAAGTCAGGAATCTGGATGATTGTGCAGTGAGGCCTGTGTCCACCCCACTAACACAAACTTAGTGCTTTTTCAAGAGTCAAGCAGAATATGTCAGATACATTAAACACATCCAACTATTGTTTGTTCTCATTTTAATCATATTTTTGGTTGAAAAGCACAATTGAGTAAACAACTTTCACTGTAGTTGCTTTTTACAGAGACGGAACGATTTTTACAGAGTGATTTACTGGGGTTGCACTTACAGTTCAGAATATTTGGTTAGTGTAGGCTTTATGCAAATGTAGAGCCTGTATCTCATATTTTTTGCTTGAATCCATATGCAGAAAATGAAAACTCCACCCCTGCTAGTAACATTAAACTCACCAAACTGATTCAAAGAATGGAAGATACTTGCAAATAAAATAAAATACGATGTGCTGGACATAAACGTTTATTTTCTGATCATTAATGTTTAGGCACCCCTTGATTTATTGGTGATGATGCATTCAAATTGGAGGGACTATTTAATGATTCCTCAGATGATCTCATGTCAATATCATAATCTAATATCATAATCTAATATTTTAAACTGAAAGTGACATGATGTTATTCAATAATTACATAGAATGCAGTTTAGTATACACTACAATATAATGACTTTTACCTTTGTATTAACTTGTGTTCCAGGTGCCACTGGTTTCCAGTAGTTTGTAACACAGCCTCACTAACTACTGAAACAGTAACGCAATGCAGATTTGGATTAACAAACTGTCTGCACAATATAAGAAGACAGACAGTAACATACAACAGTAAATACCAGGTAGACAGTATAAATAGAAAAAATATATAACATGCTAGAACTTAACCAACAGCAGCAAGCTAGACATTGAAGTCCTGTGTATCGTGATAGATGAGTGTGCAAAGTGAAACTGCCAGCTGAATGGACCTGCAGTCCACGGGACTTCTGGTCATCCAGACTGGGCCTGTTGCCCAGGCTGGATGACCTTCTGATGCCCTCTGATCTCCACCTATGATCTCCACCCAATCTCCACTATTCGATCCAGGGTTAGCTGTAGATGTAGCTGGAGCTAGAGTGTTCTGAGTGTGGAATACAGATGAGTTTAAAGACTCTTCGATGTGAAACACTTTAAAGACTCTTAAATGTGAATCACTTTGCCTCACATCATGACTTTACATAAATATGATGCTTGGAAGTTTTGTGATTTTTATTTTATAATTATTTTCTAGTCAAATTGTAATTATCTTTCCAAATTGTTATTTAATCAATTTATGGTTCAATAAAAAAATCTTGATATATGAATAGTCATTATGTATGGCAGCCTGCATAAGCAAATGATAAAAGTGAGTTGCCAAAAAATTACTATTTGGCCTACAGTGATTTGCATTCAACATAGTCTCCAAAAAGGAGACTATGATCTCCAAACAGGTACTGATCTCCAAACAGGTACTGATCTCCAAACAGGTACTGTTTGCTAGATGATACAAGCTCAGGGTGCAGATCAGTGAAAGGATGCAGGGATCAGTTTTAGCCCTCAGTAGCAAAGTCGTATTTTTTAACAATTCGGTTAGCAGTGAGTTGGCAACGATAACATCATTTATGGTAGTATATGAGACTCATGCTGTGCCTCACACACCATATCACTGAATTCATGTAAAGCAAAATACCAACAAAAAATACTTCCTAGAGAAATCAAGAAAAAATCTTCAACAGATACAAATTCATGACCAGCTTATTGATGTACTTTTACAGGATGCCAAAGTTTTTGAATGACAAATCAAGAATGTCTGACAGTTCATAAAGTCAGTGGGCGTATTCCTTTAGACCTACCCTAAATTTGTCATATGAACTTGAAAATGATTCATAGTTCTTTTTCATCCCGGGAATCCTAACACAATCCTGAGTAAGTTCTGGAATGGGAGGATGTGGTGAACATTTCCCATCATGAGTGCAGAGCTGTCCACTCTGCTGAGACCTTCTGCCTCATTTAAATCATATTATAATGGCTTTCACCTGCAGACTGGAGATCAACCAAGAAGAACATTCCACAGCAAAACCTATTTGTTTTGATACAAGGCCTTTTTATTTTGTAAAAACATATATGGAAGTGAAGTAAATGTGTTCAGAGGTCTCTGCAGAATGAGATGGTGGGGGGTCAAGTGGTGTAATTTTGTTCTGTTTTTTCTGGATAGTCGACCTGAACTGAAATGATCTCTGTAATGTGGTCTTCCTTCCTTCTGCAGCTGCAATACTAAGACCTAAGTGATATGGGATTTTTGGAACTGATACCAGATGGTCTTACTGATGACCAAAGCTGTCTGCTGATATTTTTCAGACCTAAAAGCTGTCCAGCAATTTCAGAGACAGCTGGAACAAGCAACAGACATTGCTTGTAAGATGTGTGACATGCTCAAATAAAGAGAATAAGGCATTTTTACAAGTTTCTAGCCTATATTTTTAACAGAAAATAATATATGTAGCAAAAAAAACAAAAACAAACCCCGCAACAACGCATTTGTTGTTGCTTATAGCCTGTCTACAAACAATCATCGATTATTAATGTGAAAAGGAAATCTTTGCAATAGAAAATATCCCCACTAGATGGCAGCATGTTAACGTTCTACTCCAACTTGTCGATTCTTTCCTAAATCCATATACTGCCGCACAAGTCTTTCTTCAGGTGCTGGTAAGCAAACTACTTCTCTTTCAAAAATTCCCTTAATTTGTCATTGAGTTGTCAGTGTTGCTTTACATACTTTCCAACCTTGGTGGCTTGGTGGGGGAGTAAGAGAGAGTCCTGTACTGTAAACTGCTATCAAGGGAATGGACGCTTAGGTTGATGACTCCTTGATATGTTTGGGTTATACCCTGAAGAATGTAATGCATTTTCCTAACCCCCTTCCTTCCCCCATGAACCCCCGAGACTGAATTATGGTAGATTACAAAATGCTCTGCATTTTTGTAGAACCTCTGTTGTACAGTCCAGTCCAGTGTACACAGATTTATATTACTGTGTACGTGCACTGCCTTATAATTCATGATCCTTAATGCAACTGAGGTGCAAACTTTTTTTGCATATGTTGACTCAGCAAATAATCTCTCATATGGTTTTCCTTGATGGTGATTGAACCAGAGAGTCACTACTACCAGGATGCTAGTTATAGCCAGTCTCCTGCTGTGGACTTAGACAAAGACATTTAACCCCTTGTGCCTCAGTAAGTGTAATGCACAATATAACCCCTCAGATCTTAGATTTCTGTTCTTATCATAAATACACTAAATCTATCTAAAAGATGGAGTGGTATGTTATAACAATGACAGCACGACATACATACAGTACATAGCTGGGATTTGGCTTACTCAGAACAGCACTAGGTAATACTCAGTATTTTTACTCGGTAAAAATCACCAGGTAATCCTGCTAGCCCAGCAAAACAGCTCTGTCTGGGAGACAGTAGTGAACTCCCTCAAAGCTCCCTCAAAGAATAAAAACAAAGCACTATATGTCCTCTCTCCCTCACTCACTCACCCTCCAGCAGCACACACAGTCACACACACACCCACACGTCCTTGCCCAAACACACATTCACACACACACGTTCTGTTTCACACACATATATACCTACAAGCATCCCCCCCCACACACACACACACCTCTTTTGCTTTCCCTCTCTCACATATACACACACACACATTTTCAGGCTTCAAATTAAATCTGGCACAGCTACTGTGTAAGGTGATATGAACCAAAACAAAAAATCAATTTTCATAACCATTAAAAAGAAAAAAAGGGGGGGTGGACTTGAAGACAAGGCAGCAGCACTAACTTAACGGAATCATTATTTTATTTATTTATTTAAACTGTAATGTCTTTTTTTGCTCCTTGATGCATTAAATTCACTCATTTTTTCTTCTTGTTTTTAGTGGGAACCTGGCACAGAGACCAAAACCTGGTGTGCGTGTGTGCATGTGTGTGTATGTGTGTGTGCACATGTATGTGTCTGAGGGGGCTACAGTCATCTTGTAAATTATATGTCCTCCCACCAGAGGTAAAAAACCACTCAGCTCAAACACATACCTTATTCATGATTTGTTTTCCCTGTGAGTGGCTCAGATTTTTTTATATGTCATAACAGGTAGTTGTAAAGCCCAAGGAGGAATGGAGGAGCAGTGGGTAAATCAGCCTGTCTCCACACGATGGGCATCCATCCAGTGGAAATCAGACTAGAGTTTCAAAACACACTCAATCACAGCAGGGTACGAGTAGGTGAGAGGGATACAATTTAAATGCTGCCTAACACACACACACACACACACACACACACACAAACCTATGTCACACACTAAGAGAGTGGCCAGAAATTAGTGTCTGTAAATGCATTTGTTTTCTTGGACTCACCTAAGCAATTTCCAGGCTTTCTGGCACTGGTCCTCAAACAGTCAAAGTCTAGCTATCATCAGCTATTCTAGGCATGTTAGAAATGCATCGCTCTGGCATCATGAGCTTTAGCCCAGTGGAACAAACTCTGGCCAAGTTTTACATTTGCTTTCTTTGTGTTATTACTGGGAGAAACTGGTTAGATTTAAGCAGCCTTTTGCCTGTGTGCTGAGGAACACAGCACCAGACTGGCCTATTAAAAGCACAGGATGATTTTCACATTGTGATACTTGGAGGTGAATAACAAAACATTCATGAATTTTACATTTAAGAGTGGAAAGGTATTTGTGCCTATTTAAGGTTTATGTTTAAAATTGGCAACATACATACACACATATATATTACCACTATCACCACCACTGGTCTAATGAATGGAATGTCATAAATTTTCCCCAATGACAGGAAAGCACACAAATGTGTGTGTGTGTGTGTTTCTCTTTTCTCTTAAACACATCTAAGCAAAACCTGTAACTTAGAGCTAGGTGAATCTGGTACATTCAGAGCTAAGTGAATCTGGTGAATCTACAGCTAGGTGAATCCTGTTCATCCAGAGCTAGGTGAATCTGGTGAATCTACAGCTAGGTAAATCTACTGAATCTATAGCTAGGTGAATCCTGTTCATCCAGAGCTAGGTGAGGTTGGTGAATTTACAGCTCTGTGAATTTTGTTCATGCAGAGCTAGGTGAGTCTGGCGAATCTACAGCTATGTATATTTTGTTCATCCAGAGCTAGGTGAGTCTAAGCAGGCAGTCAAGCATCTTCTGATCTTTTCTAATAGAAGCATATAACCACCATGAACTTAAAACCAGCATGTTCACTCACTGGACATGTTATTAGACTTACTTGTCTTATGTGTGAAAATGTACATGTACAGCCACTGAGTAGACCTAATCTGTTAACATCACCAGTTTCAAATGAATTCTGTTTGTTAGATGCTATCGAAACGTACTCCTGCAGAAATGTTTTAAGGGACCCACCATAGCCATAAATACACACTACATCTAAATACCACTGCTTAGAAATGCATAGAATATAACAGCTAATGTTGCTAGACTCCCTCAGAAGGAAATGATGAATCTGGAGGTGAACGGGTTCTGCTTGGCTGATCTGGACAGAGCAGTTCGAAGTCAGTTACGAGGTCTTAAACCCAACTCCACACATGCAGAAGCACTGGCAAAAAGGGCCTCTACCAACCCCCATCTCCTCACCCACCCGGAGGACCAGCCAACACCAACGGGTTTCAGGTCGTAAGTGTTACAGTTATTATATTGGGGTTTGGCAAGAACGATAAGCCCCAAACGGAAACGCTAATTTAACTTTCCAAATGATCCGCATTCTCTCTCTCTCTCTCTCTCTTTGCCAAAGGAAGTCATAATCTCCACGACATCGAAGTGAGAGTGTCGCTGATGTGATTGGCTCTAAGCGACAGAGTCTACATGCGCATTCATAACCACTGAATAAAGTGACTGATTTGAGCTCGCGGTCCACAATGGAACCCTTGAACGTAGGTGCTCGTTAGACTTTTCCTAAGTGCTCTATTAAGTAAACGATCGCTTAATATCATTCGCCTGCGTTCGGTGAAACGGCTCTCTTAAGTGTAACGTTTGTTTTCGCACGCGGGATAATTGCACATTTATGCACGCGCAAGTGCGTGTTCGCTTATACGTGTGAGCACACTGCACATTACATTGCACTTGTCCCAAACGTTCACAATCATGTTTAGGTTATGTAGGCTATCCAATGTACTGCGTGCATACATGTAATGAAAAGTAAACTTTTTTCTTAAAAACAACAACAACATTATCGATGACAAGTTGACATGATACACAAATCTGATCTTAAATGTCCCGCTGCTCCGTCCTCAGTAAGAAACATCCGTCATGCTCTAATGTCCCTCATCACGCTCAACCCAGATGTTTTCTTTTTCTTTCTTTGTCTCTCTCCATCTTCTTCTGTCTGGGCGTCTCTTTGCCTAACTCTCTTCCCTCTGTGCTGAGGTATGGAAAGTATTTGCTGGGCTTACAAACTCACAGTGGCTCAGAGGGAACATTCTGTGGGAATTTGTTGGGGGTTTTTTTTGGTTTAAGGGAAACAAAACAAAAGTAGATAATGTATATGAATGTAGTGCTTAACAATATAGTGACAATATTGTATAGTGTGTAGTGACAATGATTATGTATTGTGCAGTGAAACTGTAGTCTGTGACAAGATCTTCACTTTACTTGCACTTTGATCCTTCATTAAGTTATGCTTACCTACACCCTCCCACACCCCTTTCTAAACACATCTACATACCCACGTCATATAACTAGACACATACACGTTCTCTCTCTCTCTCTCTCACACACACACACACACACACACACACACACATTTTACTAAAAGAAGGGCTGCTGGGGTTTGAGATGGAGGTTTACGGTCCATCCTGCGGGGTTGTAGTCCATGGCTGGAGATGCTGACATTTTAATCACTGTAGTGTAACGCACCATATACAACAAGTCCCTAGCAAAGTGTGTATGTGTGTGTGTTCTTACAGGCATTCATATAATTTAAACCTCCAACTGAACCCTTTAGCATTTTAGTGTGCTGTGACAGATCACAGGGACATCAAAACGCAATGGTTCCCATGACCCACGACTACCTTCCACGTCACAGTGATATGATTTAGTTCCACGTGTCCTGTCCAGTGTAAGAGAACTGATTTCTGAACTATTGCTGTACCACGGTTCCCTACAATAGAAACATTGAAAAGATATGATTTGATTGGTATTTGTTATATGATATATGTTCAGCTCTTTTAATTACTAGTTGAACCTGTGCAAAGCAACTTTTACTCGTCCTTTCACACGATAGATTTTAGCAAAAGACAGAAAGCAACAAGAGAAATGGAGACAGAAGGGAAGTATGACAACTTTGAAACTTGTCCTTTATTAAAAACTAGTCTAGTCGAAACACTGGGTCATTTTTGCTGAGTGATAGTAATTTTGCTCTCACCAAAGCAGCTGTTCCATCACTGTATTCTCTCCAAGGTAGAAAGCACCTGTGAGGGCTCTCAGAGAAAACAAACTACATGCTCTGCTTTATTTAAAATAGGACAAGAAGCTTGACTTGAAAGAAAAAAAAATCTAAAATGCATCTCTTACCCTGAAGAATCATAGTGCACTATGACCTGTGACCTCTGCTTGTGGCTTCCAGATCTCAATATGCTCTTTAGGACAAAGTAAGTCTTCATAACCTTCTCACCCTGCAGACTTTTGTTTTAAATCTGTGACCTTCATGTGACCTTTGTTGAGTGTGTGGCTGTATGTTTAAACTCCAAGTGAAGCATGTTGTGTTACTATAACACCCTGTGTCTACTTACTGAGCAGCTGGGAGCAGAGGAATCTCCACTGACTCCTCCCCCCACCATCCCCTCCCTGAACTGTAGAAACCAATAAACCACACATCATTAACATGCACAGTCTGCAGAACGTGTAGCCAGAAGAAGCCAATCAGCTCAGGGGGGCAATATTACCCAGCATGCCATATTGCCTGGCCTGTGCACTATTTATTCTGTAGAACCTGGACCTCCGGAGGACCCACTGCAGATTGGCCATCAGGGACCGTCAGGAGTTTAAAGAACTGCCAGGGACTGTCAGGAGTTTACAGAGTTATTCGGGGGTTTAAAGGAATTTGTTTTTAACTTCACTCTAGATTACGGAGCAATATCAGCATCTTAGGGAGGTTTTGAAGTTCCTCGATGTATTGCGCAAATGGAAACGAGAAAACAAAATTCGGTCCAAACCAATGACAGCTGACAAGCTGCAACAACAAGAGATGATCTCAAACTATTGAGAGTTTGTGTATCAGCGTGGTTTTGAAATCCTTACATATAATATGCTCATGTCCATGGGACAAAAAGATAATGCAAACCAATGTAAAAACAAACCACACCAACACAAACAAGAGCAAAAACATCCCCACCTGCTATATGTCAGCAAGAAACTTCAAAACACAGATGGAAACTGGTGTGACATGGAAACATTTAAAAAAGCGATTTGTAATTTTTTTAACTGCTCTGCCTGTATAGTGTAATATAAACAAAAAGCATGCGGTTCGTTCAACCAGCTACACAGAAACCCTCTTCACAGCAGTACGTGGATACTCTGAGCGCACCTTTCCATTAAACTGTCAATGAGCTCCCATTATCGAGTAAAACTAGTTCATGTCACATTGGCTCCCTGCCCTCAGTAGTGACAGGGTCTATATCGAGCCGCCCGGGCTGTCAGCAAGGCCGCTGGCGAGCTGCGGCTACCGAGGACGAGGGCCTGGGTGGAATTGCACTAGCTTGTTCTCACTCAGACCGAGAGGCAGCTGGAACAACACGTCAGTACGTCGCTGCAGAGGAGAGACTTGTAAAACGGTGTGTTCTGCGCTTGGAGCACAGGTAGCACGTGAGCGAGCGGATTTGGCTTTAAAATGGACCTTGGCAGGGCCTGATTAGGTAACGTCTAATGTTCCACAGATGGCCTTCAGCACTCCACGGACACGTTTATGCGCAGGCAGGGTTTGTGGAGGCCTGTGAGGGGCCTACCAATAGCAACAGGGTTAGAATTTGAGGGAGATGGCATAGGATAGCATCACTTTTATCCATGTTTGTGGGTGTTGGCTCAAGCAAAAATAAAATTTCGCTACATTACAAGGTCCCTCCTATAGAATGCATCTGTTAGTGTGTAAACAACATGTAGTAACAGGAAACACACTCCTATAGACCCAATTAGTTTCTTAAATCACATCTGAGATGATTTAAATATGATCCTTAACATGTTTTACTCTCTGAAAACATACTGAATACCTCACCTTTTATGTAAATCAGGATTGGTTTTAAGGTCAGTGAAGGGAGCTGGTTAGTTTTTGTTTATCTGAACTCGCAGTAATCTACTGGTGTCAGCTACAACACTAAACCTATTGTCCCATTATTAAACGCTCAGGAACAGACCAAGGAAGGGCTCCACTGAGTCTACCATCTTTTTCTTTTCTTCATCTTCTCCTACGAGGAACGGGAGCATCGATGTGGAAGAGGTGAAGGCCCGGGAGAGCCCAGCGTGGTGGATGTGCACATAGACATTGTTTGTGTGCCTGGCTTGGCATTCCTCAAAGCTAGTGTCTAGGGTTGTGCCGGCCCAGGCCAGGTCTGGACTCCCAGGGAGGGCTCGAACCCAGGGGCAGGTCCAATCTCTCAGGGTGAACTCGGACCCAGGGGCAGGTCCAATCTCTCAGGGTGGATTCAGACCCAGGTCAGACTCATTCTGAGTGGTGTTTTCAGTACAACAAAACCTTTTCTTTGCATATCCCTGCTTCTTTGGGAGCTGGGATCAGAGCGCAAGGTCAGCCATTGTACAGCGCCCCAGGAGCAAAGAGAGTTAAGGGCTTTGATCAAGGGCCCAACAGTGGCTGCCTGGCAGAGGCAGGATTCGAACTTGCAACCTTTCCGATTGAGACCCCAAAGTCTGAGCCATTAGGCTTGTGAGTAGAGTTGTTATGATCCAAATAAACTGGAAAAGGAAAAGATAAACTGGCTATAGAAGCAAGTCACCCTGAGCAGTAGCTCAGAGTCATTTATTCAACACTCACTAATGATAACATCAACATATACCACTGTATTAAACCAATGTATTCCTATACTAACCTCTTAGGTAATGGGGTACCTAGTGAGAGCCTGATGAGACATGAGAGAGCTAATTTTAAGAACTAGAACAGTATGCTCCTGTTTTCTGAAACAAAATAACATTAAAATGAGACAAGAATGATTTAAGCCTCATTTATGCCAAACACAGTGCATTTGGTTTGTTTGAAGACTGTGGAAATGGAAATTTTATTTGACAGCTCACTACATCTATCCAATTAACAAACTACAGTCATCTTACAATCGCCTAAGAAACACAAACTCTGATCACTTTCGTGGTCAGACACTGTACAGGCGCTCGTGAGCGCAGACAGAGGTAGAGTTTCACGGTAGTCGGTTGAAGTAATAGGTTCTCCGGGCACAGTGTAGGACAGCAGGTTGTGGAGTTTTGGCATAGCAAGGTTTTTAAAAAAGAGCTCTCGCTTTAACGAACCACTCGCCAGAAACACTTAATGCTCACATTCATCACAACGCTGCCGGTGCCCTCGAGACCAAGCTCGAGGCAGCTGCTGCCCGCTCGGACAAGACCAACGAAGGGGGATATGTTCAACTGAAAATAAACACCATAAATACGCGTGTTTGTGTGTGTGTGCGTATGTGTAGGGGGGGCATACTGCAAACAATCACTGCTTTGTGATAAGACACGTTCCTTTCCAGGGCAAGCAATAGAAAAGTCGTTTCATTAACGCGTGAGAAGTTGCCCTTCGGGGGTCACCGAGTACACGACCATAACACTCCAGCGCGTGCAACTTTAAATCATCACCAAGAATAAAACACAAAAGCCAGAACACGAAAACGAGCCGGTCTTTGGTTAACGGGCGGATCTGGCTGCAAGCTACCGTACAAATATCTCTGCCTGCTTAGATAGAACACCTTCAGTCAGTAGGTGTCTACAGTCTAGAACGTCGTCTCCAGCTGTAACAATTATTTTGTTAAACGCAGCATAAAGAAAGAGATTTATAGACTAATCGGTATAATCAGGACTACCGCGTGTACCTTATGAAATACGGCTTGTGTTTACTTTGTGTAGCGTTTGTGTAGAAAAGGTTTATTACTAAAAATTAGCGTGATTTGAATCTAACAGTGTAACCCCTCACCCTCGCGGTCTCCTCGACGACGGAGGCCTGAATGTACACGCACCATTTCCTTCTTCCCGTGTTCTAAATATTTTCTAATGGAACTGAGGAATGTTGTGAGAAGAAACTGCCTCAGTGCAGCGGTAGCCGATCAAAAAAATCTAGCGGTTTAACATCTGATACTGCCTAGAGCTGCGTGTTAAATCTGCCCCCAATCCCCTGAACGTATGCTGTCTGTCTTGTTTAATATACTTTCCCTGTCCAGTAAAATAATCATTCAAATTCAGCATTACAGAAGAGTGGAATTGTTACATTAGCTCAGCAGAGACGAGGTGAGCGAGAATACATTATTAGTAGCCTGGAATATTATAATTATTTCAAGTTGCGGGATTAGCTAATATAATACTTTGGAAAACTGAGAAATAGATCTTGTCCTGCAATATTCCACAGAATCATGTTGGTTAGCACATTGATTCTATCGACAAACTGTTAGTTGCGTCTGGCTCACCTTTAAGCTCTTCTTCTCCGCTCACCTTTGACCAACAGATCGTTAGAATTGCCCACCTCATTAAAGTTGTCATTAACATAACCTCATTAACATGGACAGGACAGTCCATAATATATCCATAAATAAGTAAATACATCTAGAAAAAATAAAAGTATCATAAAAAAAAATGCTAATTCATTTATTTTGGTATTTCAGTGCACAAGTATATACTAATTAATTTTATTATGTTATAATTTCTAGGGTGCATGTATTTATATATTGTTTATTTAAAATTTACCACATATTTAATTACCCCTTTCATCCTCCATAGCATTCTAAAGTCTTTCAACCCTCCATAGGGAGGGAGCATTCTAAAGGCTTTCAATCCTCCATAGGGTGGGAGCATTCTAAAGGCTTTCACTCCTCCATATTTCCCACCGTCGAACCAAATTATAGATCAGACTGTCCATATTTAGATCAGACTGACCTGATTTAGACTGACGTGATCCTGGAGTATCTGTTTAACTACACCCGCTACACTTCTCTCTCTTCCACTGGCACAGAACACAGTGCTGCCTGTTCCACTGCCAGCTCTGGAAAGCAGTGGCTTGGCATATGTAGACTGGGTTGCCTGTTTGTGAGTGTGTGTGTGTGTGTGTGCAGGGGGAGGGCTCCTGCCCCTCCAAGCTGAAGTCCTTCCACTTGTTCCACGTTAATCTCTGTGGAAGCGTCGATGCTACGATGCTTCCCATGAAGTCTCTCCAAGGCCTGAATGGCTCTTTGTTAAACTCCAAACTCAGGCTTGCTCAAAAGCCAGTCCTGCAGTACTTGTACTGTTACCCCACATTCCCTGTGTGTATGTGTGTGTGAATGTGTGTGCGAATGTGTGAGAGCATGCATATGTGTGTGTGAGTGTAGGGGCAGATTTTTTTCTCTGTTCATTTTATGTGTGTGCATGGGAGATTTACATCAGGCAATAAACAGAAGGTTGTGGGCAGCTTTGTCCAACTATTATAAAAGTCGAGCCTGTTAGAACACATGGTGGGGAAGAAGATCGAGAAAAGCAGAGAGGGTCACAGGCCAGTCACATCTTATAAAGAGCTTATGACTGTCTGGAAGAGTAAACGAATAGGAGCTCCCTCATACCTCAGGATGTTCAGAATGTGAAATGCTAAAATATATATATGTGTGTGTGTGTGTGTGATGCACACAGTAGTTTTGGTTGATCTGATCAAGGAGGGCAATCACTCTCTGTGTGGTAACAGATGTTTAACTGACTGCAAGCTCTCATGGTTAGTACCAGCACACGTTCTGTGTGTGTGTGTGTGTGTGTGTGTGTGTGTGTGTGTGTGTGTGTGTGTGTGTGTGTGTGTGTGTGTGTGTGT
>JAOXYF010000016.1:2247886-2261685 GCA_028565775.1 Sternarchorhynchus goeldii
AGAGAGAGAGAGAGAGAGAGAGAGAGAGAGAGAGAGAGAGAGAGAGAGAGAGAGAGAGAGAGAGAGAGATATATAGATAGATAGATAGATAGATAGATAGAGAGAGAGAGAGAGAGAGAGAGAGCTTCACTACATTTTTAAATATCTCTACTGTCCTACTACAGTACACTGCAGTTGTGTACTGGCCAATCTAAATTAACACTCTTTGTATCGGATCTCGGTAACTTGGCACCTTAATGTCAGCTGGTGGTTTCTGTGAATTTGTAAGGTCAGAGTATGTCTGGCTGTACACAGGACAGGCAGAAATGGACTCTCACAGAAACTGGACAGACCAGACCATCCCCAGTCTGCAAAGCCCAGCGTCACGGGTCTTAAGCCTGGTTCAAACCCATGCAGCCGCAGCCAAAGTTAGGCAATCACAGATGAAACGGTTGGACGCAGAGACTATTTTTAAAAAGGGATACTTTTATTAGTCAGATATGTTTCTTTCCTGCTGTTAAAAACTATAGTGGTATCAGTAGGCTATTTCAGAGAGATGTTATTTCTGATCCATCGATGGCAATTTATTGGAACTTTCTGGTGAATAACCTAAATTACAACATCTGGATTTTGTCATCTGGATATCTTTTAACAAATGAACTAAGAGAATAGTACAAAATTATGTGATTTATAGTCCTGCAAGTCAATTTCTTGGTAGGTTTTTAAAAAGGACATCAATGTCAGCTATTCTTTGATGCATAAATCTATATCCATTTATTCTGGCACTGTACCTACAGTAAAAAGCTCTGCCAAGGTTTACGCAGCTTCATCATTGATTATATTCACTTTATCATTTATATTGACACTGAGTTTAGTCTTTGTTTAGTTAATGCACTGTTTGACTTTGCTTATCATAAAAGTAGTAACGTTAAAGGATGTTACATTGTTAATCTTACACTGGTTAATGATTATTATTCTGCCAAAATTTCATTTTCAGAATGAAAATAATTCAGAACATTTAACTGGAAGCTGAACAGTACATAAAACTTTTATGTTCCACAATAACAAAAAAATGTCTTAAGACAATGGATATGTGCACTTTATTTAATGTGTTTTTGTAAGTGACAAGTTCCTTTGGCTCCTGGATTAGTCTGTTTTGGGTCTTAAAAAAAGAGGAGGGAGGTTCTTAAAAAAGGTTTCATTTCCAAAAGGACCTCCTCAGAAAGGCAAAGCTTCCTTCATACAGGCCTTCCAGATCACTTCCAATGAGATGGATGACATTCTTCTATTCTCCTTTCCCTCGTTTTTGTCTCTCACACTCATTCGTTCTCCTTCTCCTCTCCCAGTGGGCGTTCTGGCTCTCTGGTGTGGGTGAAGGTCTGGTTAATCACAGGGATTTCGGGGGAAGTATATAATGACTTGGCTGATAAGGCCTGTTGTTCCCAGCAGTGGAGCAGATGACTGGGAGCAATGGAATTAGCCTGGGAACAGTGGTGAGAGCTTAGCATGACACGGCTTTCACGGTGCTGCTCCTGTGTGTGTAACGTCAAAAAGATGGGTAGGAGAGAGCATGCATGTGCATGTGCATGTTAAACACAAACTGTTTATGAATGTGTATCATGGTAGAGTCACGTGTGAAATACCTCTCCAAACGATTATAGACATTAAGACACTGGCACGCAGGCACACGCACACAAACACGTTTTTAGGTTAGTGTCTTTATGAGGGTTTTCCTTTGAATTAGACATTGTTAGACCAGTGAAAGAATGAGGAATTACATTACAGCTATGCCTAACACTAATCTTAACCGCAAGATGAAGTGCAGTAACCAGATGGAAATCTTTTGGCTCACATGATGCATGGTAGCTTTCCTCCAGGGTACCAGCTGTTCTGACAACATCGACATCTTTTCATTCTTCAAATGTCATTTGGAAGTTTGGTCTTCCCTAAAAGAGTAAACAACTGTGTACAGCCATAGCCACTCAGACACAGAGGCCTGTAACAGAGATCTATAAGACACTGTTAAATGACATCAGACTCAAGTCCAGAATGTTTTCACATCGAATGCACACCGGGCTTCTTACAGACTGACAGTGTGTCTGTACGCTGGTACACGCATTGGGGTGTTTAGTATGTCTCTGCAGGTCTGTGCATGTGTGTGTGTGCACATGTGTGTGTGTGTGTGTGTGCACGTGTGCGTGCGCATGTTTTAGGTGTAAAGTGAGAAAGTGCAGAGCGTGTGTTCCCTGCACTGGTATTGTCACACTTGCACTATTCAGATGTGAACATGTGTACCTGTATGCTGTCACAGAACGATTCTGTGTGCGTAAGGTGTGTGTGTGTGTGTGTGTGTGTGACCTTGAATGGAAGGTTGTTTAAGTGGGGCTGTTTTGTCAGCACAGACCCAAGCCAGCTCCCCATTGCTCTGAGCCCTAACAAAGCCCAGCCTCTTTTACTGCTTCCTGCATGTTGTTTTATGCATCACTATTAAAATCTCCCACATGGCAAAACACACGTTGATGTGCGCACACACATGCATGCATATATATATACACACACACACACACACACGTGGTACAAATGCATGCTCAGGTATGGATTCCACACTTATTTATCCACGAACTGAGGAGCTGGGTTAATTGGTGTGGGTGTGTTGGGTTAGCTGGTTTCGTTGGGTTGGGTTCGTTGGGTTAGCTGATTTTGTTTATTATGGAATTTGGCATACAAATCACAGCAATGTTTCAGTGAATTAAAAGATAGTCTGCTTTCCTTTATATCTTTTTCCTCCACCAGTCTCTCCCTCTCTCTGAAATAGCTGTTGAACTGGCATGAACAATAATGAACAACTATTGACAAAGCGATTAGTAGAATTTTTAATTTAATCTCTGGTCTGTGATGATCTGTAATTTGTGCTCATCACAGTAAGCTTCTGGTGCAGAGTGCCCTGACTGTGGTGTTACATGCACTGGAACCAAGCCTGCACTACACGTACAAACATTTCCCCTACAACATTTAAAAGGAGTTCCTGTAACTATCTTAGCCAGGAATGCAGAAACCACTGAGCTTTTTTAAGTTGCGCAACATAACAGATAGGTTTGAATCACTCCTCTTCCAGCTGTGGTGCGTTTTCTGAATTGGTTGACTATGGATCCGTAAATAACACAGTGTTTAGTCACTGTAAGTGATTCATGTCTAGTGTAAGTGATGTGTTGAACATGCGTCAGATCAGTTGTGTGTGTGTGCGTGTGTGTGTGTGTGCGTGTCTGGCATGGCCCGGGAATGGTTTTGCACTTTATGACTAAATGGAGGTGCTGCTCCAGACTTGTGAGTCATAGACGGAACCTCACCTGAGCTGAGCCACTCCCTACCCTGATGGGTGTGTTTCATCCCCATAAAAACAATTAATGCAGTGTCTAGTAAATGCATGCACACACACACACACATGCAGGTATACTTTTACAGTATTTAGCAGACACTCTTAGTGCTTTGTTATTTACTCACAGAATGCAGCCAAGCCAGTAAGTAGGACAGAGTTCAACAGACATTTGTATAAGTTCTATTAAACAATGATAAATACAATAGCAAAGAATAACAAATAAGTGCTCGAATTTGAGTTACTCAGTATGCACTCACTCACAAACCCCACATGCTTGTGCTGGCTTGCCATATGCCTCCAGGATTGGTGCAGGTTAAATAACAGACAACAATAGCTAGCAGGAGACTGATTCAGCTTGTTTTCCAAAACTCGTGCAGTCACATGTCTGCACTGGTGCCCTCTTACAGCGTCAACATGAAACATGGGCTTACCGGCACATCCATTAACTGAGATGCCACCCTTCACTACATTAAGCTATATGGCAAACTCAGCTTAAAGTAAATAACCGGACCAACACATGCAATATTCTTTATTCTTTTTTGTTGTTGCTGAAGTAAATGACAAAAAAGTGAGTCTTTAAATAACGAAGAGTTGCAACCGAATCTCACGACTGGAATTTCTTTCGTTCTCTTTCCAAAAATACCCACCTACTGAGCTGTGGGGAAGCTCCCGTAACGTGGGTCTGGTCCTGGACCCATTCCACACAGGTGCTTTCAGCTGCAGCACAGCTTCGGTTTCTGAGACCACGGATTTGGTTTCTGTGATCATGGCATTTGCTCTCACCCTGCTAACGCTGCCCGTGTGGCTATAGCCAAGCCAGTCGGCTGAGATGTTGCCTTCATTTAAATATTTGAGTATATTTGAGAATACTTGAGTATGATAGAGTGGTGACACAGTGTGCTGTTTAAATTTTGAGAGAGAGGTAAGCAGGACCCTTGCGGACATCTGATTTCCTATCTCCTACGACCTTTTCTGAGATTTCCTACTTCCTACGCTCTTCAAGAGTGTGGCACAAGAAGCAGTTTCTGGGAGAATGAAAGCTTGTATGAAAGACATCCCTCTTCTGTTTGAAGGTGCACCTTTGGCCCACTTCAACATCCACTTGGTACAGAGAGCCGCAGGCATCGCGCAGCAGAGGAAGATGAAACAAAGGCCAGTTCTCCATGCGGTATCTTCCCCTCTGGTCTCTCCACCTCTCTCCTCAGTCTCTTGCTGTCCCTCCACACTCTCCTTCTGTACTCTCTCCACACTCTCTCTCTCTGCAGTCTCTCTCTCAGAAGCTCTTTCCCTTGCGGTGTGTTGATATGAAGATGATCAGTAGTGGTGTTTTCATTATATGTTGAATAAATCTCCATTGCTCACCTCTGACAAGGATGGATCAGGGTTTCAGGGTCTTGGCAAAGCGGACACTAATCTGTCTGTCACTAACACAGTCCTCTAAATCTTAACAGGCTTTATGAGGCCTCGGCAGTGAGAGATCCTGGCAGGCAGAAATGTCTCTCGCCAGTTCTCTGAAGTCTTCCTCAGCCCTACATCCTGTCTGTCTGTTTATCCACTATGAATGAGAAAGCACATGGGCACTCTACAGGGTATGGGTACTACAGAGGGTATGGGTACTCCAGAGGGATTGGTTTCTCCAGAGGGAATGGGTTCTCCAGAGGGAATGTGTTCTCCAGAAGGTACGGATATCACATGGACAGCTGTGTGCATGTGTGTCACAGCAGTGTGATGCTCTGGGCAGTGTGATGAGCTGGGCAGTGTGATGAGCTGGGCAGTGTGATGAGCTGGGCAGAGTGATGATCTGGGCAGAGTGATGATCTAGGCAGTGTTCTGCTCAGGAAACTAGGCTCCTGCAGTTCATGCAGATGTTACTTTGATATGTACCACCCACCCAAATATTGTTACAGATCAAGTACATCCCTTCATGGCAACAGAATTCTCTAATGGCACTGGCCTCTTTCAGCAGGATAACACACCTTGTCACACAGCAAAAAGTATTCAGAAATGGTTTTAGGAAAAAGAGTTTGAGGTGATAACTTGGCTCCGAATTCCCTAGATGTCAATCTGATCAGGCATCTGTGAGATGTGCTGAAAAAATCCATGGTGGCCCCACATCACAACTTACAGGAACTGAAGGACCTTCTGCTGACGTCTTGGTGCCAGACACTGCAGGTCATCTTCAGAGCTGCTTTGGCAGCACGAGGAGAACTCATACAATATAAGGCAGGTGGATTTAATGTTACGGCTAAGGGCTGCATATCACTATACAACACATGTATATGTATATACAACACATGCTAATAGATTCACAAATGCTCTATTTAAGTTCCCTATCCCTTACGGAATACAGTTTTATACATGCATGCATACATATGAAAGCTGAGCGCAACTCAAATGTAAATGACCTATTTTTCAATCCTGAAAGACAGAGTCCTGTTAAAACAGCAATAACACACTTGCAGTCTTCCATCTCTGCTGTTCCAACCCCAGAGAGCTGTGTGGTGGCCTGGGGCAGGACCACCTCAGAAGATAAGTGCTCCCACTCTGGGGTCCTCGCACAGCGGGCCCAAGGCGGCCAATCCCGTGTGGCTGCCCACAAAAATACCCACGCCAAAATCAAATTACACGGCAAAGAAAGGCTCAAAGAGAAAATACCTAACACATTTCCCATGCTGAGTGTATGGTGGGTTGTGAGTTCACACACACCCTCTGAGCCTGCATGCCAATCAGAAACGGACTGAACTCTAATTCAAATCTATACATATAAATCTATAAAAAATTATGGGAAAATAACTGCTATACTGTTCCTTTGTCTGCTATGTTCCTTAACCTCTTTCACCGGAGAGCTGTAGAAAGTTCTAGAGTTTCCCTTTTTAATCTGGCATCTGTTGCTATTGTTTCTTAACATGAACACTGAAGAATACCTTTAGTCATGAAGAAAATTGGCACAAGTATGGCAAAGACTATTAGAAAGAATGATCTCCCTAGATACAAATCACTGAATAACTTTGTGAGCAAAAAAGGTCAGGTTACAGTCTGATAAAGGAGCATTTAAAAGCCTGTAGAGTTGTGTGACAGAGGCTTGCGAGTAGATTTGATTAAGACTAACCTGTACCCGTATGTTGAATGAAGTGCAGAGACGAGACGAATTACTCTTAATCCAAAACATACCACCTTATCTGATAAAAACCCCTAGTGGTTTGTGTATCCTCGGCTTCCAGTGGAACCCGCTCGCATGCTTTCAGTGATGATTGTGACAATCATAATCATGATTGTGGTAAACACGGGTAAACAGTTTTGTGAAGCACATGTCTGCCAAAACCAGATGGCAAACGTTCACAGTAGTCTGTTTTCAATGAACGCTCACCACCTCTTTCATATTCCATCTCTTTTCCATAGAGAATTTCTCTAATAAAACGTGTTACATTTATGCGCAAGCGATTGCTATTACAGGCAAACATCAAATACACAAACACAACAATACAGAAACAACATTGGCGAGTAGTTCACCTGAAGAGAGAAATTCCTTTTATTTGATTAAGCCTTTAACTTTCGAGACATTTTAGCAGTAACTAATCTAGCAGTTTAATTTCAGCATGAGAAAGAAACTTATCGCGGTCTGTTATGCGTACGAAGCAGACATGGAGCCAGAGCGGAGTACTGACGGAGAAGCAGCTTCATAAAACAGCCGCCTGAGGTCTTTTATCAGACACAAGAGAAACGGGCCGCCCAGAGCCCACACTGTACTGTACATATTACTGCGTGTTGCCAAGACTAGCATACTAAATTCATTAACGCACATTCTTACAGAAAAAGAAGCTTGCGGCTAGCTGCATTTAAACAGTCGACTCCAATTCAGCCGAACATAAAACTTGCGAGGCTGTATAAAAACCTCTCTCTCCCTCTCTCGTGGTATTCTCTCTTTTCTTCTCCTTTCCACCCTCTATTTCTTCTTTTCTTTTTTCTGAGGAATAATAAATAGCTATGAAAATGAATCTCGAATATGGAGCGGCTGGCAGAGAGCGGAGGGTGAAAGAATAGGAAAATAAATGAAAAGCTTCTCTCCAACTCAAACAGCGCAGCTGTTCAAAGGCGGAGCGGCCGCGCTAGCCGCTATATTGCTTTATTGCTAGCATATGCCGACGTTCTATTATGTACTTCTTCCATCGGTTACCCAGAGGTCCGTACATGCACCGGTGTAAAAATATTATCACAGGAGTGCGGAATGACCCGGAATGGTCAAAACGGTGGGAAGAGACTTCAAAATCTCGGCCTACTGCGTCTGCCTGTGCATTCCTCCGCCGTGCTAGCCAACATCCTGCTGGAAACGACCAGCACCGCGCGTGCTGTTTCTTTCATTCGCTACCGTCTTTTGTTGGTCGCCGTTTGTTTCAGTACACCGTGTCACTGAATTTTATGGCACTTACAATTATTTGATGCTGGGTCTTTGGCTGCTCTTTTGGAGTATTGTTAGCTTTGGCTCGACCGTGTCATTTATTAACATTTTTAGACGTTTCCATTGGCTTTCTCGGGCCTCTAAGTGGGGATACATCTGTCTGTTGTCGGCTCTGATGAGCTGGATGTTTCACACTATGGATTTCTGAGTCTCTGTTGGACAATGCATATCCATCCTCTATTGGCTATCAGGGTTGACTCGGGTCACACTGGGTCTCTCTCTCTCTCTCTCTCTCTCTCTCTCTCTCACACACACACACACACACACACACACCACTGAGCAGATGCATACACCACTGCACAGCACAGTAACTGGCTGATTGATGCCTCTGTGACATTCTAAGTACAACTCACATTATTCACAGCTTTTTATAATTATGGAAAATTGCTTCTGTTGTGGCTGGTAAAATTAGATTGTGGCATGCAAGTTGTGAAAGAAAAAGCATTAACTTTCGGGTTGAAGCAGACAGCTGATATGACTCGTTAGGAGAGATACTTTTAAACCCACATAGAACAAGTTAAAAGATGCTGAAAGTAGGGAAACAAACCTCATATTTTCTCCCCATGTGAGTTTAAGGGCATCTTTACAGATGTGGTTTATTACTAGATATACAGTAGAAAATATATAGTCTATTTCTAGATTAGAAGATATAGCCCTATTACTACATATGTACAGAAAGCATATAGTCTATTACTAGAGATTTTTCAGATGGTCATACTGTTTAGCACTGTGTGTGAACGCGTGCAATTTAACCTGCTTTGACGCACGCAATTTGGACTTCAATTTGAAATCTTCAAAGAAACTGGTTTTACCTGTTCATACATATTTCAAAAAGAGCAGCAGACCTGAAAGTCATTATTTAAAGGCATTTTCAGAGAGAAACAAGACAGTTTGACAAAAAAAGAACAAAAGTCTGCTCAGTGAGAAAAAGCAAGAAAGAAAATGCCCTGTGTCATTCTGAACAACGGTTCCAATCATCGCGTAACCACAGTTTCTCTGCCATGCAGTCAGCACAGAGCAGTGCCTCCAGGTCAGTGGGCTCATCTCTACACAACAACCTGCTTCAAACCACCGTCAGCTTCAGACACGGCTTGCTGTGCAGGGTTAGAGGTTAGAGGTTAGAGGTTTGAGCCACAAGGCTGCTGTAATCGGCTCCATACAGACAGACGTGGGGTGATCGGAGAGCTCCTCCGATGTTACAAGAAGATGTTTGTGATCTTTTAATCTTCTGGACACGGGGAGCACACAGATGGAAATGTTTATCTTGGGCTCGTTAAATCTGGTTTGAAAAGGCCACAGCGTGGGAATGCAGCAGCATCCATGATTACAACACGCATGTCAGGCACAAACGTGGGGGAGGCCTTACACAAACACGCCATGTGACACTCGGGCGAAGAGTTGCGGCGAAAACACCCAGAAGTGGCAGAGAGGCACAGCTGCCCACTTGTGGTGAGTGTTTCCGGTAAGTTCCGCTGAGCCTGGGCACTTTGTGCATCACGTCTGGGTGAGTTGTTACACCAAGAGAGTGAGAGAGGAAAATACAGGCAGTCCCTGCGATTTGTCGGACCGGTCCAGCGATCGGGCCTCTAAGCCTCGGCTTGACTCAGACGGTACCGGCCCAGGAAGCCGTCCCTCACCGCCTGATCGACCGGTGCTAAAATTAGCCGCGGGATCCCTCAGCAAGGCTGGGCTGTTTATGGAGTAGTCTGGAAGGGCCCTGCTGTCTGGACCTGAGAAAGCAAAACACACTAGATGGCCTACTGTTCCAAGACACTGCCATTAATCACGGTCGCAGTGGGGTGGGGCAGTAGTTGTGCAGGGCGGGGCAGGAGGGTGGGGCGAGGAGGGCAGTAGTGCTGTTGGATTAAGTTGTCAGATGCTTATGCGTTGCTGCAGGTTAAACCAGGTGTGTGGTGCTGGGTTTGTGCAAGATTCTGGTGTGGGTGTGTGTGTGTGTGTGTGTGTTCACTTGAACTTTCAGGACATAATATCCTCATCAACAGCAGCAAACACTTGTGTTTGTTTACTCTTATTATTTACAGCTCAGTCTCATTTATTTATGAGACTACTAATGTCCCTCATTGCTAAAGTCATGGAGCAAAGCCTGAAAGATAATGTGAAATGTACACCTCCCCCTTCAGAGAACTGACTCACATATGCATAATATACTTCTAACAGATATCATATATAAGGTGTTATCCATCAACATGTATATGTTTACAATTGGCTTCTGGTTTTGCTTTGCCACCTTGAGAAATTAATGGGTAAATTAATGATCTCAGATCAGCTACAACTGCGTCAGTGGCCCCTTCTGGCCCCCCTGTGAAATATTTCTAGGGGAGCCACTGGCTGGCTATGGATCTAGCTGTTACAGGAGCTGCACAGAAGGAGTGAGAGGATCTCCTAAAAACGAGAGTCTTTATTCTCCATCACTACTCACAGCGGTACAAACATAAATCACAAATAAAACAATAAGCATGAAGAGCCGTAAACACTGGTTCAAGGCCGCGGGGGGAGCAGAATCTCGAGGCAATGCGGAGCGTCGACGGCTGGCTTTAAATAGATGTACAGGCACAGGTGTAGGGTATGAACTAATAATCAGGTGATTGGGAAAGTATTAGGGAACAGAAACGAGAGGGAGTGGTTGTGAATGTTTGTGTGCGTGTGGGAGTCACCATCCGACTGGTGGGCCGGCCTTCTGTGACACTAGCTGGCTAGAATACCCTTTATCCCCACTACAGGCAAGCTAGCCCACATGCTTGCTGTCCAAAGCAACCTTCTGGTATGTTTAATAATCTTATAGAATTAAAATTTGACGATGTTTTGCCAGTTAATATTTAAAACGAGTCCTGCTGGCGCATAGATTTTGTACCCAAAGGTGATGACTAAAGGCTTGTTGTGCACACATGCTGAATTTAACGTCAGTGTGAGAGTTGAAAAAAAGACATCTCAGAAAAGGAAAGACGCTTGTGTGAGATCAGTGTGTGTGTGTGTGTAAATATAATATTTAGGCAGTGAATAAAATTTTTATCTGTATGTATCCTGATGCAGGTTCCTGCAGGCCTGCCACCACCCAGCATATGGAACACACACACACACACACACACACACACACACACACACACACACACACACACACACACACACACACACACACACCACTCTACCCTGCCAGCCTCCATTCACTCAATTCAAACAAAAGTTTGTCTGCAGGAACAGGTATTTTCTCCCTTTTTCTTTTTCTGTTTGTTTCACTTCCATAACCTGTGGGTGGATACAGACCAGTGCATCAACATCGCAGCATCTCAAAACACACAAGAGCTGGGTGGGGTGGGTAAATTAACGATCTCAGATCAGCTTCAACCGCGTCAAACTAGCTTTATTGAGTCATTATTGAGTGAAAACACCCTGACCTCAGACCAGTGGCTGAAACTGGTTGCTGTATGCCAATAAAAAGCAAAACGCCTAACAACATGTTCAGATAAGGACACTAAGGACATGAGAGACCGCGTCAGCGGCCGAAATTGCTGTGTCTGGCAATGATGCCACAATACCATCAGCTGTAACGGATCTGAACATTGTAAACAGAGAAATACACAAGCTAGATTGGAGCTGTGGTCTATCACCTTGTGCCCTGGTGTGTGCGTTTGGTGAGCGGTACTGAAAACTACCAGACATTCAGAAGTGTTCAGCAGGGGAGAAGGAACCAGTCTCCGGGAAACAATGTCAGGAATGTACTAGTCATTCGTGTTACAACACGGCAAGTTCGCCTAAAACACTGCTGCCTTTCTCTACGACGGCTAATCCGTGACAGCAAAGACAGGTGGTTTAAAAGCAAGCTCATGCTGTAGGAGTCATTATCTAAACCTACATTATCATTCATTCCTATATGGTCTTTTGAAATTCTGAAATCCAATAAAGTCACTTTACAGTCATTTAACGCAGAGCTTATACACAGTACTGGTCCTGTGTTTCAGGTTGTTCTGGTCTGCCTTTCATACACACACACACACACACACATACACACACACAGAGTAGAATTCCTCCTGCAGTGGAAGTTAAAGCAGTCTACAGTAAACCTGGGTGGTCTGCACTGGGCACTCTGTCCTTAAGGGAACCAACAGAGAGAGAGAGAGAGAAACAGAGAGACGAGATTATTATGAAGATATTTTTAACCTAACAAAGGTGTAGAGCATCACTACAATTAGTCATTACAATAAAAATGTGTTAGATTTCCTTGTGGTTGGTTTGTTTGTTTACATTTTAGAAGATTTTTCACATTTATATCTAAACACACCCACGCCAGAAGAGTACAAAATCTCTGTACATCACAGCTCTCACTCCCTTCTTTGTAACTCACCCGGTAGTACAGGAAGAGCAAGGTTTTAGCAACACCAAGGTTGCATTCACTTCCTGAGGAACACAAATCCTGTCACAAGTCACACTGGGTAAGAGCGTCTGCTGTACATGGGAGTGTTTTCCAGTGAAACCAGCAGCCCCAGTCTGTTCTCTCTACTGGCACAGACACAAGTGATCCTGTTTGATATTTACACTGTACAGCTTCAGTGAATTACCTGGATTCACAGAAACAGGACTACCATCTGAGTGTGTGTGTGTGTGTGTGTGTGTGTGTGTGTGTGTGTGTGTGTGTGTGTGTGTTTCTTTGTTGTCTGTATGGACCTGCTCTTTGCATGGCCAGCCTGTGTAGACCAGCAGTGATTGGAGGTGATGTGTGAAAGACAACACAACACACCTACTTCCACACTGATATTCAGAACTGGCACACACTCGATTAACATCAGCACAGTGCAATCAATCAATCAGTCAACCAATCAATCAGACAATCAATCAATCCAACCCAAACACACATCCATATTTACTTATATTTGTTTTTATATGATGTCACATGATGTAGGGTCATACATATGTACTGTTATGTTAACTAACTATATGTAACAATCCTTTACTAAGCCCTTCCGGTTACAAGCACTTTAAGTTACTCCTGATTTTTTTTCTGGTATTCATAGTCTCTCTCTCTCTCACACACACACTCAAAGGTCAAAATGAAAGTATGTGTGTGTTTATTAGTGTGTGGTTGTGGGTATGTGTGTGTGCAGCCATGTGTGTGCATACAGTAGTGTGTGTGTGTGTGTGTGTGTGTGTGTGTGTGTGTGTGTGTGTGTGTGTGTGTGTTTGCACAGCACTGAGTTAAACAGACCCAGTAGGAAAGATAAAGAACGATGAAAGCTGTGTATATAAATTCATTCACACATGGACAACTGAGCGGGAACGGTTACTGTTTAACAGAATGATGCCTAGTTTCTATTACACACACACACACACACACACACACACACACACACACACACACAAACTTACATACATTGTACGTCACAGAAAACAGCAATTGCCAAAGGGTGTGAGCATGCAACTTTACACACACACACACACACACACACACACACACACACACACACACACACACACACACACACACAGCTGAAACTCCTCAGCACTGTGTTTACCCTCAGTAACAGAGTGTGAGTGTAAGGAGTCCTGTAACTGCTCTCAGAAAGCCAGCTCAGATCTGTCTCTGGCCTCAGACATTTCCCCCTCAAATGAGCACAAAAACATTGTTTTATATGCATTTAGCTATTTCCATCACATATTTATATTTTTGCTGCGTGGTATTTTCACATTAAAGGACTTATAGATATACAGCTTTTGAGAGCTTTTTTGTTTGATTTTTTTCATCCCAAAAGTTACAAATAAACAATAAACACTCCCCACACACAAACATTGTTCTAGCTTCACTCATATGGCTATATGTCCTGAAGTGAACATGTTTTCATGTTTTGTTTACAACTTTTACAACTAAGAAAATGCCCACTTTGGTCACCAACACTATGATGAATTGAGATATATATATATATGTGTGTGTGTGTGTGTGTGAGATATATATATACATATATACATATATATACACAC
>JAOXYF010000016.1:2312589-2325742 GCA_028565775.1 Sternarchorhynchus goeldii
CACACACACACACACACACACACACACACACACACACACACACACACACACACACACACACACACACACACGTTTAAAAACACTTCCGACAGCCACATACCCCCCTCCAACACAGTCAGTGAATGAGGCCTCACAAAATTCTACAGTTCAAGAACATAACCAATTAATTCGTTCCAAACTATAGCTGTGCTCACGTCTCCCATCTCACCTGAGCCCCTGCAGTCAGAAGGAAGATTTCTAAAAATGTGCGCTTTAGTGGAAAAGAGCCAAGCCTTAGAGCCCCGTCCTGAAGAGCCCCGCTGTCTCAGCAGGGTTTAGAGTTATGACCGCCTCTACATGGGTTACCACGGGAGAGGAGGGAAATACTCACATTTTGATGTTCTCATGGTACTGCTTCGTATCAGACGGCTGATTATACAGCGGCTGCAACAGAGCGAGACACAGGGTGAGGGAGAGGAGGAGAAGGAGTGGAAAAGAGTGGGAGAGTGTATGTGTGAAAGTGAGAGAGAGAGAGAGAGAGAGAAAGAGAAAGAGAGAAGAGGTATAGAAGAGATGAAAGAGACAGAATTCGGTTTCAGAGCGACACTGCCCCCCACCCCACACATACACACATCTACCTTCTACGTTTCCTCTCCATTTTCCCTCCCAAGTGAGTTTAAGGGACTCAGCACAACAGTAAACAGAGAAAATGCCTGGAGGTTTTCTCTCAAAACCACAACTGCAACCCAACAGTGGTAATACTACACCTGTCATATCTACACTTCTGGGCCCACTGCAGTGTTGAACCTGAGAGGACGGGCTTTGGCTTCTTACGAGGAATTAAGCAGGAAATGAAGTCTAATGTTCTAACCTCAGGACTTCAGGCTGTAAGGGGAAACCAGCAGACTTTCAGAGAAAATCCCCTGGTAGTATCCTCGGCTAACCTTCAGGTAAGGAGAGCGCTGGGGATGACAGCGGCCTGCCGTTCTCAACAGCAGTATCAAACTCAGAATAATTCTGATGACTCATCAGGATGGGTGGGAGGGGCCAGGAGGGGGGGAGGGGCATGTGCTGCTCCCTGAGAGACTGGTGGTTAGTGCGATTTGTCAGATGGTGTAACGCCCTCTGAGCTGAACGGCTACGTGTACTCGCTCAAATCCGATTTGAGAATACATGCACACTTGTGGCAAATATCAAGTCTGGAGCAAAATCACTTCTATGAAGGGTTTTGGTCAACAAAGTACGCAAGCTGTCTAGTGGTAGAACGTAAGGTGAGGGAGCTGGTGGCGTAACCTGAAAGATTAATCTGCACCCATCTGAAAGACTCCCATCTGTTCAGAGGAGTGGTTGAGGGTTTCCCCAGAGTGATCTGAGCCTTTCATGTGAACTCCTGTGACAACCACTGAGGTCCAGAGGCGAGGACAGCACGCCAAAACTCTCTGCACTGAGCGAGATGAACATCACAGAAACTGACAGCAGGTGGGAACAGGGCTTCTGCCAACAGTAGGGAAGAATAATTCAGACCACCTTCATTAGGACAAACTTAACATGACCAAGTCTGAAGGCTGGCTCTCCTACATGGGACACACCCTGCAGCATTAAAGCATAAAGAGCTGATGGAGGTGAGAGGGTGAATCAGATTTTGCAATCTAACATATTTTAACCCTAACCCTAACATAGTGAGAACAGAAGTGTGTGTGGAGGGGAGTTGATTCGGGTTAGAGAGGAGAGTTAGGGAGGTGGGAACAGGGACACACTCACCAGCTCCACTCGGGGCCCCAGTCCCTCCAGGATGCGGTGAGCCTCTTCTGCCTTTTTCTGTTCAGAAAACACACACACACACACACACACACACACACACACACACACACACACACACACACACACACGTCAACATTTGGGGTATACAGTTTTGGTCTCCATGGCAAAGCACACCTCGCACTCACTCTGGAAAATCGCTCGTTAACAAGTGAACGCACAACAGACCCCATCAACACTACATACTAACTGAACCCTGAGCACCACCCCATATATCAGGCAGGGGGTTCTCAGGGATCCGTTAGTATCTAGTGTTGATGTAGGTATGTATAAGTGTGTGTGTGTGTGTGTGTGTGCGCGCGCGCACGCGCGCGCATGCGTTAGACAGTGTGTGTGTGTGTGTGAGTTTATGTGGTGACTGGAAGAAGGAAGATGAAATGGTAATCACACCTTCCTCCACTAGAGGGAGCACAATACTCAAACATGAGAGCAGCCCTGTGTACTACATCCCACTGCACAGCTTCCAGTTTGGTTGAGTAAAAACAAGTTAAGGTAATTCTCAACTGGACTGGAGTTATGTGAAAGGAAACACTGCTGGGAGTGTGTGGGGGGGCCACTATAACGGGGCTTCACAGTGTAGTTCACAGTCCATGTCCACTGTGCATCACAGTGTGCACTTTACTGAAGTGTGCTCCCCAGTTTACTAGTGCGTGGGAGAGAGAGAGAGAGACAGAGAGAGAGAGAGAGAGGGAGGGAGAGAGAGAGACTGAGTTAGCCTGTCTATGCTGTCTATGTACACGTATATATGCGAGTGTGTGTGGTACATTACCTACACGTATATATGCGAGTGTGTGTGGTACATTACCCGGTTCTCATCGTAGATGATCTGGACTAGGCTGCGGTGCTTGGCCTCGCTGGGCGGGGGCGAGATGCTGCGCTCCGGCTCCTGAGGCTTCGCTGCCTCCTCCTCCAACTGTTGCTACACAAACAAGAATTGGAAAGAACCAGATGTCTGATTAAAAAAAGGGACAGGTCTGATAAAGGGACAGGTCTGATGCATAAAGCTCTTCAGTAAACACAGTACAGTAAAGGTCAAAAGTATACAAAGTGTAAAGGAAGAGGAGAGAGTGGCAGGAGAGGAGAGATGAAATGGAGTTGCTCCTCTCCACAAACCATTCACCCAAACACACACACACACACACACACACACACACACACACACACACACACACACACGCTAATGACAGAACACATATGCAGATGCACACACTATCACACACATCTATAAACTATGTTGAAATGTGATCAGTAATGTCCTTGTCTAAACCCACAACCAAAAGCGTCAGAACCCAAGACCATATCTCATCGGCAGCTGTGTGTGTGAGTGTGTGTGAGAGAGTGAGAGGAACAAGGGAGTGTGGTATTCCCAAGGTCACCACTGCGCAAGAGAAAATAAATAAGTCATCCAGCAGAGTTTTAACACACACACACACACACACACACACACACACACACACACACACACACACACAGCCAGAGAGAAATCAGATGCCGACATTCTTCTTCTCCTCTCTCTGCCTTTCCACCTCTTCTCTTTAGATGAAGGTTTACCACAGTACTTAATAGCCAGATGGTTTAGTGCTTGAACCCGAGAGAATGGGAGAGCAAGACAGGGATCGGGCCGTCGCACCGAAACTACGGGAGAGTAACCTTCTCCTTCACAGCCACAACAGGCGCCTGCACCCGAGTTCTTCTTGGTAGTGTGTCTTTGTTTATACCGTCCTCTCTCCGCTGCCCCACTGACCAACCCTCTGCTCCAGCCAAGCACATTCAGGTGGGGAGGAGAAACACTGCCGTGCTCGGGTGAAGGAGCGGTGGGTGGTGGCAAGGTGAAGCCCAACAGCCTGTACCCTTTAAGGGATTTAAGGGAAAGGCCTGGAAACCCAACACACTGGAGACTCAGTGCAATCTGAGTGAGGGAGAACGAGCAGGGACGCGGGGCAAGGCAGCGAGGCGGGGGAGCCACTGGGAGGATGACTAGCGGTTAAGACGTAACCTGTACCTCAGCACAACGGTACACAGCCATACATGAGGACAGGGAGGGATATATTGAAATACAGGGAAAAGCACTGAAAGAGGGGTGGGTGTGTGTGTGTAGGACAGAGGAGGGTTGGGCACTGCGATTTCCACAATGCAGAGAACACGGACAGACATGGGCCCAGAATTTGGGCATAAAAAAAGATTTCAGATATAAAGATAGAAATGTGCACCACTGCGCAGTTTTTTATGTCCTTGGATTATGCATTATCCTCCATTTCTTCTTTTAGCAAGATCCCAACTACAAACCCTGTGGTGTGTGAGTGTGTGAGTGGGTGTGTGTGTGAGTGTGTGTGTGTGTGAGTGTGTGTGTGTGAGTGTGTGTGTGTGAGTGTGTGTGTGTGTGTGTGAGTGAGTGTGTGTGTGTGTGGGTTAGCTACAAACCCTGTGGTGTGTGTGTGAGTGTGTGGGTGTGTGTGTGTGTGTGTGTGTGAGTGTGTGTGTGCGTGTGTGGGTTAGCTACAAACCCTGTGGTGTGTGTGTGTGTGTGGGTGTGTGCTACAAACCCTGTGGTGTGTGTGTGAGTGTGTGGGTGTGTGTGAGTGTGTGTGTGAGTGTGTGGGTTAGCTACAAACCCTGTGGTGTGTGTGTGGGTGTGTGTGGGTTAGCTACAAACCCTGTGGTGTGTGTGTGAGTGTGTGTGGGTTAGCTACAAACCCTGTGGTGTGTGTGTGAGTGTGTGTGTGCTACAAACCGTGTGTGTGTGTGTGAGTGTGTGTGTGCTACAAACCGTGTGGGTGTGTGTGTGTGTGCTACAAACCCTGTGGTGTGTGTGTGTGTGTGTGTGTGTGGGTTAGCTACAAACCCTGTGGTGTGTGTGTTAGCTACAAACCCTGTGATGGGTGTGTGTGCGTGTGTGTGTGTTAGTTGCGTAGGAATAATGTTGAGAGTAGCTTCAGGTAAACATGTGATATAATGCGATATAGACTCCTCAACCCGTTATAGGCCCTCCTCAACCCGTTATAGGCCCTCCTCAACCCAACATTTTATAGACCGGACACAAAAAGACGTTCGCAATAACCATGAAAAAATAAACCCCTCCTCGAGAAATAAGGTGACATCCATTGTGCTCTTTCAAATCACCACAGAGGAAACAACAAAGCTGTTAAACTCTGGTAAAAACACTCTGCTGACTGCACAGTACATACAGCATGATAAACTTATGTCCTCATCCATCATTTTTACTCTAACTGAAAATAATTTAGGCCCATGTTAAGACGCTTATATTTTTAATATAGAGTGACCAACATTCAAAGAAAATTCAATTCATGTTACATATCTGCATTTTATTATGACAGCTTTACTGACTATTAGTTAGTCATAGTTTCCAGCTACAATGGGCTTTAGCAAGCCAGCTCAGCATGTTCACAAACATAACTTTAGCAAGCCAGCTCAGCATGTTCACAAACATAACTTTAGCAAGCCAGCTCAGCATGTTCACAAACATAACTTCAGCAAGCCAGCTCAGCATGTTCACAAACATAACTTCAGCAAGCCAGCTCAGCATGTTCACAAACATAACTTTCGAGCTGTAGTTTATTAAAGGAAAAACTGTTAAAAAACCCACAAATCGAAATGAAAGGAAAAAAACAAAAATCCAGGAAAAACGAAAGCAAGAAAAAAAAAACAAACAAACAAAAAAAAACACTTTACATTTGGGAAAAAATAAAAGTGCCTTCAGAGGAGCCTAAGTGAGATACTTTAAGTGGAAGGGCAAGAGAGAAAAGCAAAACGATGTAAAAACAAAACAACAAACCCAGAAGAGTCCAAGGCTGCCGTCCTGCGGGAGATTCTTTTATAGCTTCATATATTTTTAACCTACTTTCCTCTCCACGCGAGGGGGAGGAGGGTTGGAGTGGTAAGGAGCTGTAAGGCTGGGCTGAGGCCTGCAGACTGAAATGTCTAACCACACCATGATCACACCACTGATTTCTTAACACGCACGCACCCACTCCTGCATGCCCCTAGGCATGTCCTCTTCTACATTCTATCACACACACACACACACGTATGTACCTGCTTCTTTCTTAGTTTGCAGATCTGTTGCTCAACCATGGTGATCTCGCGGTCCACACGGTCCATGTTCTGGATGAGCTCCTCCTTGGAGAAGCGTGTGGGTACCAGGTCCAGGTCCGGTTCTAGGACTGCTGGACTCACTGGGGAGATGGGCTCAATCTTGCCCATTGCACTGCTGCTTCCACGCTCCTGCATGACAGACAAACAGACCGACACACACACACACACACACACGTTAGCAGGGTCAGCGCAGCCTCGGCCCGAATGTTAGTGTGTTTTGGTTCATTTTCGCTGTGCTGCACACTAGGGGAGTGGAGACAGAACGCTAGGGAGTTATACCCTGTGGATGGGGGAGAAAAAAAAGATGGAGAAGAAGAGTGAGTGATGGAGAGAGAGAGGGGAGCATGGAGAGAGAGAGAGAGAGAGAGAGAGAGGAGCATGGAGAGAGAGAGAGAGGAGCATGGAGAGAGAGAGAGAGAGAGAGAGAGAGGAGCATGGAGAGAGAGAGGAGGAGGAGGAGAAAGAGAGAGCGAGGTGGTAAAGGGCAACTTGTGAAGCAGCTGCTGCTGATCCGAACACACTTACACACACACAGGACTTAAGGCTTAAAGGGAAGCCTGTGTTAGATGTGTGTCCCTCCGTCCCACTCCCTCTCTTGTACACACACATGCACCTACAGTGCAATTCAGTTTTCACACAGGGACCTTCAGCTTAAATAATATTAAACACAACAAGAATACTGAACCAAACCTGCCATAACTCAAAATAACCATCTCCAGTGTGTACAGTGAGAATGTATTTGCAAGGTCACATGCGTGTGAGTGTGTGTGTGTGCTGGCATGCACCTTTCAAAGTAACTCAATCCTACACTCAGTTATGGTCATGTACTCAGTGACCTCCAAGAGAACAAAGAGACTCCAACATAAACACTCTAAAGGTGTGGTGATGGATACAGCTGATGGGAAGTGTGTGTGTGTGTGTGTGTGTGTGTGTGTGTGTGTGTGTAAGGTAGGTCTGGTCTATTTAGGATAAATTCTGCTATTATGTTCAGGCTGGCAGTCAGAGGTGCATTATATCAATATGGGGTAACATCAACCATCTAAATATACACTGTCATGCTTTGTATATTGTATAGTTCAACACAAATGAATTTGCAACATTAATCCTGAACTGTCAAGTCTCCCTACAGTTGTTGTGAAACACCCCCCCCCACACACACACACAGCCATACGTATATCTTTAGATTTGCTTCACTGAGAAGTGTGTGCGCATGCAGGTCTTTACGTCAGATCACTGAGCTGAAACTCACCAGGGAACCACGATCAAAAGACAGAGCAGAGTGCCTCACTGGGCAGGGGGCAGTTCAGTGGGGTCAACACAGTCAGGGACACCCACCCCCAGAAGCCGAACCCATCGTGGAGAGCCAAGAGCAGCACAACTAACCCACCCATCCAGCTGTCTTGGTTGTATCTTTAACATAGTCCTCCAACAGTAACACCAACTGAAACAACATTTTCGTTTCATTATGTATTTTTAGTAAAAGACACAGGTTAGTGCTCAGACGCATCTTAATATTGGATGTTACGTGAAACTGAACATGAAGCGGTAGTTCACTGTTGATGACCAGCGTCCAGGCTGAGGACTATGAGCTGCGACCACAGGATCATCATGAGGAGCTCCATGTCCACCTACACTCCTATTGTAATGGCTGCTAAAAATACCCAGAGGCCTCAGCAGAGAGGTCACCACTCAGCAAGCCGAAACTGAACCCATCATGTGACCACAGCAACCCTGACGCGCACGCGCGCGGGCACACGCGCGCGGGCACACGCGCCACCTGGCCTAGAAAACATCAGACTAAACGCATAAGGAGAACATGAGTTATTACCTCCAACATCTGCCTCTGACACTTTCTGCTACATTATCCCAACACACACACACACACACACACACACACACACGGCCACATTCACATGCATGTATGTGCAGGCACACAAACACACAGCTGGCTTTTAAGCTTAGCATCGCAGCCTGGTGTGTGCTCACGCGAGAGAGAGAGAGAGAGAGAGAGAGAGAGAGTGTGAGAGAGAGAGAGTGTGTGTGTGTGTGTGTGTGTGTGTGTGTGTGTGTGTGAGAGAGAGAGTCTCTGCACTGGGCTGAAATGAGCTGCTGTCTCTCCCAGCAGGATAAAGGCATTCGCTAATGGCTAAAGACAAGCTGATTTATACAACCAATAACTCCAGGCTGAGTGATTACCTGAGCCAGTGCCTCCCATTATCAGTCACTTCCGGAGGAACACGCACTCGCCTCTGGAACTACAGCTAATAACAGCCTTCTGATTAGCACAGGCCAAGCCAGTAAACAGGCTCTTTAGCTCTTTGTTTTATGTGAGGCAGTAAAGCAGTTTCTTCTCACCATGACAATGAACCCAATGCTTAAAACGGCGGTTACTAGAGCTTTATTATGCAGCACCCTGCAACAGGTTTCCATGACAATAACTTCATGACTGTAATCATCACAGAGACTGGCCACATGCATGCATATGTACATGCAGCACTGTGCAAAAGTTTGGTATGAAGGGCAGGTATGAAAATATGCTGTAAACTATGAAAGCTTTCAAAAATGGAAGTGTTAATAGTTTATTTTCACCAATTAATAAAATGCAACGAATGAACAGAAGAGAAATCTAAATCAAATCAGTGAACACCCTTTGCCTTCAAGACAGCATCAACGTGCACAGTTTTTGAAAGAAATGGTGCTGGTAGGTTGTTCCAAACATCTTTTAGAACCCCAGATCTTCTGTGGATGTAGGCTTCCTCAAATCCTTCATATAATCCCAGACACACTCGATGATGTTGAGATCAGGGCTCTGTGGGGGCCACGTCAATCACTTCCAGAACTTCTTGTTCTGTACAAACTGCCTTCTGCTACAGCCAAATATTTCAAATTTTGACGCAGCAGTCCAGAGCACCTGCTGCTGTTTTTCTGCACCCCAGTTCCTATGTTTACGTGCATAGTTCAGACGCTTGGCCTTGTTTCCATGTTGGAGGTATGGCTCTTTGGCTGAAACTCTTCAATGAACAGCAGCCTTCTCTGGACAGTAGATGGGTGGACCTGGGTCCCACTGGTTTCTGCCAGTTGGGAGCTGATGACACTGCTGGACGTCTTCCAATTTCAAAGGGGAATAAGCTTGAGGTGTTTTTTTTTGTTTTTTTTTTTGATGTGCACCAAGTTTCCTTGACGACCACCGAGTCTTCTATCCTCAATGCCGCGCGTTTCTTTGTGCTTTTGAAACACCAGTCTGCTTTGAAATGTGTGTCTGGGACACATTTCACATATTACACAGATATTACATATGTACTGTCTGGGAGAGACTTTGCTGATGCAGGATAACTACCTTGTGTCTTGTTGCTCTGTTCAGACTTGCCATAGTGTATGACCTGTTACATGAACAGCCAAACTCTGCTACCGAGGTGAGGTGGGGGAAGTTTCCTCACCCAGTTTGAAGGCTCCTACACAGCTGTTTCTGTTTCAGTTAATGACTGTGTTTCAACCTACATGTGATATTAATGAGTATTAGCACCTGTTTGGTATAATTGGTTGATCACACCTGACTACAATCCTACAAAATCTCTGACGTTCTGTAAGTGTCCCTGTAAGAATTGATGCTGGTTTGAAAGGATATTAACATCAAATACTGATGTGATTTAGATTTTTCTTTTATTTGCTCACTTCGCATTTTGAAAATTGATCAATAATAAACAATTTTTAGTTTACAGCATTTTTCACACCTGCCTAAAAAATTTTCCAGAGTACTGTACATGCATATTGTACATGTATACAAGCGCAGGCAGATCACAGCTCGTGATTTGAAATGATGGATCAGAGACTTTGTTTAAAGTGCAGAGGGACGAACAAAAACCACAATAGAGACAGAATATAGGTCCCAGGACTGGGCAGCTCTGAAGCAAAAGCACTGACCTTTGTCATGTCCTCAGCACCACTCAGCGTGAGAGGACGGTGGGACGGGTGGCGCAGGAGAGAATCCGCCCCCATCTCCATGCGAGGGCGTTTTATCTCAGAGTACTCCACCTCTGATTGGCTGTTGGCCTCCTGCAGGTAGATGTGCTCATATCGGAGGTGGGGCTCTTGGCCTCTGTTACAGACACAGAAGTGTGGAGAAAGGTGAATCATGGGTAATCAGCAGGTCATGTATTAACAATGTGGATCATGACATCACACCTTATTGTATGATGTCATCCCTTTTTGGGATTTGAATCCCTCTCCCAGTAAACTAACAAAGTGCATAAACAAGCAAAACATCAAAGGGCAGATGTATGAAGGAAAGAGACGTGACATTTGCTGTAGGTCTACGTGCAGTTCCACAGCACACGCATGGAGGTGCGTACAGTCCCCGTGAGCACTTCCAACCCCAACCTAAGGACCGCCCACACCGCCGCCATCAGAAACCCTTATAACCATGATATGTTTATGATGCATGTGAGAACCTGGCCGGGGAGACATCAGATGACACACACATATACAGGTGTGTATGATGTATGCACGCACGCACACCCACCAACAGTGATGGGAACACAAATCACTCCTGTCTCTCATTCCAGCGCTTATATTTTTCTAAGCACTTATTTAGTACTCAGTACCCTGTAGGATACTGAACCTGTGGTGCTTAACATACATAAAATTTGAAACATTGACATTCACTTCTGTCAGCTGATCGTATTCCATCTTTATAATGACATCCAACCTGATTGGCTGGGGTCTCTTATTAAATGAAACCAGATGGGCTTTTGTGAGAAGCTATGCATTTACATCATCTGTTACACAGCAGTGTTTAAGGAAAGGAACTGCTGTTTGGAAGGGTGTGTGTGTTCTATATGCATGTGCACATGCATAAGTACACACACTTGGGGACAACACACCCAGACAGGACCAAATATGCGTTTTAACAAACAAGCAACTGTTGGATACTTACACATGTAGCCATTAAGTGACATAATGCAGGTCTTTCTGACCCATTACTGCAGTGGACAGACACACTGCCTCTCTGCTATAGGCAAGGCACTAATCAATCACACGTGAATGAAAACACGCACGGATGGCACGCATAGGCACGCAGGCACGCACACACAGCCAATAAGCCCAAAGTGATCTTACTGACTGTGTGTGTGTGTGTGTGTGTGTGTGTGTCCAAACTACCAGATTCAGCTCAGAAATGCTTTTTGGTGAACGTGTACGTGCGTGTGTGCGCGTGCCTTCAAAACAGGATTTAGCACCAAGCACCTTCAGCTGCTCTACATAAACAGCCATTCACTGCCGCTCATAATAAAGCACGCTGTACATCTCAGTGGCATCCAGACAAGCCCGAAGCAAAGCTTCACCAGATGGGAGAGCTCAGGCTGGCCAGTGGGGGAGTCTGCTGCTGGATCTCAGAGACAACAGTACAACACGAGCTCTCACAACCGAGTCTTACAGAGGGTGTTCTCTTCATCCCTCCACGCTTCATCCAAGCACCGGTGCAGAAGACACTTCTACACTCCTCCACAAGTACTACCATTTATTCAGGCATAGGGGAGGGGAAGGGAGGGGTGGGAAAGAGACTGCCACAGCGACAGAAAGCCCGAGGAAAAAAACAAACAAAAAAAAGATAGAGTTAGTGCCGAGTCCCCCCCCCCTCCCCCATCATCATCCAGCGCACTGATTTTATGGCAGCAGCTCTGTGCAGTCAGGGCTGTCTGGCAGTCTTAGAGAAACGGTGGCTCCCAGTGGATGTGTGTGCTGCATTGATGACTATTCTGGGCAGCTGGCTTCTTGGTTCTGGTCATTCACTGATGTGAGAATACAAGTTGTGACTTTATAGGAAAAAAAAGGGTGGTGGGGGGGGGTGACTATTGCCTTGTTTGTAAACATCTTTATGCAGTTATGTTTAATTATTTATTGTCGTTGATATTCATTTTCCCTTTCTTTTTTTACCCTTGTCCTCTTCAGAAAGCATTCCTTCATGTTGATAGTGTTTCTGATACAGCAGTTTTATTAGTATTAATAACAGTAATAAACAGTAACTGGGGGGAGAGAGTGAGAGAGAGGACGAGTTTTGAATTGAACTTGCTCATAAACACCAAAGATCCTTAAATGGACACCCCACCCCTCAAATAAAAAACAAATATTTCATCATATATTAGGGGCGAATCCCCCAAAGTGCAAGTAAAACCTATTGCTGTTTGGGTCCAAATCAAGATTAAATAGCGTCAATCTGTCTGACCACTAAAGACATGTGGGGAAAGAGGGACTGGCACTGCAGAGCCTGGCCACCGAAACTGGCTGCCACACACAGACCTGCTGCCCAAGGACGACAGACTCCCACTGCCACCTGGGAGTGGCTGAGACACAGCAGCGCTTCTGAGCATCACAAATAACATTCAGTCAGATGCAGACTCTACACAGAAATGTGCAGTATCTTCCTGGAATTTCTACACCGCATAAAAAATGAACGAGGAAGGAAGAGGAACAAGCTAATTACGCAGAGAGAGAGAGAGAGAGAGAGAGAGAGAGAGAGAGAGAGAGAGAGAGAGGGAGGAGAGGAGAGACTACTGAGGAGTAATTGTCAGAGAGAAAGAGCCCATTATTCCATGCTAGTGAGAGCAGGTTCAGGCTGATTTATTCTAGCATGGCATTACAGAGCAGTGCCAGGCAGAGACAGACCCGCAGGGCTTCAGCACAGAGAGGAAGCTGAAACTGCCATCCAATCAACAGCCAGCCATTGGCCTAGCAGGCGGTGCCAACAAACCCAAGAAGGCGGAGCATTTGCAAATTTATAGCGGCACTGTGAAACACAGCGAACTGTTCTATTAGATGCCCAGTGTGTACCAACCTCCCTGTGTGGTTTTACACATGCATGCTCTTCATGTTTAGTATGGCTTATCCGGTGTTCAAGAAAGAACACACTTATAAAACTACCTGGCCTTATTATGTCAAATTCAAACACACACACACACACACACACACACACACACACACACACACACACATTCAGGTTGGCTTGCAATGTGACAGCATGAGTAATTCCACACGGGCAGAGGTGCCGAGCACATCCATAAAGACAGAGGGAGGAAACCTCCATTCTGTACCCCTGTCCAACAAACATGGAAAATCCATCCCAGCTCAAGCAAATGAAGACGGGTGGAAAAAGACCACAGAAACCACACACACACGCACACACAGACACACACACAGACACACACACAGACACACACACAGACACACACACAGACACACACACAGACAC
>JAOXYF010000016.1:2336929-2368563 GCA_028565775.1 Sternarchorhynchus goeldii
AGACAGATAGGCATGGGGAGAGAGAGGGAGAGAGACAGATAGGCATGGGGAGAGAGAGGGAGAGAGACAGATAGGCATGGGGAGAGAGAGGGAGAGAGACAGATAGGCAAGGAGATAGGTGTCTGGTGGTAATTTCACACTCTCCAAGAGCTGTTTGTACAGGTGCACAAACTGTCATTCCATTACGGTGACATCATCCTCACATTAAGTGCACGGCCATGGCCCTCATTAGCAATGCTCCGACCTCCCTGATGGCACGTCCGCGAGTGAGTGAGTGATCTCTTCACATCGATCCGACACCAAACCAAACCCTGGAACAAGTCATCCAGCTCTGGGCTGCTCCAACAGGAAACCTCCTACAACGAAAGGTGCTCTAGGGTTGTGAAACCAGGAAAAGTGCTCTAATTTATGGCCAACAATAACATCTTGCCTGCAGGCCAAGGATCTTGCATAGAGCTAAGGTAAACAGTCTCTCATACCATCTCTGCTTTCCTACGTCCTCTATACAGCACTAGCTGTCGATTGCTGGCACCAATATCCAGGATGCACACACTGACAGAAAGCACAACTCCTCTTCCCGTAATTCCCCTTCACACACCCATATGACTCAATGCTCCATCAGCCTGGAGAACACACAGATCTGTACCAAGTTCCAAGCACCCTCCAGAAAAATCACCACAGAACACCTAAAACCATCTTCATTCCAGGTACTAAGCAGGAAATAAACCATATCAACTCGATTGATTCTGAATCAATTTCAGTTAAAGCCCAAGGTTTAAGCTTCCTGCTCGTCCCACATTCACTGGACGTTAGAGGTGGCACCAGTCCAGTACAGCGCATAGCAATGAAGTCAATATCAGGGGGGAAAAGGATATTGGACCAAACAAAAATCGTAAGGAAACCGTTATCATAAATCCAGACAATAACGCAGTGACATGACAACAGCCAGGTTAGTTCAAGTAGGTCACATGACAACAGTTGAAGCACAGTTTATACTCAACTATAGACTTTAACTCTAGGGTTTGAATCACATTAATAGTTAAGACTATTATACTCACATGCAAATATCCATGCACTTGCAGTGATGGTGCACTGTCACCATGCAGTTCTGAGGAACCAGTTATCTTCTAGTGGAGCATTTCAATCAGACAAAATTCAGCACTGTTCACTGCCACAACTGAGACCAACAATGATTTATTTATTAATGCATATTTAGAAAAAAGTGAGGGAAATGAAGCTCAGGGTCAGGGAAAGGAGAGAGCGAGCAGTGGAAACAGAAACTGAACAACTAAAGCACACTCCTCCTCTGGACTCATGAAGTGAATTACTCAATGGCTTTAGTATGTTCAAACTGCATGAAAAACAGCTGAGCATGCTGTTAGCCTGCTGAGTTTTAAGGTGGACTGGAAAATTTGAACGAGAAGTTGAAGAAAAAGCTACTTGGGGCAACTCTGTGCATAGATCAGATTCTTTCATCTAGAAAGAATAATAATCTTGTGATTGTTATTGGTGGATTACATTTCTCCTGGTTTGAAGCAGAGGCTGTGTGATGCAGTGCAGCCCGTCCCTTGCTCGTGTAGCGTGTGTGTGTGGGGTGTGTAGCAGGAAAAAAACTAGAAGAATTGGAAGGGTAATATTAAGCTGATGTAGAATTACAGTTGCATTCAGTAATGTGGGGAAAAAAATATTCAGATGAACTGAAGTAGAAATGTGTGTGTGTGTGTGTGTGTGTTTGTGTGTGTGCGCGCGCGTGCGCGCGCACGCATTAGGAACCAAGCAGGTGATGACCAAGGCGATGTATAATCTCTAAGAGACGCTGCTGAAGTAAAAAAATTTTTTTAGCCTTAAATAATTTTTAAAAAGAGATTTTATGTCATACATGCATAATATCTGTAAAAGATACAGCATATATAATACACAAAAGAGTTTCACCCAAACAACAGAACTACAGTTCCAGAGTGGTTTTTAAAGAAAAATACATCAGACCGGTATCAATATCGGGCAACGTTCCAATACAAGATATCGGTATTGAATCTGTAAAACTGGTATTATGCCTCCCTGACACTGAAGGACGGAGAGCCACCTGGAACAAACAGGACACGCTGCAGTACTGACAAATGGACATGAGTGGCAGAACAGGAACTCATCATCATCATTAAGCACAAAGATCTTAGAGAATCTGAGTAAGGGAAGGTATTTCAGGCCAAACACAAAGAGCTCGGCAGAGAAAACTGAAGCCAAGGGCCCAATTTGAACAAGTCGCTGTGGCAGCTCCACAGACCCATATTAATGAACAATGGGACAGTGGAGAGTTAGGAAGTGACATTTTTCCTACACCAAGCATTCCACCGTTTCCCACCTCCCCCTTCACCAAACCTCCCCCACACTCAGTTATGCAGTTCTGCAGCTGTCTCTCACACACACACACACACACACACACACACACACACACACACACACACACACACACACACACACACACACACACACCTTTTCCTTTCACTTCTCAAACCTTCAATTAAAGCCTACTTTCTAAAATAATGTATAATAATTGCTTCTGCTAGTAGTTTTTACAAGTTTGCATCCTACTACTTCCACATGACAAGACTCTCCTGTCCGGATGAAAAGGTTCAGTGCCGAATGCAGGAAAATGGCGTTCAGTTTCAAAAGCAAGACAAAGTGGACTAGCAAGCCAAGCAAACATGAATGCTTGGCTAAAAAAAATAAATTAAATAAAATAAAACCCCCCACAAGTTAAAATTTTTGTGCATGTGTTTTAGATATTCAGCAAAATCCATCTTGCCTGAGGTACAGTCCCCACCCCCTCAGCCCAGGGGAGCATGGACAATGGAAGCCAGCGAGGTGGTGTGTACATGTATACACACACACGTATGTATTCACATAAGCACACACAAAAACATACCCACCCAACAAAACCCTGTGCATACACACAGGGCCTAGGGTGAACCATGCTGGCAGTAACACACACACACACGGTGTCCATCTTGATCAAGCTGAGGCATGTTTTCATACAACAGCCAAAAATCTGACACTCCAATTAGCCATTACACTGTATAAAATTGTCCATGTTAATTTCATTGTAATATGGTTTTATATAAGCAGACAATAAAATGTAGAAACTGTATTATAAATCTTTAAAATGTCAATGAAAGGGTTACCTAAGATGAGGTGACTTAAGTCTGATGTCAAAGCCTTTTTAAAGTTCTGGTAGATTTTGATGTTCTGCTGAAACATCTTGAGTGAATACCTTTTATTTAAAATCAGTTATTATCGCAAATTGTGGCTTCACTGAAAAATAAAAAAAGGTTTACATTTTTCCAAACTCTGCTTTGGTTTGCCTCATGTTTTGTAAGTACATTTGGAGTGCATGTTGCTTTTTTAAGTGGTTTCCAAAGCATGACATAAAACCAACAATTATGAAAAAAACATTCTGGTGCTACTTTACTATTTCCTGAGGACAGTTGATGCAGAACAGCAGAAATTGGCATTTAAAACTGACTTTGGGCTCCTTGACTGCGAGAGTAACGCGTCTGAGTTTGGTAGCATCACTGGAGACAACACTGAGTACAAAGGTCTTACGTTCTCATTACTGGGTCTCATGTCTCCGCAGTCCAGAATCCCTTCCAGTGCTGTTTGACTGCAGGGGCCAAGCATATAGCCTGCTGTCCCAGGAGCAAGTGAGGGGAGCATTTAAAGATGGGAAATTTCCATTAAACTGCACTTTAATAAGTTGTCTCTCTTTCTTTCTCTCTGTGTGTGTGTGTGTGATGAAACATTTAGTTCTCACTAGTGTGATTACAGCACACCACTGGGTCTGGAGTCCTGCTCATAGGACAGAGAGCACTAGAGACAGGAGTTTAGAAGCTTGCTGGGCGCTCTGCCTCACCAAAGTCAGCCACAGTTTGTAAAACACTGCTTGAGATTGGGCCTTGGAGGAGCTTCACACTGGGACAACCATGGCTAATTCAACCACGGCAAAATCTCCCCACACTCACACAGACAGCAATAACAGACAGGAAAAAGAACACACAGAGCAGAGAGTCTTAGACAAACATAAGTACTGGATATTAACATGGGAAAGAAAGACTCTTTGTTCACTGAGAATCATTCAAAAACGTGCAATTTAATGCACCGACACACCCACCCACATTGGGGCAGAGGATATTCATGTTGCCCAGGGAACGGAAGCTCCACAGTCTCCACCCTGCACTTCTTGCTCGCCCTCTGGCTCTGTGGACAAAACAGTTCACCAGGTTCAGCTCCTGATCCTGGCCTCAGACATTCTGGAAATGCTTCAAACCCCTAGAATACCCGTTGACAACACACCTGCAAAGGTGTGGGGCGTTCACCAATGAAGATAGAAATATCAAGATATACATACCAAAGAACAATGCTCACCAGTATCACAGTAGGACAACCTCACTATCTCACTCTGCAACTCAATCTCACAATAGCACATCTCTATCCCATTAAAATGTGCACTACCAATATACATGATATATTGCATTTGAATATCAGCTGATATTGATACCAATCAGAGATATAGTTCGGTTATTTCAGGGATGTTTTGTGTGGGATGTATTATATATGCCAATAGCATTTAATTTTTTCCTTCAACTGCCACACAGTCAGTATCTCTCAGTGAGCTGATATTTATTGCCTTGTTCATCACATTCTTGTCTCTCAGCTGTACTCAGCCCCAACACACACACACACACACACACACACACACACGGTGTGTGCCTGCTCAGTAAGGCTGGCTCACCAACTTAATTTACACTATAGCTCATCTGCATTTTTCTCTAATTTTCTCATCAACAGTAATTCTACATCAAGTTAATACTGACCTTAAAATTATTGTTCTTGTGAATTTCAGCAGCGCGCGCGCACACACACACACACCACTTTTTTCCATGCAAATTGATTTTGGTTGCAGATCCATGACGGTGACGAGTGTTCAGTTACTATTTTGTCTCGGTGAAATGCTCTCAGTAGAGTGCAGATAACCTGGTCTCCACACCAGGTCCATGCCTGGCCATCAAAATGACTGAAATTGAGAATCATCACACATGTGCGAGTGCATGGAGATTTGGAACATAATGGTTTTAATTGTTAATGAGAAGAAAACGCTGCAGCGGTGTAGAAACCGCTCACTCTAGCACAGCTGCAAAGCAGTACTGTGCTATTTTCAGGTTGGATCTGAGATGGTATCAGCTCAGTTTCCTTACAAATTTCAGTACCATCTCTAACTCAAACCCATCAACAAACTGCTATTTTTAATGGGAAAAACAAAATGTTTTACTGGGAAACTTTAGGCTGAAATGTAACCCAAGCTGTCTGGATCCATTTATGAAATGGTGAGATCAATTACATGTTTAGCCCTGGGTATTTCCTGTTTGGGACTGGGTGGGTCTGTGTACAGGGCTCCAGGTTTAACACTGGTCCTTCCAGTGTACAGGATCTGGATCTCAGCATTCCATTTTTATACATCATAAAGTCCTACCTGGACCCAAGTAAAATGACATTTAGATTCTTCATCAAAAGGTAAAAATCCTATTAGAATCTATTAAGGTTTTCTCTGAAAGGACGCCTTAATCATGGTTAAGACCCTTTTGCTGCTAAAGATGAACGACCAGCATGGTCATCCAGCAAGAGGCTGACAGAGTTGAAGATGTATCAAGAGAGGACACCCAGAATGACACCTGCTTTCTGGTGAAGAGAGAAAACATACATTCTTGTCTAAACATTTGGCATATTTTTGACACCATATTCCAAAACTTGGAATCGTCAAGAACCAGAATTGAAATACAGAATCCAAACCTGCTGTTTGCAAACAAGGTATCTCAGCTAAGCAGCAGAACGCCTACTACACATCAACCTGTACGATGCCCCGGCGTATCACACGCACCATCTGGCTCCTCTTTGAACACCGTCAAGAAGAACTAAGAGAGGCAGAGAGAGACAACTTTGCTGAGTAGATAGCTTGGACATCTAACACACATTAGCTGCATAATGCACAAGTCAACTAATGTGACCAGAGGCCTGCAGGTCTCCGATTAGCTGGGCGAGTTGTGCTGGCACCTGGCAGGGAATGGAGATAGAGTGTGGCTGGAGATAGAACTGGCTACCAGCCAGACCAGCTCACCTCTACACCGAAGAGCCATCAGCCAGACCATCACATTAAGAGGCCAGATGGAATGCCTTTGTCATTATACATATTCACCTGTACAGTACAATGAAATGTTTTCACATATCCCAACTTCTTTGTGAGCTGAACGCAGCTCACAAAAGAGCCGAGGGGGTTAAGGGCCTTGATCAAGGGCCCAACAGTTCAAACCTGCAACCTTCTAAATGAGAGCCCAAAGTCCTAGCCACTAGGCTACCACTGCCTACATTGACAGGGAAGAGCAACCTCCAGGCAAACAAGGTAAGCTAAATGTGTGTACAGAATACAATTCCACCAAGCTGAAAGACTGGACTATAAATAAATAAAAAAATAAATAAAAAAATAAATAAATAAAAGTGTCATGCAGCCAACCTCCACAGAGCCATTTGAGACTGATGCACAAATTCCAGTCTTGGTGCATCTTTGTTTTGAACACTTTAATAGTGTTTCTAATATTACAAAAAAATAGGGGTCTAAAACATCATACATTACATTGTGTTTGCCATAACCGTTGTTAATAGAGTAAAAGACTGTAATAGAACCCAGGCCTTGGTTGCACATTCTGCACATGGTCTTAGAGAAGTGTGCAGAACCAGCCTTTCCAAAGCTTCACATCACACACATCTGGAATTTCCTCAAACCTTCTCACAGAGGTTTTCTAAACTTAAGCATCCGTCAGCCTAACGCAGGGAGTAAGGAGTGTTTGACTCCTCATGCAGTTCAAACCCCAGGAGAGTTAACAGTATGGGAGGCAGTCAAAGGCCTGCAGCCTTGTCCTCACTCCATCACCACTTTAGTGTTGTAAGAAGTCTGATAAACTATTGACAAACTTCTCCTTGTAGGTTAACGGTGTGCTCCATGTTAGTTCTGTGATTCAATCTGTGTCCTCTACATCAAAAAACCTATAGCACTTTAATCTGCCAACACTTGGCACTCTGATTGTCAGAGACAATCATGTGATGTAATCAGCCAAATCCCCCCCTACTAAAAATTCACAAAATTGCTGCAAAAATCACACTAACATTAGGTGTGACCAGAAAATGTCAGAGAGAGAGGAGATGAAATCCTACATTATGGGTGTTGATTTGCTGTGTTTGAGACAGCAAGCGGAATGCAGTGTGTGTAGCAGTTTACATAAGCAGCAACACACACACACACACACACCACACACACACACAGAACTGAAATAACCATGCTCAGCCAGCTGCATAGGGCAGTGTGTGCCAACAACCAGAGTCACAACAGCCACATCAACTCATGCCAAATGCCCCATCAGCCATGCAGTTCAAATGACCTTCAAATGGTCATAGATGGCACAAAATAACCCACCACAACACAATGTGCAGGCACACACACACAAGCACTGGTACACACACACACAGACATGTGACACACACGCATATGAATAGGCATGCATGCACACGCATGTGTACCCAGGCACTCACACCTGAACCACAACCAGCAACCTTCACCTGCTTTGGGCCATTAGTCAAACACTCAAAATGGAATTCACAACCCATTCCACCCCCCCAAGCCCTTCACAGGAATTAAAGGCTTGGCCTCTAGTCACACAGACAGTACACAGAGCAAAGTGACACAGACTGAACAGAACAGACTCACTGCGCCGAGCTGAACTCAGCAGGGCCAAGAGAGCCCCAGCAGAGAGAGCTCTTAAACACAGCGGAACCATCTCTCACTCATGACCACCACGGCATGGAACAGAGCCACACTGGCAGGAACAGAGCAAGGAGACCCGATTTATTTCCACACGCTCCAAGGAAAACTATGGAAACAAGTTCTTTATCAAAGCTCCTAAAACTGGCTGACCTTTACAGATTGTATAGTAAAGGTCATTTAGACACTTATTGTCTCCCATAGGGGGTCATGACCTCATAAATGACAATACAACCTTTGATATGGTTTCTCAATAATCATCATCCCATAGCACTGGCTGCCACACCATGGTTAACATGAAGCAGACTACACCATGAGACAGCTAGCTACTGAAATGCTAATGCAGAAAAATGGCTGAGATGAGTTCACCTCAACTGCAAGCCTTGATGCACAGGCTTGAGGTTTTTAAAGCACTTTGAGATTTATATCACAATGAATTTAAAGTCACAAGTACAAACAACGTCACAGTGTTCAGTAGAACACATGCAGTCATGGCCTAAAGTGTTGGCACCCCTGAATTTTCTCCCAGAAATGTATTGCAATTACACATTGTTATACATGTTTGTTTCCTGTGTGCGTGTTGGAACACAACAACTTTGACATAATTTCACATAAAACTCCAAAAACGGACTGGACAAATTTATTGGCACGTTTTCAAAATTGTGGCTAAATAACCGTTTTAAGCATATGATGCTCATTTAAACTCACCTGTGGTAAATAACTGATAACAGGTGAGACAATATAAACATCACCTGAAACCAGATAAAAAGGAGAGAAGTTGATGCAATCTTTGCTTTGTGTCTGTTTGTGCCACACTAAGCATGGAAAACAGAAAGAAGAGAAGTGTCTGAGGACTTGAGAACCAAAATTGTGGAAACATATCAACAATAACTCAAGGTTACAAGTCCATCTCCAGAGATCTTGATGCTCCTTTGTCCACAGTGCGCAACATAATCAAGAACTTTCAACCCATGGCACTGTAGCTAATCTTCCTGGATGTGGATGGAAGAGAAAACATGATGAAAGGATGCATCGCAGGATAGGATGGTGGATAATCAGCACAAATCAAGTTCCAAAGAAACTCAAGCTGTCCTGCAGGCTCAGGGTGCATCAGTGTCAGCACAAACTATCCGTCGACATTTGAATGAAATGAAACGCTATGGCAGGAGACCTAGGAGAACCCAACTGCTGACACAGAGACATAAAAAAAGCTAGACTGCAGTTTCCCAAAATGTACGTGAGTAAGCCCAAATCGCTCTGGGAAAACGTCTTGTGGACAGAGGAGACTAAGATTTTTTTGGTAAAGCTGATCATTCTACCGTTTTCCCGAAAACGGAATGAGGCCTACAAAGAAAAGAACACAGTACCTACAATCAAATATGGTGGCGGTTCAAAGATGTTTTGGGCTTGTTTTGCTGCTTCTGGCATGAGGTGTCTTAACTGTGTGCAAGGCATCGTGAAGATTTTGGGTCACAATGCAGGAGCCAGTGTCAGAAAGCTTGGTTTACGTCGTAGGTCATGGGTCTTCCAGAAAGACAATGACTCCAAGCATACTTCAAACAGCACCCAGAAATTAATGGAAACAAAGTGCTGGAGAGTTCTCAAGTAGCCAGCAATAAGTCTGGATGTAAATCCTACTGAACACCAGTGGAGAGATCTTGCTGTTAGGAGAAGGCACCCTTCAAATATGATAGACCTGGAGAAGTTTGCAAAAGAAAAGTGGTCCAAAATTGCAATTGAGAGGTGTAAGAAGCTTGTTGATGGTTATAGGAAGCAATTGGTTTCAGTCATTTTTTCCAAAGGGTGTGCACAACCAAATATTAAGCTGAAGGTGTCAATTTTGTCTGGCCCATTTTTGGATTTTTGCGTGAAATTATATCACACACACACACACACACACACACACAGGAAATAAATGTGTGTAACAAAACGTGTAATTGCAATAATTTTCTGGGACAATATGGACAAACAGACAATACCCAAATCAAACACGTCACATTTTATTCTACAGTAAATACTTTATATAATGAGTTATAAGCAGAATGTGCGTGCTGTTAGCATTGCCCCAAAAGTTTTTATTTTATTCGACTGTCATATTTTTGATTCACAATTATGCAAATACAATAAAAGCTCTTTGAGGATGGGGTAATGCTCGTGCCTGAATTTGAACAGAAAATAGCCCATGAGAGTGAATGACTAATTCTTCAATGTAGGTCACAGGTCTGCAGCTCGTTCAACACAATAAAACACCACTTTTGTTGGCCATTACTACACTCCTACACGTATCTCCATAACACAGTCCACCCAACTTCATTTAAAGATGGGTGGAGTTCTGGTGCCAAGTCGGCAATGTATTACAACACCTTAAGCCAATCAAATATTTCTGCACAGGTTTGCATAGTTGATAACAAACCAATAAAAACAATTCAGTAAATTACATACTTGCTCAGCGTCTGGATTAAACCGTGCTTTAACCACAAGTAGCATCCGCATGTGCCTCGAAATAAATTTCAGATTTACTGTTGGCCAAACTGTACTGGACTACCATAGCCAATCAAAAAACAGGCCATCACATCAGCATCCCCCAGCGACTCATCACATGGGAGAGGAATTAAAACTATGCTTAGGAACACTGACTTTGGTGCTTGTACGAAAGCTAGATTCTCTCTGAGCAGCTTTCGGTATATTTGTGGAGTATATTTTCTGAGCACAGCATGCACTACAGCTGTGCAGGGATCCCCACACTGTTAACTTGTAGCCACAGCACAACAGGCAGTGGAGATAAAAAAAAATATTTTAAAAAGGTATATAAATTTAATACCGTGCCTTTATAGAGACCAAAATCATTGCGGTATTGTTAACATTTGCTGAAATTATTCAGAAACCTTTAACAATAATAACCCTGCTGTTATTTGTGGTATATTACCATCATGTCACCCACACTTGAGTTGCATTTGAGGATATGTACTACATAAATACAAATGAGCCATAAGACAGAGATAGTAACTGCAATAAGAACAACAATTTGCATAAATACAAAGGGGTATACCATTCTCCTGCCAAAATACATTTACATCAAAAACTGTTAGATTTAAAATGAACAAAATACGTTGGTTGGGTGACTAAACTACATACTGTAACATCGTATACAATAAGTAAAGTCTGTAGACACAATGTGGAGAAGTTGAGGAAGAAGATGGTCAAAGCTGTTATTATTGTTATAATTAAGCCTATTTGTTATTGTTGCTAAATATGCACATCAAAAGAAGGAGACAATCTCACATTTGCAGTTGAAATTAGTGTTCAATAAGTCTACCGCCTGGGTCTTTAATAGATGATGGTACTTTCTTAGGCTACAAAAGCACTCGAAATGAAGTGCAGGCACATGTTTTTAAAAGCAGGATGCAGTGGCTAAGCTACCTGGGCCAACATTCCCATGCACAGCTCCAGCTGGTTAAATGAGCTTGTAAGGAAGCCGGGAATTTCCGAGTGTGGATACTAAGGATGCATTAACGATTCATCGCCAATCAAGCGTAAAAGGATGAGTCGGGTTTGCTTGTGCATGTTGTTTCATTGGTATAATGGGCTATAATATAAGTCTTGATATAATAGGCTAATTTGTAGGACATTTCAGAATATTACAATAATGCACAAGAGGGCAAATTAAACAACGGAGTTTTCAATGTTCGGTTCCCCCTAGCAGCAAAGTAGGCTAATTGACTCAAGACTTCGGCATAGTGCAACTATTTACTGAACTTCAGACAAATACAAATACAGCCATCATCTCAATTATGCTGGAAAATCCCTAAAGGAAAATAAATAAATTGGTCTAAACAGTGTTCAGTTTCAAGAGTACGCAGATACAAATATACGCAGAATTCATTCTTAAATGGGCTTTCATCTCTGAAGCGGAAAAAGGGCAACTCCAAATCCTCGAGGATGTGTAGCGTTTTTACAAGAGTAGGTAACACTAAAAGCTTCAGTTTACATCACTGACAAGCTGTTAGCAAGTTGGACAGATAAAGCATGAGATTTCCCCCATTCCCAAGTCTTACATTCTCACTCCATAGTGGTGTCACTGCTTCTGTCATGTTTTCACTGATTCAAAACAAAACCATCCTGCATGCTGCACCTGTGTATGGGGGAATGGTGCTGGAGAGCATATAAAGATTTTTTTCATGAGATATATATACCAAGGTTTTAAGAGACCTTGGTAAACGTCTGGGGTTTTTTTAACCGTGGTTTGCAGTGAAACAGGTAACCACTTCATATCTAGGGCAGAGACCACCTGCCTTCCCTTTCTGCCTCCAACACACAACTGAAAAAGTCTAATAAAGCAAGTGAGGTGGACCAAGCAGTCGATGCCAGCAGGCACGGCTCAGCCCCCCCCCACACACAAAGTTTGATCCATGTTTCTCAAACATAATAAAAACAAGAGACCAGCGAGTTGAAACCATAAAATGTTTGTTTTTTTATCTTATCTCTGAATTGAACTTGAACCCATTCCAAGTTCATGCGAGGCAATTGTTCAACTTAAACTAAACAAGAGTAATACCATGATGTTCACAGCTGCAGAAACTGCTGTAATCCTAGTGGTGGCTTAAGTCCAAAGTGTTTTAAAACATTCAGTGATAAATGTGAGTGTGTAGTCTAAACATTCCACAAGGTCAGGCTCGAAAGAGCCTCGTGTGCCATTTAATGCTTATCTTCAGTCTCCATCGAAGGAGAGAAAGAACGAATAACGCTTAGGCTAATATTTAATACACAGTGCAGAGGGGTGGATTTGGAGCTGACACGCGACACCAACACAAATCTGCTGTTTTCTCGAGTGCTGGCTGTAGCAAGCAGCTCGAGCGAGTCCAGCCCTGTGTCGAGTACAGGCATCATGTCAGTCCAGTCTGTGCACGGGACATTGGGTTTCCTTCACGTCCTCAAGTACAGTGGGAAAGAATGTAGCCCAGCAGGGCGACGCCTCCACGGGGCCCTCACCTCCCATTACACGAACCGACTTGGGTTACATCTGTTCCATTTTTCACATTCCTGCAGTTTTCATGTGCAAATCAACCACCGTTGAGAGCATCCGCCTGCGATGTATTTATCCAAGAATGTAGCGATTACGCTCCATCAGCACGACCCGGCATATGTGAAATGTTACGCTTTCCTACATCGGGCGAAGTATATCAGCCTGGATCACAACGGTACTGACAACGGCTACCATCATACCAACACAAAGCCTAGACGTTCAATAACACAAACAGTCGACACAATCTTACTCTCGCGCCGACAGTTTCCAAAACAAATGTTTTGTTCCTAACGCGACGAAAGAAGATGAACTAGGAGCTGCTACACACGAAAAAATAAATAAACAAAATACAAACACGCGACCTTAGGCAGTGGATGAAACAATCAGGTGATGTATTGACTCGTGAAGCATTACCCTCCAGCTCACGTTTCATTACGTAACTACACGAGCAAACTAGCTACAATGGCGATATATATTCCTCAAACAGCAGTTATAAATAAGTAGCTAGCTAGCCAATCATTATGCATAGTACAATAACAAACAATATTACGTCCATCACGAGGACATGTACATTCACAGCAAAACACAGCCAAAAATCAGTGCAACTAATTAGATAATAATTTAAAACAAATGTGGATATACGAGGTCGTTATGTATACCAGAGGGCAACGATAAACAACTAGCTAGCTACACACCTGAGTCGATGTAGATCGCTAGAGATTAGCTTGGTAGGTTAATTTTAGCTAACGTTCTAGTGAAATAATTCCGTCACACATTAAATCATAAGCTTAATTTCATACAGAAAACTCGTATTTTACATTAAACTATTTATTCATAATTAGTCAACGAACTCAATATACCTGCTCGGGAAGTTAATTCATAACCTTGAACTAATGTTAGCTAATGTTCATACCAGAGTCTACTGCTTGTTTTTTCTCTTTTGGCACGGGCAAGACAGCAAAAATTAACTGAAAAACAGGCTATCCGCTAGCTAACCAGCTAACCCGGCTAAGTTAGCGAACGTCCATTAGCATTTACGAATAAAACCATCGCACGAAATGAAATGACGGTCGACGAGTTGAGCAATCCAAGTACTTGAGAATGATAATCACATTTTAAGAAGACACGAAACACTAAGCAAAAACCATGCCGACTTGCATTGTATCTATTCCCTATTGTCATCTCCTTAGCTAGCTAATGTTGCTAGCTTGCTAAACAAGTAGCTAGCTAGCAGTACTCATGAAGTTAACTAGCTAGCTAACGTTGGCTAGCTATAGCAAGCTTTGGTTTCCGCCTTGTGGAGCCGTTCTCAATTGCGAAACAGTTTGTGTGTGAAACCCAAGAAGGGATAACACGAGTCATCCCGCAATTCAAGCTAGCACCCGTTAGCCACAACGAACCCTCGCATTAGCTTAGGCAAACGGCTAGCGGAGAAAATAATGTTTAGTTGTGACGTCTTACCTTTTTAAGGTTTAGGTCTGGTGCTACCGGACTTTTTGTAGTTTTTGAGCGAAGTAGAAAATTTCCACTATTAATCCACATACAGAAGTGTGTTCGTCCTCATCGGTTTCGCCCCGTACACTTAGCTACGACGATTGTCGTGTCTGTTCAGTGAATAACTGAACCGCCTCTCCCCGAAATCTCTCTCGATAGGTCGTACGTTCTCGCGCTCTCTCATTTCGCTTTTTATTTTTTACTCGCGTTCTCGCCCACTCATCTCCAGCCAGATGTAGTTGGAGACGGGAGATTTTTTTTTTGTACACGCTTCCAGCTTTTTCAAAGCATGCAGCAAATACACATAGCGTCAGGGTAAAAACAAATATACCTGAATTTCTTATGAGGATGTCGCTTCTCGGCTCACTCATTTGCAAGAGTCCGCTGAACGTCAAGTGTGTTTTTCGCGTCGCTTAAAGGGCCAGCGTGGTTTAAAATAAAAGCTACACTATACAAATCACACAACACTGAGCAGCCTTTCTTGTAAAATGTTGTTTTGTCGTCGGCAAATTTAAGCTATTTGTTGAAAATGATTAATTATTTATAATGAATTATTTTTAAACGCATCCGATTTATATTAAGTTACAGATTTTATGATTAGATGATTAATTTAGATTAGATTGATACTTTATTGATCCCGAAGGAAATTTAGCAGCCAGTATCAGACACACAACACTGTACAGTAACCATAATAAGAGTGTACACATATAACAATAAACAATAACAATAATAAATATACCAGATTCCTCCTATGTCAATTTTATTGAATATGACATATTGAGAAATGTCATATATGACATGGCATGAGTACTTGTTTCTTGTTCTGTTGTAAACACTCCAACATGATCACCATGATCAAGATAGTCTGTAAAAATATCTGAACTATCTAAGGTTACAGTACAGACACACAAGCTGAATTACAATCAAGTGTCTCACAAACCAACAACCTTAGTAATATTTTCTTGTAAAAGTGTCCTTTCTAACACACAGAGACTACACTGCACACGTTAGTGTAGCGTCCAGTCCAGTCCCTGGGTCCTCAGGCCATTGCCAGCTGTCTCGTTTGAAGCCTGTGGAGACACAAGCTGTGGCTACAGCAGACAAGCATTGAAAAATGTTCCAGGAGGGCTCCTGGCAGGGGCCAGTGGGGGCTCACTGGCTGAGCTGAGCTCTGAGTAATGGGTCGAACCCCCCCCTAAAAACAGACCTACCAAACCCACGGTCCCGACCCGCCCCACGGCCCTGACCCGCCCCACGGTCCTGACCCGCAGCACAGCCACTGCTGAAGCGGCACGGTGAATCATTTGTTACGTCTCCTATCCAAGCCTGCATTAAAAGCAGTAGGTTGAAGGAACTCATTGGTGCTCAGTAGAGGTGGGGAGGGGGGGGGGGGGGGGGTTGATGGCTGGAATGTGATCAATCAAGCTGCATTTATAAGGAGGGGATGGGGAGCGCTTTGTACTCCTAAACATCAGAAGCTTTGTTCCTGCTGTCCATATCATGTTTACAGCTGTTCACGCTACTTCAAGGCTAGAATAACATGATCACTATGAGAGGCAATCTGACTGGTTGAAGTTATGAGAAAGCGCAATATTATATCTGAGGCCCGGGGCAGTAATCAGAATGTGTGTGTGTGTGTGTGTGTGTGTGTGTGTGTGAGTGAGAGAGAGAGAGCGAGAGGGAGAGAGAGAGAGAGAGAGGGTGGGGGGGGATTCGTGTGCTGACATTTGTGATGGATAAGTATTAAAGTAACCTTCAAAAAGCTGCCAAAATAAATAAATAAATAAAAAATCTCCTCTCTGAGACTCAGTGTCCTCAATCCTTCATTTCACAGTCTGCCTGTGGGGGCCGTGGGCTTCTTCTTATCAGCTCATTCATGAGGATCATTGATGTTACGGTTCCTCCATCCACAGATAGGCTGGAGGGGGCATGTGCCCAGCGGGTGTAGTGACTGCAGGGGGCATGTGCCCAGCGGGTGTAGTGACGGGCCTGTTGTGCACCTCCTCTGCATCCCTTCATTTCTCGGTCACTTCAGCTGCTTGAAACCCGAGGCACCAGACGCAGGCTGGACTTGACCTACATTTCTGTCTCCCAACTGTTCTGTGATGTCAGTTTGGTTTGCTTTTCTTTTCCTCTGTTTTTCTTTCTGTTCTGCGTTCACTCCATCCCTCCAATATTGCACCCTTCCACTCTCATCCAGCAGGAGGTAAGGGAGGTGTTTATTTTTTCAGGGTTCCCGTGAGGCTAGGGTGTCACGGCAACCCCCCCCCAAAACCCAGTACAATGGGCCAATTACCCAGCACAGCTATAAACCTGAAGCTGTTACAGCACTGAGTGTGTATGTGAGCAAGACAAAGAGACAGAGGTCTGTGTGTGTGTGTGTGTGTGTGTGTGTATGAGACAGAGAGAAAGACAAAGAGACAGAGTTCTGTCTGTGTGAGTAAAAGAGAGAAATAATGTTTATGTGTGCGCGGCTGTGTTTGTGAGAGAGAGAGAGAGAGAGAGAGAGAGAGAGAGAGAGTGTGTGTGTGTGTGTGTGTGTGTGTAGGCACTTTTACAAAGACGTTTTACATACTGTGCTTGTTTTATTTGGGAGACTTTTGACTGTCACTCAGTTCCCCTGGCTGAACCTACCCATGAGTCCTTTAGAAAAACACCTCACACGCTTTCAGATGACCAGCACACCACAGAGGTGATTCTGGGAATGGAGACGTCTCCTCATCACACAGTTTACCCCTCTCTCTTCTACATTTGTAGAAGTCTTTTGTCCCTTTTTGAAAATGAATGTGTGTATATGATAGTGTGCCTTTACACACACTTATTAACCCATACAAATTAGCACAGTGACTCATATCAGAAACACACACACACACACACACACGTATGTCAGCATCAAAGTCCTATTCCTGCTGGCTCTCTTGCAAGCAAAACTCTAACTAAAAGCTATTGATTTCAATGCCCCTAAACTGGTGGTTGTGTAGAAGGAAGCCGTTAGAGCGGTTCAGATTAATGAGGCTCCATTAACAAAAAGTGCAGGGAAGTGCAACAGCATGAAACAGGAAAGCCAGAGGCAACCCAGCGAAACGCTCCGACTTCTGGATGTCTCACAAACATGTCTTGCACATTCACAGGAGATCCCACAGAAGCAAACAGGCCTTACTCATGATAGAGCTGTTTACAAAATCAGTCCAGAGAATCAAAGGGGTGATCAGCCTTCATTTTTAATATCAGTTCAACACAAGTGGTTGTTGTGGGTGTTGGAACACCTCCCATGCTGAACAGTGGCATCTCAGCGGTTAAGGAACTCAACTGGAACCCAGAAGGTTATCAGTTTAAGCCCCTCCTCTACCAAGTTACCACTGTAGGGACCCTTGATTGCTCAAAATGTACTGAGTCATAATTGCTATGGATAAAAGCATTAGACAAATAATGTAAAGGAAGGCTCCTCTGTTCACTGTTTCCATTCTCTGTCCACTGTGAGACTTTCAGAGTGGTTGCTATTCTGAAATTACTCTGCTACATGTAACTTCCTCTCAAGGGCAGGATATTTCAGGCAGGACAAAGATTTTCACAGAACAAAGCTTCAGTGTCTGCAAATCAAGAGCTTTCAGTAAGATTACAACAAACATCAGTTATATGGCCAATTCACTAAAAGATGTACATGCTTTAATTAGCTGTTTGTCTGTTTGCATAGTAAAACCTTTTGGTGTGTTACATCTGTTGTACTTTATACTTGTGTTATGGATCCACTGCAAATTAGGTCTCAGGCACTGTATAAGGTCCAAACTGAATTGCATAAGTAACAGTGTAAACTGAATTGAAACCAACTGGATCGAGTCTGCTTTTTGCTGTCTGACGGATCACAGCAACAGGCAATTATAGAAACACCAGCTAGTCAGAGAAATAATAGTGGAAAACAAGTGATTACATACAAACACAAAAGACAAAGAAACTGGAACAGAGATAAAAGGTTATAGTGAACCAGAGTGTGTTGGTTATATATAACCACATATAACCACAGTACTGTTACACGGTTCCTACATTCACAGGAAGAGAGAGAGACAGAGAAAACATAAAAAACACAAGAATAAAGGGAGAGAGACACTATTAAGAGAGAGAAAGATTATTTAGGTGGTGAACATAAAAAAGACACACATTACACCCCCACCCCCACACACACATGAATAATAGCTTAGGGAATATGTACATGAGTGAGTTGTGCAATGGTGGACATCAGCTCTCCTGTTACAGCATCGGCCTGTACATAATAGAAGCCTAACCTAAGGGCTCACACTGTTTTCTCATATGCACACACACACACACACACACACACACACACACACACACACACACACACACACAGAGTGAGTCATGCTCTAATGCTCACACAGAACATAGAGGCTCATATCCAGATCCATACACACACACACACAGTATCCATAAATGGTGGAAAGTGGTTTTGGGAAATCATGAAACCCTTAAAGTGTAAAGGGGCTCCAAAACCTTTATTTAAATCGGCGAGAATGGTGCTATTATTAGCGCTGAACAAGTTTTATTTTCAAACAGTGTATTACACAATAGTGCACTAACACACCATGATTTATTGGCGGAAATATATTGTGATGTGCTAGTTAACACCCCACCTCACGCACACGCTCAAACACACACCCTGTCCCTGTGGGGCAGACAGACACAGATGGCTCCATTGAACGCCTGCATATTTGACATTCCAGCCCATATTCTGGTGTCTGCCCACAGTTGGAGTGTGTCCAGCGCTCACTCTCTCTCCATCCCTCTCTCCATCCTTCCCGCCCATTTCCGAGCAGCCGATCTTCTTTTCAAATGCCCATGCTCAGAGATCGCTTAGCATCACAGACCCACACATGACAACGGCCATCGCAGTTCACCCATGTCCAAGAACCACGTTAGCTTTGTGTCGGCGTAAATGTGACTTGTTTCGACATAAAGATGGTAGCTCCTCTCTCTGTCTCTCTTTCACTCACACACACACACACACACACACACAATTCTTATCATAGCTTAGTACTTCCACAGGTCTGATCCTCTCACATTGCATTCTCCGACAACACATGCACACACACAAAGATAGCAGAACTACAGACAGTGATACCTTCCAGCAGAAAACTAACCCTGAGAACTCTGCCTTCCTGCTCTGCCTTCCTGCTCTGGCTTCCTTTTCCACCACAGACTCATCCACTGGTGGCACATGAGAGCATGTGAGGGACTGAGTGAATGTGTGGAGTGAATGAAAGCATATTGAAGAGTGTGTGAGTGAGTGAGTGAGTGAGTGAGTGAGTGAGGGACTATGAACATTTACCATAAATGACCAATATAAAAGTCCTCTGCCTGAAAGTGTGTGTGTGTGTGTGTGTGTCTGTGTGTGTGTATGTATGCATGTTGCAGTATATGAACAATATAAAGCTTGCATGTGTGAATGTGTGTGTGCATGTGTGTATGCACATTTATATGAGTAGTTTAAATGTCCCCTGTTTGCATGTGTGTGTGTGTGTGTGTGTTTCCAGTATGAGTACTTTAAAAGCCCTCTGCTTGCTCAGACTGGAAGCGAGTGCAGTGATGGAACTCCAGTTGGAGCCTCACAGCTGTAGGGGGGTGGAGCAGCCATCTCACACCCCCCCACCCCCACCCCCAGGGACAAGCGTGAGGGTGGAGGAGGACGCCAGGAGGACGCAAAGAGGACGGCTGGGCAGATTAGAACAAGCATATCCATCATAGGGATGGGATTACGGGATCACACACGCACCATAACTCCAGCGTGATCGGGAGTCTGCGTCCAGCCTCGAGCAGGAGAGACCAGGACCCAGCTGTAATATCTCCTGATGGATGAAGTTCCCTGTTTTCATAAGTGGAGCTGACGAGTGTGTAAATGATATTGGACTGCTGGGCCGTGATCTGTTTAAGGGTGTCATAAATACTGGTGTGTTTAACAGACAGAGCGTCTCCCCTGGCTCTCTGTGGGATCCACACACAGGCACGTCTCCCCTGGGTCTCTGTGGGATCCACACACAGGCACGTCTCCCCTGGGTCTCTGTGGGATCCACACACAGGCACGTCTTTTGCAAGGGCTGGAATATACAGGAAAGGGTTAGAAGGAAGAGAGGAAGATTAAAAAGGGTGATTATGACAGAGAGAGAGAGAGAGAGAAATGGTGGGAAAGAGAGTAGGAGAGCGAGGGATACAGAGAGGGTGGGAAGAGAAAAATAAAGATGTTTCAGAGGGTCTTAGAGGGTGGGAGTAAGGGCAGTTAGGAAAGAGGAGAGAAAGGAAAGAGATCTGGAGAGAGAGAGTTGTAGAGAACGAATGGGAAAGAGAGAATGGGAGAGAGAAGAGAAGGAGAGAGGGAGAGAGAGAGTGGGAGTGGGGTAGAGAAAGAGAGAGAGAAGGAAAGAGTGGAAGTGGGAGAGAGAGGGTCTAGGGGAGACCTGTGAGGTCATAAATAAGACTAATGAAATGGCTCAGCTCGGGGAGTCTGGGGCTCAGGGCCTTTACATTGATTTATTCTGATTGTGTCCCTACACCCTGCAGACCCATTCATTACCTAACCCCTAGCATTTACATTACATTTCTCTCACACACTCTTTCTATCTCTCTCCTTTCCCCTCTCCCTCACTCTCTTTCTCCCTCTCTTTTCTCTCTCCTTTCCACTCCCCATTTCTCTCTCTCTCTCGTTCTGTCGGTGAGCTCCCTAACCTGCTCTCGTCAGTGCAGTGTGGAGTAGAGCCCACACATCCCACCAGACTCTCCAGTACTGTGTGTACATGCTTAATGAATTTGATCTCCTTTCAAGTTTGTCGTGCTGGTAATCAGAATCACTCCATGCCATATATAGGGGTGTGTGTGTGTGTGTGTGTGTGTGTGAGAGAGAGAGAGAGAGAGAGAGAGAGAGAGAGAGAGAGAATGTGTTTGCATTTAAAACCTGTGTGTCAGCAGAGAGACATAAACCATCATGGTTTAATACCCCTGTGGGTCAACTCATCTACCATCACATCACCCTGCAGCACACACAAGCATGGACACAGACTTGTCTTTTGAACACACACACACACACACACACACCCACACTATAGCAGAATAGACATTAAAGATAGATGGCTTTACATTACAACGCACCCTGTAGCGATTTCCCTCATCTGAAATATCATCTGTGTGCAAGTGTGTGTATGTGTGCAAAAGGGAGACAGACGTGCAGACAGACGTGCAGACAGACAGATAGAGTACTGAGTGTTAGCAAACGCATCAGATAATTTACAAAACCGTTTCAAGTTTAAGAGTGTGTCCAACACCTACGAGGCCAGACTAGGAACTCTTTAAAACTGAAAAAAAGAGAGATTCAACTAGTGCAAATATACTGATTGACAAGTCTTATTTTTGAATCGCTTTGAATTACAACTAAATAAATCTAACATTACAATATGGACGAGGAGGGACCATCTTTTCCCTGGTGCAGGTCTTTCTACTGCTCCTTGTGGATGAGTCACGTTTTCCTTGCTGGGTTTCTCAGGGACTCTTCTCTCCACATTTCTCCCTCCTGTGAGAGCGTTTGCCAATCCTTCCACATAGTCTTTGACAGTGTAATCAAAGGTTACGATGTTTGTTGACATAATTTTTTTTTGGAACTTCAATCAATTACACTGCCAGTATCTTGGACCATGAAATGTTGTCCATCTATTTTCCACACATAATGTACTTCCTTTAAATATGGGTTCCTCCGTCAACGAAACGACACGGTAATGATACGATCCCGTACGGCATAACAGGATGACATGTGATGCGTTATGGTGCATTAGAGTGGATAAGATAGCATATCGTAGCATCCTGTATGATACATAACAAAATATACTGTACAAAGATGGCAGGAAGGAATCAATGGCATTAGTACTATGGTTCTTGATATGCAGTTTTCAAACAAACTGCTAGGCCTTGAGGGAGTGAGGAATTATGGGTAAAACCTAAAAGCTTAACCAAGCCATTACTGCTTTACTCCAATGAGACGCCGGCAGGCTAAGGTCTGTTATTTTTGCCGGAACTGTCAGCGCTCCCCTCCCCCACCCTTGGGGGTGTTTGCTCACGCTGAGCACAGCTATGGTGGAGAAACCCAGAAGTGGTCCGGAACAGAACCATGGAGCTGTGAGGGGTGAGAGAGGGGGAAACGTGTACAGAATAGAATTCTTTAGAAGGCAGTGGGAAGGTTCCGGAACGCCGAAGGAATACAGACTGGGGGTGGGAGGTGGGGACGGGGGGGGGTGAGAGGAAAAGATGAGTGAAAAAAAAAGATGTGTTAATGAATGCTGTGTGCTCAAGCATAATGATTAGCAACATCTATCTGAGAGAGTGATAAAGAGAGAGAGAGAGAGAGAGAGAGAGAGAGAGAGAGAGAGAGAGAGACAGATGGACACAGACAGAGAGAGAGAGAGAGAGAAAGAGACAGATGGACACGGACAGAGAGAGAGAGAGAGAGAGAGAGAGAGAGAGAGAGACACACACACACGGACACACACAGAGACAGAGACATAGAGACAGATGGACACACACAGAGACAGAGAGAGAGAGAGACACTCACAGATGGACACAGAGACATCGAGAGAGAGAGAGAGAGAAAGAGACACACACACGGACACACACAGAGACAGACACAGAGACAGATGGACACACACAGAGACAGAGAGAGAGAGAGAGACACACAGATGGACACAGAGATGGAGAGAGAGAGAGAGAGAGAGTGAGAGAGAGAGAGAGAGGGAGAGACACACACGGACACACAGAGACAGAGAGAGAGAGACACACAGAGATGGACACACAGAGACAGAGAGAGAGAGAGAGAGAGAGGGAGAGACACACACACGGACACACACAGAGACAGATGGACACACAGAGACAGAGATAGACAGACGGACATAGAAAGAGAGAGAGAGAGAGAGAGACACAGATGGACACACACAGAGAGAGACAGACAAACACAGCGAAGTTTATTGTGTTAGACAGATCTAGTCCCTGAGGTATAAAGGTGAAGGCACTAGCTTTTTCCTGCAGCCTTTCCTTATCAAACACGTGGAACAGCATGAGAATACAGATACAGATACAGATACAGATACAGATACAGTTTGTTGTGGCCTTATTTGTGATCACATCTCTGCTTCTTAAAACATGAAACATATGGCTGTTTGTAACATGGAGCGCTTGGTAACCATGATGACTAAACAACTTCAGGCAAGAAGTGTGTGAAAAAGGTGATTTCATAAGGAGCAGGGGGTTCTCCGCACGCATTTGAGGTCGTCATTGGGGTAAATGCGGAAACTGCCCCGTTTTTGAATCGGACTGAACAACACAGAACTGAACAACACAGTACACTGAACAACACTGAATAACACAGAAGAGAACTGAACAACACAGAACTAAACACCACTGAGTACACTGAACAACACTGAGTACACTGAACAACACTGAGTACACTGAACAACACTGAGTACACTGAACAGAACTGAACAACACAGAACTAAACAACACAGTACACTGAACAACACTGAGTACACTGAACAGAACTGAACAACACAGAACTAAACAACACTGAGTACACTGAACAACACTGAGTACACTGAACAACACTGAGTACACTGAACAGAACTGAACAACACAGAACTAAACAACACAGTACACTGAACAACACAGAACCACACTTTTGTGTTCTAAGTAATTGTATTAAATAAAATGTTCTCACTACAATAGCAGATCATTTTTCGTTTTAAGCAGTTAAACAGAAAAACTATTTGTCTACATAGAGAAAACATTTTACCAAATAACCTTATTTAAAACAAGGAAAACAAATAAAGACACAAGTTCAATAATATTCTAATACAAAACACAGAGTAACTGCTTCTCAAATAACATTAATACATCATGTGGATTCCTCATAAATATGGAACAAATGTGTGCGGACGTGGGTGGGGTGTGTGTTTGAATTTTATGTCAGTGTGAATCTCAGTGGTTATGAATTCTGCACTGAAATCAGTAACATTGTGGGAAAAAAACACTGTAGAAGAGGCGGCATATATTCAGATGATAAGCTGGTGCAAAACTAAACTGTCTGTCTACCTGCGGAATGCTTGTGGGTGATCTGGCGGGAAAACGATTCCAGGTTTTATGGCTTAAAAGCTCCTGGCTACGGCTGGTGATCAAGGGAATAGCTGGGTTTGTCTTCTACAGTCCCTCTGACTAACACCTTCCAGAAAGACAGAGAAGGCTAGAGACAGTGAGAGAGAAGTGTGTAAAGTAGAGAGAGGGTGAGAGAGAGACAGTCACTATTCTAAGCCACTAACCACACTTCTTGCTCTATGTAATAACAATCTATATCCTGTTAATATAATTACAGTTATTATTACTGATTTAGTTTGATCTAGATTTTAATGTTCTCCTAGTCATGACAATGCTACATCAAGCTGAACTGAACTAAGAGAGAGAGAGAGAGAGAGAAAAAGAGAGAGAGAGAGCAAAGGAGCGAGAAAGTAATGTGATAGAAAAGCTGCAGTTTTGCCCTGAGGTGAACCTGAGCGAGTCTTCTTTAGACACTTCTCTCTAGGAGAGAAATACTGACACTCCTGTTTAAAACATGTATAGTGTAGAGTTCAAGACGTGTGTTAATAAAGTGTGCATGAGCTGCTGGGTTTATTTTCATGCTCATTTGTATTATTGAACTAAACACTGATGAGACTTATTTCTCCCTCACTACTTGTCTTTTGTACACACACACACACACACACACACACACACACAGTGTCCCTCCATCCCTAATGAAAACTGCTCAGTCTGGTGTGCATAATGTTGCTATTCTCCTGCATTTCCTCAGTAGGGTTAAAGGTCAGTAGTGACACACACAGATGTAGGGCAGAGGTCAACAGTAATTAACACAGTAGATGTGACCCTTCCCCCAGTGGTATGAACTCAGGATTAATCACAGTCACACCCCATTCAGCTTTCATAATGACATTGTGGATTAATGAGTCTCTTTCAGACAAAACACACACACACACAAACACACAAGACAGTCGAATCATAGAATATCACAGTATTATTGTCTTCCCTGTCTCAGATCCACTGACTCTATACTCATACTAATGTAGATTAGAGAAAATCGCCATTGAGAGCTGAGTTTGCCCCCACCGTTCTACTGCTCTACACCTCCACCTCTCCACTCCTCCTTCTTCCATCTCTGATTTTTCTCTTTTTCTTCCTGATCCACAGTGTGCAACTGATCAGAGGGATGCTGATCTTGGGCAGCCATTACTGAATCAATATCCTCCTCTCACACACACACACACAAACTGTTTCTCTCTTGTTTATTTCCCAGGAGTAACGAGGCCTTCACTTATGTATTCACAAACTTGCGCACAAACACTCATTTTTAACCATATCAGACGTTTTATAGTCCAAAACTATGATTATGGTTTTGTGTATAGCGTGTTCCATATGTTGTGTATGTATGTTGTGTGTAGAGTGTTGTGTCTTGTATATTGTAAACACACACATATAGGAGCAGTAGCCTGACCAGTGACAGGTCAGAGTGCCTCTAGGTGTCTGCATGCCTGATTAATGATGGCACTATGGCCTTAACCAAAAAAGAAGCTTAGAAACAGGATGAACTGGTATTTTGTGTCTGTGGGAGTGAGAATGTGGTTGTCTCCTGTATAGGCTACGTTTGTGGTGTCCATTATATCGGCAGAGGGTGTGTGTGTGTGTGTGTGTGTGTGTGAGACAGTGTTCAGAGGTAAATGAAAAGATTTTAGTTCCCATGTTTCCTTCAAACCAGTTACTGAAAACATTTAAATACACGTCTGACAGGAGTTTCTGTTTAATGATGAAGTCAACTACTGCCTCTGTAGGTGTTCCACTTGGAGCAAGAACCAATCAGTGCATCTCTACCATCTAACTGGAAACCCCTAGAGCCCATGGCAGTCTATAGTTGCCTTGACAACCAATTGGTAGCCTATATTAACCCCTGTAACTGTAGCAACAGAAGCAAATGCTAGTAACCTGTAACAACTCTAAAACTGCAATGACCTGTAATCATGTACACTGCAGAGGTGAAGTAACGTGTAGTGACTCGGGACTTTCAGAGGTGAAGGAGAGATGACCTCTGACCTGTTTCACAGGGTTAGTGTAGTGTCCTGTGTTTCCCTGTGTGTGTGTGTGTGTGTGTGTGTGTGTGTGTGAGTGTGTGTGAGTGTGTGTGTGAGAGAGAGAGAGAGAGAGAGTTTGCAGATAAAGTTTGCACACTCAGTGTATGTTCGGAGTTGTGTTTGAACTGAGAGCTGACTAGACCTCTCTACTCCACTGTAGTAAACAGTGTGTCTGGGAGCTACTGGCTTAATATTTATGGTCCATAGTAAATACACATACTCAAAATATGCATAGTGTGTGTGAGAGGACAAAAGCTGTAATTAATACCCTGTAACACCGACTGCCTCTCCTGGGTCAAACAGGGACTGGGCTAGAAGTAAAGCTTTGTTTTGGTTTTAGTATTACACAATGACACTCTCACTCACTCTCTCTCTCTCACTCTCACACAACAATTGCTAATAATAAACTGTCCCCCCCCATGTCCTTCTCTCTCCCTCTGTGAGAAGTGTGTGTGTGATTGCATGCTTGAATTTAAATCCTAGAGCTTCACCAGGCTCAGTCTGGTAAGCATAGCTTGACCCCTTCAACAGGTGCCATAAAGGAACACCTCAGTGCGTTATACTCTATTAGTGTTATATTCTATTAGTGTTATATTCTACCAGTGTTATATTCTATTAGTGTGTTATATTCTATCAATGCCCCCCCCCGTGTGTATGTGTTTGAAATTACAAGGGGGGGGCGGGCATAGTGCTGCATAAGATGAGGTGACAACTACATGTCCACACACGTGACTTTACAGATGCATGTCCACACACGTGCCTTTCTGGTGTCTATGGCAGACGCTCTCCCTCTCCCTCAGACTGGGTGTTAAAGACGACTGCTGCTTGGCAACCCCGTCGGGTCCCTGGAGGAGAGAGAAGCTCAGTCTGCTTGGATAATCACATTATGAAACAGTCTGGCAAAATGAGTCTGCTTGCTCCTTACCAGACAGAATGGGACGGACACACACACACACACACACAGTAGGTCGGGACATATCAGAATAAGATCAATGGGGCTGTCAGAGAGAGCAAAGAGGCTCCAGAAGATTTGAACCATGACCAATAAATAACATCCTACTGCTCGCTCTCTCTCTCTCTCTCACACACATACACACACACACACACACACACACGAAAAAAGAGCTCCCAGAGAGGAAGAGTAGGATAAGGAGGGCCTCCTAACCTTTCACCTCCATTTGGCAAACGTGTGTGTGTGTGTGTGCGCGTGTGTGTGTGTGCGTGCATGTGCGTCAGAGGGATTTTTGTGGACAGAGAGGAGCTGCATAATGGTGCCAGTCCACACACAACGTTATACACGCTGCTGGCTTCACTTGCAGACCCAGTCGTGTTAAACATTAGCTGCTGTTATCTGTGCATCGTAGTGCAGAGAACTGCTTTTATATTCCCCAGCCCTCTCCCACACACACACTCACTGCACCAGCACAGTCCCTGGGAAAAGCCCGTCTCTGTCCTCCAGAGGTGCCCGTCGCCACGGGACCTTCCGGAACAAAAGCTTCAGCGTGGCTCAGGCGCCTTGGCCTGCCGCCGCCTTTTCTTACGGAAACAAATAATAGAAGGGTTAAAAATAGCTCTCGAAACGCGGCTAACGACATCCTGCAACATCTAAGAAGAAGGAACAAAATAAAGAGAGAACAGCACAGAACGGTCACACGCCTGGTGGAGCAGGGCTAGTGCTGCATCCATCACGCCTGGTGGAGCAGGGCTAGTGCTGCATCCATCACGCTGGTGCTCTGTAACGTGGAAACGCCAGCTACGCTTCACATCCGCCACTCAACAGGGCAAACCGGAAACGCTTCGACAGAAAATGAAATAAATGAATTAATAAAAACCAAACCATGACAACAACCACAAAAAAAAAACCATAAGCAAATTATTACAAAATGTTCCAGGTCGGCATCTGTTCGCGTTATAAATATTTGAAATCCATGGGAAGGAGAACCAGATTACGTCCCCAAAATGAAAGGGGAGGGCAAATGAGACCCAGGTGGCTCTGTGGTGTAAGAACGTATGGTCCTTATAGGGGAACGGAAACTAGCAGCGGAGGGGGTGCCGAGCCTGCAAGCTTGATGGGTCCTGGGAGGCCTGTGGGAACGACTGCCCTGGAAGAACACCCCTGCATTTCCCTCCTCTAATGATGCTGGATGCCCGTCAGCCCCTCCGACACACGCTAGCGCCTGCACATTCATGCAGTGTATTTTGTTTTCCCATAATGCCCGCAACTATGTGGCTGGTACAATGTATATTTGTGACTCATGAAAGCATGAGAGTCTATAAAGGAGTCTTCAGTGCTCAGCGCAGCTTCACGTGTGTGGAGGTCCTCAGGGCTAACCTCTCTCTCTAGCTGGGATGTTGAATTACGTAATCACGCCGTAGAAAACAGCTGACACAACCAGTGTGTTAACCAGAACAGACCGATTCCATGTGGGGAGAAACCACAATGAAGTGATTCGGAAATGTTGACACATTCATACCAAGAACTTTTACAGATGCTTCACTGGTTAAGCTGAGCTGTCCAATAAAATAGATGAATAAACAATGAATACAGGTGAACTATAAATCAACAAACAAATAAACAAAACAAGTCCAACGTAAATGAATATATAATGAATACAGGTGCACTGTAAACAGTTGACTAACTTGCTGGTTGGCTACATTTTTCTTACCACCACGAGCACCACCAGACAAATACATAGTCGAAGTGTTAATATGTTAGAAAATCCATGTACAACAGTGCCCCCACCCCTCCTACGTTTTAGTTACAACACTAATACGTGTGATTCAGTTAACAGTGTGGAATAAAAGGTATTTTAGAAGTCCTGTGCTACACTGAACAATCTTTTACTTCAACACATAGTTTACATGGTTATTTTGAAGTTTTAAAAGCAAAGGGTTGCATACAACATTAAATAAAGTAGCTATACTTACTCTTGGTTTGTTATGTGTGTAAAGTGTGTTGACTTAAATTGTTCTCGATTTGTTTTTAGAAATGTGGAAAAAGTAATCGCGTGAAGGTCAGTGAAGTAAGCATGATTAATGGATTGTAATCGTGCTCCAACCTTAAATTATTACGGTAGGGAGAAACGCAGGAGAGACTTAACTAATCAAATTATTGTTCTGTAGGTAGTAGTCATATGATCCACTTTATATAACAAACAACTCGAAACACATCCAATCCAGTAATACCAGCTGGTTTTCAAAGCTGGTAAAATACAGTAATAAAAGTACATTTTAAAAATACATTTCCTATAAATTGATAATTATGTATCGTATTGGTTGCTAATATCAAAGGCTGCACACTAGAGGATTACAAACAAGAAGAAACCCTGGCAGTAGACATCACCACTGCCCGAAGGTTAAGCACATCCATGTTGCTTTAGAGAAGTCAGTGTGGAGTGATGACCCCCTCAGCCACAGTCCAAAGGAAACCTGGTCCTAAAACGATGAATACGACCTGCACTCGTGCTGGTGGCCCCAGAGCCCCAGAATGCAGAGCGTCTCACCTGCACCTTCAGGACACGCTTATGTCTCCATTCCCTCCCGTACCCAAACAAAACCCTTTAGATCTGAGGACAGAGGACATGCACCACCATTCATCACTGCTTTAGTTTAAAAAAAGAAAAATCCAAAGGGGGGGAGGGGCGACTCTGGCCTGCCGAGATCCCCCTTTCTCCTGAACTCTCTCTCGACTCCCACAGCTATGCATTGTGAAGAGAATAAAGAACAGAGAGGAAGAATAGAAACAGCGGGGAAAAAAAAAAAAAAAACCCAGAACACCTCCACACAGTTGACACAGTTCTGCCTTTCTCCCACTCTCGAAGGAAACGCATTGTTCAAAAGGTCTCACGTCAGCCAGAGAGTGGAGAAACAAACAGCATTTGACAGTCTCTCTGTGATCCAGCCTTACCGGGAAACGGCGGCGTTGCCAATAAACACATCCAACACACGCACAGAGGGAAGGGGGGGGGGCGTGGGGGATTTTTAGAGAGAGAGAGAAATCGAAGCTGTCAGGCAGCTTCTACACATCGCATTCTTCTGATGCATCAGAACCACAGTTGTGTCTTATCAAGGCGAGCTCACGCAGAACGTCTGAAGCTGCCAGGACGCTTTTTCCAGGACCTTCCAGCGAGATGCAGCCGTTCTTTGCAGCTGTCGATTTTTTCAGGGCGTTGACAATGCGAGTGTCCTGTACAGGCATCTTTAGATCTCATTGATCCCTTTCGACCCTGTGCCCAAATTCTTTGGTTATTTTATCTGTGCTGTGCTGCAGAAAAACAAATGCAGGAATGAGAGTGAGAGGGCAGCAGTATTTATGAACCAATCGCTACTTGGTCTCAGTGTTAAAGTTAATATACCAAACTCCTCAAGTGTACTAAATCAGTCACAGAACTGATATAAAGCAGTTGGAGTTCCTTCCTACAGCCCCACACACACACACTGACACCCCACACACAAGCTTCACACACTGATGCCAAATGTGTACATTCCCCTTCTCACACATTCCCTCCCCACAGCCAAGTTTCCGTAGCCTAGTGACCGTGTGCCACGGAGGTGCTGTAGAATTCATGTGTGTAAATGACGAGGGGCCCGTCGGCGGCCTGCTGCCCTCTAGACGCTGATCATGGTGCTGATGAGTGTGAAATCAAAGTAAACACCACAGCGCCCCCTTTGGACAAGCAAAGACAATTGTGCATTTCATAGGTCAGTGCAACGTCAGGATGAGCACGTGAGTATGGAAAGGGCACTTGATCGCTTCCTTTCATCTTTTCTCGTTCATTTGTTGTTGTGTTGGATCAGACAAAGGCAGAATGGTGTACAAATCCACCAACAGAGTGTAGAAACCTGGACGAAAGACTTCACGTTAGGTTTTACAGGAGTGAATCGGATCTTTCCGAGGACGAGATCATGGCAGGAGGAATATGTTTGTACGCAGAGGTGCGGTGAAGGTGAGAGAGCGTACTGCAGGAACCCTCTCTCACTCACACACACACACACACACACACACACACACACACACACACACACACACACACACACACACACACAC
>JAOXYF010000016.1:2374511-2387003 GCA_028565775.1 Sternarchorhynchus goeldii
AGAAAAAACCAAACCCCCCCCCCCCCCCCCACATGACATGACATTAACCAAACAGAGTTAGTGATGGTGGCGCACACTGACCAGCGCAGCGGTGTTGGGGACTGCAGTGGCTCCTTGCTGGGTGGCTTGGGGGACTCCGGCTGCCTGGGGCCCAGTGGCAGCTGCCTGTGGCTGGGCTTGGGGTTGTGCGCCGGCCCCCTGGGCCTGGCCGGTCGCGGGGCCCTGCTGCTGCTGGGCGGCTAATTGCTGAGCTCTCTGCTGCTCCGCTAGAGCCTGGAAGAGATGGGTAGAGAGAGAGAGAGAGAGAGAGAGAGAGAGAGAGAGAGAGGGAGGGAGGGAGAGACGTTGATAATGATTTGTGCTTTGCTCATTTCAGCTACGCTGTTACATGCAAAACAGCCACCCAGGAGCATCACCTCACCTTCTTCTCTTTAGCAATTCGCTCTGCTCTCTGAGATGCTACCTGGATAGGAGGGAGTGGCTTATCATAGCTGATCCCACTGTGGGGAAAGACCAGGGGGAAAGCACACAGTCAGACCAACCACACATACAGCACAGAGCTCCAATCAACACATACACGCTCACAAGCCACCACTAGAGGGAGCTCACCTCTCTGCCAGTACAGAAGCATGCTTTGGGTTCTTCTGGAAAGGATTCATTCCCAGCCTGGAAATGGAAGAGAGGACGCATGAAAGACCAATGAGAAAGAGAACACATGGTGTTTGAGTTTAAGCTTTCGAATTTGATCAGAAAAACAACAAAGAAAAAAACGAAACAAGCCAAAACACCCCCCCACCACCACACCAGAGTGACATGAGGGGTTCAAGAGGAACGTTCACAGGGGGTTTGATGGGAACCCTTACAGGGGTTTGATGGGAGGGCTCCTCTTGCTGGCGATCAGCCTCATCAGCTCGAAGCGGCTGTTGTAGAGCTGGATCTGTGTGGCGTGCTCGTCCTGCGTGTAGATCTGACACGTGCGCAGCGGTCGGCTGTTCTTCGACTACAGGAAACGGACACGGGTCACCGGGGAAGGACGGCGTGCTAGCATGGGTGCTAGCATGGATGCTAACAGCAGAGCTGAAGTGCTCGCCAGCTTACCTTATAGATCCCTTTGGTCTTCTTCTTGGGATTAGCTTCATATATCAACTGCATGACAACACATTAAAAGCCACAGATCAACACAAAATACCACACAACGCACAAAAAAAGGCAAGAGAGAAACTGACCGTCACTTCAGAGTCAGAGTCATGGATCAGGACTACAATAAAACTGGTGTCTACACTAAAAATCCTGCTGCCCCAAACCCAGATCTGTTCCATATCCCTCTCGCCCTCCCAGGTCAAGACAAATCAAAATGGCTTTACTGCCATTACTGTATGTAACACAATCCTGACACAGCAAAGGAAATGTAATATTGTTTCTCGATGCCCTTTGCCCCCCCCCCTCACCTTTCCCTCCTCGCGGGGGATGATGACGTTGTCATAGCGACTGCGGCACTGTTTGGCAGAGCGATAGATGCGGCTGCAGGAACTCACAACGTCACTCACGAGGTCCCAGTTGGGAGTGTGAGCCGGAGATACCACGGTCAGGTTCAGAGGGAGCTCCAGGAGCTGCTTCACAGCCTGATACACACACACACACACACACACACACACACACACACACACACACACACACAGTCTTACAGTGGTGCTACATGTGAGGGCATGCGTGTGTCGACATCAGAGTGAGAGTGTGTGTGTGTGTGTGACAGAGAGTGAATGCATGTGCACTTGAGGATGTGTGTGTGAGTGTATGTACGCGTGTTCTCGCGTTGCAGTTGCTGTGCAGTACCTGCAGCAGAGCCCAGTCCTCGCCAATCAGCCACTCGGGATTGTCCTGTCCCGCCTCCATGGCGGGTTTGACCAATGAGGGCAGGGGCTTGGCGAAGGGCGCCTGCTGCTTCAGGGAGAAGTTCTTCTTCTGCTCCTTGCCCTCGCGGCGCACCTTTAGCACGCTGGCCTTATCGAAGAGCGAGCGCGGCGGGATCACTGCCTCTCCATGGCCCTTCTTCTTCTTACGCCCCACGGCTGGCAAGAGCGCAGAGGCCACGTCACAACCCCCGTAAGACATGTATTCATGCACAAGCACTAGTCCCAAAATGCCCATCACAACGGAGTGACTCCAAGCTCACCTCTGGGTTTTTAACGTTTTGAAAGTTTTGGTTTTTTTTAAACTGCGATGCTCTTACCCGAGGGGTCCATCTTAAGTCTCTTGTGCTCCTTGCGGATGTAGACGGGGGGCAGTTTGGACTCGGGCATTGGGGTGGAGTCATACATCAGGCACATCACAGAGTCGATGTAGATATCATTATCATCCTGAGGTGGTGTGGGTGGCGTCCACAGCTAAGGGTCACAGAAGAATAACACTTACAGCCAATCAAACGAAGACAATATTAAAGTACTGAAGCTGAAATGTTGGATGTGTGTCATTTTATGTTTTGTTCTTACCGGCATAATTTCAGTCTGACCGTCCTCAGTCTCAAATACGTATTCCTGTAGGACAAAAAAAATCCAACTGAACAAAGATCCGAGATTCCCAGCACTATCACAGGCAGATTAAAAGCGTTGTGTGTCTGTGAGTGAGTGACTAAGTGCCTGTGTACCATGTTGTAAGCATCCTCCCGGGTGTAGGTGAAAAGATCTTCCTCCTCCTCTAGAACCATCCTCTCCTCTACCTCACGCTTCAGCTTCTGCTCCTGCCGCAGTTCCCAGCCTCGCTTAGCGGCTTCCATACACTCCTGAACACACACACACACACACACACACACACACACACACACACAATCAAATGGACATTAGATACCAAGCTACTTGAGATGAGTAACAGCACATACAAACAGAACACGCTGCATAAAGAGGATTCCCAACACTAGGAATCGTGTTCAACATAAGCGCCTCTCCTACCTTGGCAAGCACCTCGTCTTTGCTAACATGCAGGCACTCCAGGTAGTGCAGGGCGTACATCTCAATAGGAGTCAGCTAGAGCAAATAGGGTTGCATGTTTCAGTGGGAAAAATAAACATATAAATCCCAAGCCCAAGCCTCCCTCCCCCCCCGATGGCACGGGCAAGCTGTAATTACCTGCTCCATCACATTCATTAGCTCCTCCAGCTGGGAAGACTCTTCTGACCCCTCTCCATCAACCCCACCCTCCACCCCCGCCTCTCCTTCCGCCAGCGCTGCGTCTCCACCCTCTCCTGCGCTCTCCGTCGCCTCCTGCTCCTGCTGCTCCTCCTCGTCCGAGTGGAGAGTCTGCAGGGTGATGGTGTTGAGCGCCTGGATGTAGGGCCGGGCCACGTGCGGAGGGATCGACTCGGACGGAGACGGCTCCTGGTGCAGCACCACAAACTCCTCCACCTTCTCTCCGGAGCCGGCCTCCACCTCAAACAGGTCCTGAATGGTACGCTGAACAAACCACACACGAACACAGAAAATCCCGCGTGCACAATCTCAAAACTGCTACAGAACCAGAGCGTCACTGATTACACTCTCTTCTTAAAGTGTATCAGATCTCAACTAGGTACCACTGGAGAGCTGTAACTCTAGCACTGACGACTCTGCAGTAATTACTGTATCAATGTCTTGCATAAAAGCCCTATACATGAATGTTTCATGCTTTACATTCTGCTCGTCGATCTAAAGATACTGTAATCAATACGACTAACTTTGAAATTTTCCCACAAGGCCACATAATACGCCACGCTGAAACGAGTGACGTATGTCACATATGTGTGTGTGTGGAGGCAGGGTAGCGGTCTACCTGGGTGAGAAATGCCAGTGTGTAGTCTGTGCCCTGAGCCGCCACCTCCCGAATCAGGTCTTTAGTGCCGTTTTTCAGTAGTTTCTCCTCCACAGAGTTCCCACTCTCCATCCTGTGGGAGAACACCGCCATTACGGCTCTACCACGCTGTATACCATCCCACTCCCCACCCACTCCGTAGGTGAGGCCATTTTGGCTCTATCCTGCTGGTTACAGTTCCAATCCATTCCCACTCATGGCCACACCTGTAGATGTGGACGTCTTTGGAGCGTCCGATCTTGTCGCACCATTCCTGGGTGCGCGCGTCCATGCTGGGGTTGAGATCCGTGTCGTAGAAGACGACGGTGTCCGCATCCAAGACGGTACCCACGGCAGAGCAGCAGCGATTGGTCAGGATGAGGCTGAAGAACTGCCTCTTGCGGTTGAACCTCTTCACTTGCTCCTGGGCGTGGAGACGTTAACACAGCTAACTTAAATCGAACGCACACACAAACACACACGGCGCAGACACATGCACAACTAAAGCTGAAAAAAAAACACAAGAAAAAGCCTCGGGAGACTCGGACAGCACCACACACTGCCAGAGTCAAGCTCTGCGTTAATACACACTAGTTCGGTAGGCGAGCGCGGTCTGGCCGGTTCCCTGCTCAGACAGGACTAATTCTCCTACGTTTAAAGACCAGGATTGTTAAACACGTGTTAGAAGGTATGAGGTCCGGAAGGCCAGGACTGGGTGTCACTTGCAATCCTGGACTGGATCCAGCAGGGAGGGAAAACGAACTGACTCACAACTCACAGAGAAACAGGAAATGGCCATCAAACCGGCACTTCCTGCCCTTCCTCTGGCTTTACTGTTTGTTGGTGGTACTGAGCGATTTAGTTTCTTAATTTGACAAGCTATGGAAATGGAGATGAATTTGAAAAAATGCTGGAACTGGATGTGTTACAGAACTGAATTAAAAACCAATGACAGTTAATATAGTTGCCTGACTGGTCTGCTATTTGATGAACGTTCTTATTGTCCTCAGCAGGAGTCCTGCTATATGACACCCATGTCTTCAGCGTGTGTGTAGTGGATTTTTAATCACACCTGTCTTTCATCGTGTGAGAGGCTCTCGTCCACGCGGACGTAAGTTAGATGCCGACGATCGAGGAAATCTTCAAGAATATCCAACATGCTGGCCATCTGGGTGAAGATGATCACCCTCCTGCTCTCTGCTTTCAGCTTGTGCAGTAAGATAGATAATGCTTCCAGCTTACCTACACACACACACACACACACACACGCCATTATTATGTGATGTTTTGTCATATGCCACTAAAGACAGATCACATTCTAAGACCAAACTCAGTAACTGAATGGTCGAACCCTTCTCTAGCAGCGCATGATGCTTTGACTTTCACTTGAGTGGGACTCTCCTAGAAGGTTCCCGTTAAGAGAACTGACCTGAGTCCGTCTCTAGCATGTGTTTGTCAGCCAACTCAAACAGGGGAGGGGAGGCCAGCATCCTGATCTCAGAGCTGTAGGGGGCAGATGCTTCCTGCAGCCGACGCCTGATTGACTTCTGCTCCAGGCTGTAAGACGGCGGGGGATTGGCTGCATAAAGCTGAGGGGGAGGGGCTACAGCAGTAGGAAGCACACAGGACAATCTGCAAAAGAGTAAACAAAAAATTATATTGGGTTTTAACAGTAAAGAACAAAGAATAAAAAAAATTTGTTTATTTTTTTACATATTACTTCAGAGATAGTACTGTTTGCAAAAAGCTGCTACACCGAGTCAAGAGCACCCACCTCTTTAGCACGCGGTCCCCCTCCTGCAGCCTGTTCGTGTGGGACAGTAGGGCGGAGCGGAGAGGCCCAGGGGTGGAGATGCAGGCCTGCTGGGCCTTCAAGCAGGCATCCCTGCCCCCCCAGGCCCAGTGTGAGAGCTTGGGAGCGGACAGGGGAGGAGGGGCTCGTCCCTGGGCGACAGAGCAGGCATCCAGCAGGTCGGCGCCGTAGAGCACTGAGCGCTGAATGCGTCGTTCGTTGACAACGAACAGTCGAGCCAGGCGTTCCTTCAGCAGCCTGCTCCTCTCCTCGCTCGACTCCTCAGGAGAAACAGAGAAGCACTGTTGCATACTGAGCCAGTCTGACGGGCAGAGCATCCAGGTTGCTATTAAACCTACTCAAATCTAACCTGAACTGGAGCAGATAGATGAGGAGTCCAAGAGCGAGTCACCGAGACGAGAACAAAAGAGAAAGAGAGACAGAGGGAGAGGGAGACGGACAGAGAGAGAGACAGAGAGAGAGGGAGAGAGAGAGAGTCCCTGAGAGAGAAAACAGTGGTGTAACTTTTACTCACTTGCGGTGCTGCATTTGTTGTTGGTTTGGGTGTTCCCATATCACCAGGGGCAGCAGCAGTTACCGTGGCACCAACGGTCACACCGGCTGTTCAACAGGAAGACAGACAGAGAGCAAGTCAAGAGCAGGCGGCGTTTTCTCCCCACGGCGTGTGGCGCCGGGACCGAGGCTCTCACCCTGCGGAGGAGCTGCAGTGCCCACAGGGACGAGTCCTGTGGAGTTCTGAACAGGCATAGCCTGGGGCGCCTGCATCACCATGGGGCCCTGCTGCCTCAAGATGGTTTGGCCCGGGGCAGACACGATCTGGAGAATATTGCCTACAGGAGGGCAGGGGCGGCGAGGAGGAGGAGGAGGAAGATGGAGAGGGTGAGAAACGCCCACGTCGCCTTCATAAAAGCTAATCTACGTTCTTAGGAGAAACTGCACTAATTCAGTCCTATCGCCAGCTAGTCTAATCGTCAGCAGTCTAATCTGATCGCCATGGAGACTGTAGTTTAATGATATTTAATAACGAATAAACTCATTTCTGCGCCTAATTAGAATGTTCTGGTTATATTTACACACACGACAACAAGGCAAGTCTAGTTTTACTGAAACCTCATAGGCTGATGCATTATAAGGCACAGATCTGAACTGGTCCTAGGGAGAGAACCCCCACCCCCAAAACACTTGGTTCAGGGTGCGGGACGAGGCTGCAGCGGTGGAACGGCACCTTGGAGCTGCAGCGGGTGTCCCGTGGTGAGCTGGCGCAGCTGGCTGGGCGACAACGTGAACTTGTTGCCCTGGAACTGAAGCGTGACGGGGGTCTCGGGCTGGGCCACGCGGCTCTGGCCTCCGGCTATAGACGCCAACTGGGCTACCTTGACCACGTCTCCACCTTCAGCACACACACACACACACACACATACACGCTGGTTGTTAACAGACAATGATGTTGACTTTGCTCAGAACAAAAGCCCACGTGACTGTTAGTTCCAGCGCGAGGAAGAACAGGCCGCATGCACGTATCCAGGGTGGGTTAACACAGGAAGTGACCCAATCACGGAGGAACCTGTGAACCTGCCTGACTGCCACACCTGCACTTTTCACACCACCTCCTGAGCATGTGAAACCTTTAATGGAACAATGAAATCATCCTTAAAGCTGCCTTCTCTCACACAGCCAATATAGAGCGATCCTCGGAAGTCCGTCACTCTGAAGGACATTTTCCACGTTGTGAATGTACCAGCGGTGTGAAAATGTATGAATCGGTTTACGTGTGCTAGAGGGATCCAATCATGCAGGACTACAAGCTGGTCAGAAACACCAGCAGAGTGTCAAGAGTCTCTGGTTCTCAGCGAGAGAGAGCGCACACTGGAGTACAGCTCCCTTCCTAAAGGAATGTAAAAGTAGTTCATCAGTCTGGGAGAACATCGTCAGCATTCAGATATGGTTAGATTAATAAGGTTAGTTTTCTAAGGATGATTCAGCAATATGCTTCTAAAGGAACAACAGAGTGATTACTACAAAACTATCAACAAATGTGAAACCACTTGGCTTTAACCAATTATCTGTGCCTGCTAAAACAGACTAGATCTTTAGACTAAATCTTTAGAAAATCCATTTATCGACTGACAGGCGAGAGATTGTGACTCTGGGTTTGTTTGCTGTTGGGACTGAAACGCTTCAGGTCAGCGCAGGACTAGACAGCTCTGATAACTGCTCTTCTTTTAGGAGATATAGGACATTACACATGCCTGGAAGGAACATCTTCAGTTAAACTTTTCCTTGATATTGTAAAAGACAAAAGCACTGGATTTCTTTTAGCAAACACAGATCAAAAACAATTTGTTGGAAAAACAATTCCACTGTTTCTTGGATTTGATGGATCATCTTTTAATTTTTTTTAAATGTTTGAACATTTTAAGAGAAAGCTTAGCAATACCAAAAGGAGAAACAAAACAAAATCAGAACACAGGTAAAGAGAAGGGAGCAGGAGGCCATGCGTGTGTGCTTTAGTGCCCCTAATAAACAAACAAACAAACAAACAAACAAACAAACAGGAAGAATACAGTCGAACAGAAACAATGAAGAACAAAGCTAGCCGGTCTGCAGGATCCTTGAGATAAGCTGGATAAAGAAATGGATTAGTGTGTGAACAGAACTGGAGCACTGAGGGAGGAGAGGAAACAAAAAAAAACACCAAAAAACAAAAATAGGTTGAATGAAGGAGAGAACTGTGCACAGGCAAGAGAGAGACTAGTCATGCAGGCGTGATCAGAGAGACTGGGGCAGTGGAGCTGGGATACTGCGGGGCTGTTCGTCTGGTTTCAGACTCAACAACCCATGCGTGCTTACAGCGGAATGGGTCTGGTGGACTGACGTGACAGGGCCTGCCTTAGTGGCACACCGCCCTTCATATCAGCAGAACCCCAATCAGCACTCTCTCCTTTTGGGGCTGTTCTGACTGACTTTAGCTGCTCGGCTGTGCCTGGGTATGTGGGAGGAGGGGAGGAGGAGAGGAGGAGGAGGAGGAGGAGGAGGAGGAGGAGGCCACTTACTAGGCAAGCGAGCCTGAGCCTGAGAGCTGAGAACCAGCCTGTGGGGGAGCAGGCCAGCCTGCAGGGGGTGGGTGGCTGAGGCCTGGGGGGCATGGGCCGGTCTGTTGGGTGTGGCACCCACCCCTGCAACACCCAAACTCGGATGGGCAGAGGTTTGGGCGAGGGCCGTGGCCCCAACGAGGAGTCCTGCCGAGCTGCTGGACGTTTGTGTAAGAGAGGAAGAGGAGGAGTCGATGGGCAGACCGCTAGCTGCAAAGGACAGGGGACCGGGGTTAAAATAAAATAGCATGTAGCATGGGTAGCAGGCTACGGGAGCAATGATACATCATTACGTACTGAACCAAGAACCTTGTATCGAACGATGTAAATGTGAGAAATCTGACGATGCAAGAATATTGACTTTTTGGGACCGAGATAACACTGTAATGTATCGTATTGTTACACCTCTAGCAGCAGCCCAGACCGAAAATAGATGTCATCCTCTTAGAAGTACCAATAACAACAGAAGTTCAAAGAATCCAGTCCTTCGATATACTGCAAAGATGCCTTACAAACGTTCACAGTATTTCTGAGCCTTCAAGATTTGGCTAGGACTGTAAACATTTAGTAAAAGTAGAAATGGTTTGATTTGATCCTCACTCCAAAACATATCATGGGTAAACGTGTGTGAAAATGTGAATTAACACTGGAGAGGAAACCCTGGAGAAAAAGCAAAAATACCGTTACAAACAATAAACCACGCCACACACCATAACACAATCTCCAGAGAGCGAGAGGAAAAAAAGAAACTGCATGAAAGACCTTTTGGATGTTATGAAAGGAAACACCACACACATATTTCTGAACATGCCCAGAGAGGAGTAGGGGAGAGAAAGATATTTTTAGCCAAATATAATCCTTCTGTCCCCTGTTAACCTTTGAATAAACCATAACAAAGTCACCAATGACTTACTGCTATTTAATAGTCCCACACATTGAGCCATATTCACTGTGTATATATTCCTACCTTGACAGTTATGAAGTTATTATACAATTTATATAACAGCAAATGTTTTTCAGAATACCAGTAAACAAAAGAAACTGTTTTAAGTTAAGAACACATCTCACCTTGTGCAGTAGAGGTGGTATTGATGGGCGATTTGCCCCTGGCCTGGGCATTCTGGGTGGCAGTAGCAGGGGTAGTAGTTGTGCTGGGGGCAGTAGTGGAGGTGGGGGCAGTAGAACGCCCTGTTTGAGAGGTGCTTGGCAGGGGCACCAAACGGCCCTCTGGTTTAGTATCATACTGCACTGGCTGGAAAAGCCTGGAACAAACACAACCAATCAAAACGTGGAACAAACGTCGCCAAAGTCACTGCTGAATGGTTCCCCTCCTCACACAAAGCCATCTAAACCTCACATGGGGTTTGTGTGAGGAGGAGGTTTCACCCGTCTGTGCTGGATAGGAGCAGGTAGCCGCTGTAACGGGTCGGCGCCGTTCGGTTCTAGTACCTCATGGGGTTGATCTTGCAGGGTCTGGGTCTGGGCGGAGGGTCCGGGGCACCGGGGAGCTCCTCGATGAGCTGCTGGGTCAGCCTGAGCTTGGGCAAAACCTCCTCGGCCTCGTAGCGAGTCAGCCGGCCCTCGTTACCGATCAGGTCGAACGGGGACAGGTCCACAGTCTGACAGGGATCATTGGGAGAGTAAAGGGAGTTTTTGTTTCTCTCTTTGGGAAACATAAACTGAACTGAACCATCACCAGATTCCCTCTCTCAATCTCACTACTCTTACGACTCCATCTACACCCACCCACCTTCCAGTGGTCTGTGTGCAGGGCTGAGAGCAGCAGGGATGGAGTGGTGTACAGCAGGGTGGAGCAGGTGTAGGAGCTGCTCGTGGCTCTGCTCTGGATCAGATCTGGGTGGTTGCAGATTCTCTGCAGTTTCATGAGGACATGGAGCACGCTCACAAAGTGCCCGGTCTTGAGGGCCTCCTGCGCACTGAGGTCACACGTGTGAAACACACGTACACACACACACAGAAATCAATGGCAGCAGATCAACAACTTAAGCCCAGAAGACTGTTAAGAACAGGACTGATTATCAAGCTTAAGAGGCTTAATGACAATTTCAACGCACTACTTAGTAAAATGGATAAACACTCCATGCCGGCAAGGAGCGAGTCCTGGACACACACCTGGGCTGGGTGAGGATGTCCTCGTACATGGACTTCTGCCTTGCAGACAGACGACACTTCAGGATGTGCTCGTACTTCTTAGGTAACTGCTTCTCCACATCCCTCCTAGAGCGGCGCAGGATGAATGGCTGGATCATCTATAGACAGGGGGTGGGGGGGGGGGTCGTGGCGGAGACGGATCTGCTCCCAGAGGTGTTCTCCAGAACGGGATATTACAGGAATGTGATTTTGTGTGGATGGACACTGATAGTGGGTTTGTGGGTGGAGCTGCTCCTTACTGTCTTGCTTATTTTTGTGCTCAGGTAATGAAAGTGTGTGTGTGTGTGTGTGTGTGTGTGTGTGTGTGTGTGTGTGTGTGTGTGTGTATCTTGAGAGGTTGACAGACAGGAAGTCGACTTGATTAAATCCTGCCACACATGGCGTGATTGCCAAGGTTTGAATGGCGGGAACCCTGTAGAGTATGGTGGGCACTCAGGGACCCAGCGCTGAACTCAAGCCTGCCGTCGCTAGGGCCAACCCAGCGTCGCGCGCACGCTGCCCATCTCTAGGGCCAGGTCTGCTGCTTGCTTCGGTGTCCTGCCACCTGCCATTTGTCTCTGTCACACATGTGTACACAAATATGCAGGCGCTCACACACATGTACACACACACACACACACGTACACACACACACACAAACATGTACACACACACACACATGCAGGCGCACAGACTCTTTTCACATTTTCATGGTGATGGGATTGTTGACCTCTGACCTCTGAGGTGATGAGACCTCTTTGTAACTGTCACTAAGTGTGATCGAGACCATGTTGTGTGCTTTGACTAAATTCAAAACGAGTGTTGTTTATCCACCCATGTTAAGGGTTGGGGGAGTGAAGGTGTGACTGGGTGTCACCAGGATGTAGTTTCTGTTCAAAAAGCTTCTAATGGTGCTGCATCTTCATGACTCATTACCTACAGGAGGCTCAGAAAGCATCTGTATACGGACTCTGACTCTGAAAGCCTGCAGGCCATAGTGTTTATGGCAAGGGTGAGCACTGATGGATTTAATGGAGGTTCATTAAAGTCAAGGTCATTACCGTGACCTGGTGAAGGGCATTAGCGTGACCTTGTAAAGGTCATTACTATGGCCTTGTAAAGGTCATTACTGTGACCTGGTAAAGATCATTACTGTGACCTGGTGAAGGTCATTACTTTGGTATTGTAAAGGTCATTACCGAGGCCTTGTAAAGGTCATTACTGTGACCTGCTAAAGGTCATTACTGAGGCCATGTAAAGGTCATTACTGTGACCTGGTAAAGGTCATTACTGTGACCTGGTGAAAGTCATTACTGTGGCTCGGCGAAGGTCATTACTGTGATCTTGTAAAGGTTATTACTCTTTACCCTGGAGAAAGTCCATTACTGTGGCCTGGTGAAGGTCGTTACTGTGACCTGGAGTAGGTCATTACTGAAGGTCATTACCGTGCCCTGGCTGCAAAAACAGAGGCTAACAGCTGAGCACTGGTAAAGGTCAGACATCTGTCGAGAGAAGAAAACACAGCCAAGTACAGAGGCTTTCACACACACACACACACACACATACACACACACACACACACACACACACACACACACACACACACACACACACACA
>JAOXYF010000016.1:2394892-2425209 GCA_028565775.1 Sternarchorhynchus goeldii
AAAGCAGGGAGCAACGGCAGAGGAGAGAAGAGGGGAAGGGATACGGGGGGGTGGGGTGGGTGAAGTTAGGGGCGAAGCAGGACAGTGCTGAGTGAAGACTGAAAGAAGCACCTTCTCCATCCAACTTCATCTACAGTGAGCGCCACGGCCATCGACTGCACCAATACGCTCCACCCTGCTGCCACTCTGCCACCAGCTATGACTGCCACCTGCCGCGCTCCTTTGTGTGTGGTGGGGGGTTTTTTTGGTGGGGGAAGGGGGGGTCCTTGGTTTGTGGACGCCCACTAGACGGGCTGAGGGACAGAGTCCAGGTCGGGACATGTGGTTGCAGAAACCAAGAAGTGACGACACGAACGAAAACCATGACGACAGCAACGGTGACAATGGGAACAAGAGGAACAACAATGACGTTCGAGGTGATGGGAACAAAGACTGGAAGAGTGCGGAGAAACCAGGCTGGCAATGCGACAGTTCTGGAGAAGACCTGATGGGACTCAGCCCGAAAGGCTCGGGAGAGAGAAATGTCGACTAGAACAACTGAACTCAAAAGAACCAAAACCCAAACAAAGGAACACACACAACAAACAAACAATGACAACGTCTAGGTGGCGTAGGGCATCCCTACGAAGACAGAGAGAGAAAGCTCGTCAAGACTCATTGTCCAATGGTGGCGATGGATGGAAGAATGAAAATTCCACTATGACAAAGAAGAACAGAAATGGATGGAAACTCCAAAAACAGTAATGAGCAAACCATAGCGAGAACAAACCACACGAAGCACGAGACGTGGTTTCTTCCCCTTCCGGGGAACCTGGTCTGCTCTGGTGTCTTCTGCCCAGTGCTGGGCGACGACCTATGACCTGAGGGGGGCTATGAGTCCGGAACTCAAAAGGGTGAATCGCAAACTGTTTGACTGCGCTTGGGGGCAAAAATGTGGGTCACCTCTGGCCAATCTTGGGGGGTGGTGGGGGGGGTGGTGGGAAGTACGTGGGCCACGAACTCTGACCTCCAGCAGCGCCTAAACATCGGACACGGGGCGTGGAACTGGCCCGAAAAGCAGCGGCGCTCCTACCTTGCGCAGTTGGCATAAGCTGCTGGAGGGGGACGCCGGGAGATCCTAAAGGAGCTACAACAGGATGCTGGAATATCATCCCATGGCGACCCACTTCGATCCGGGACCTCTTAGTCTGATCTGGGATGCAAAACACACAATACCCTCAACACGCAAAAAAAAGGGAAGAAGATAGAAAAAAAATGGAAAAGAAAACTGGAAAACACTGGGCACACGGCAATGACAGTTGCACACCAGCAGTCAGACATCAGGAAGCAAAACTCCTCCTTTTATGGAATTCAGGCTCCACACACACAGAGCTGGGAAAAGATGCTGGAATATCGATTAAGCAGAAGCAAATTTGAGGAGGAAAAGGAAACAAAGAGGGGGGGAGGGAAAACCAAGCAGGGAAAAACAAGAAAAATAAAAACAAACAAACAAACAAACAATCGTCCTGGTTCATCGCTGTTCTACCTGCTTGAGCCAATGCCTGCTGCCGTTTGAAGGTCTCCATGTCCACTGGATTGGTGATGCTGCCACCTGCTGGACCAGGGTGAACCTGCAGGCACCACCACGGAATAATAATAATTTTTTTTTTTTTTTTAAATACACGAGGGTTCACGACAAACTGAGAGACTCGCAACAGCTTCCAAGAGCGTCACTCTGCACCGCAATCCTCAGCCTGCAGTAAAGGTGCCATAATTTAGCAAGCTGAACACGAAGAGCAAGCAGACCGTTCACTCGGCATCTCTGTGGTGGCCCACCTGGAACTGCTGTGGAGTGGAGAACGCCGCCGACACGTTGGGAGGGAGTTGGGTGGCTATGGCAACAGGCGTCACTGTCTGGCCATCCTTTCCAGTCACTACTTTCACCTGATAGGTTGTCATAGAAACAGATATAATGGTCGTGGAAAAACCCAGCAGGGAAGGTGTGGGTTAAATTGAATTTAAAAAAGAAAAAAAAAACAAACCACCACATACAGACAATCGTTAAAACCTTAAAAGATGTTAAATGAAAAGATTTCAAAATGTGGTTCCCATAATTGTTTAATTTTGAATCAGTAAATACTTTGATTATGCTCAGCATATCCGACTAGAATTTATTCGATACACTCCCTGATGGACACATCAGGTGTTACCTCATCATTGATGACCTCAGACTGCTCTTCCTCTTCCTCCTCATCCTCAAGGTCCAGGTCGTTCTGCCTCAGGTAGGTGAAGAGGGGCACACAGGGCTTCTTTTTGAAGGCCAGATAGTCCATCATGTTGCCCTGCAGGTGTTGCAGGAAGAAAAGCTCGATCAGGTACTCCTTAAACACCTCCTTCAGGCTGTCCATCTTCTTGGCATGGTGCTCCAGGCACTGTTTCCTCAGCTGTGCCACTTCAGGGGTAGGGGGCGCTATCTCTTCCAGCTTCTTTGGCTGGAGCTTCTTGACAGAGCAGACCCCCGTAGGGGTGAGGGGAGTGTTCGGCAGCCCCTGCCCGGCGCTGCTTCGAGACGGACTGGAAGGAGGAACCACAGAAGGAACCCCAAAGGATGCAGAGGGGCCCACACCTGCCACCACGCCTTGGGCCGGTTTCTCGAAGATGACAGGCCTCAGCTGGCCCTTGATGATGCTGCTGATCTGGGGAGGCAGGCTGGAGGTGGTGATGTGCCCGGGACTGCCCAGGGGCCCTGCTGGCCCCGTCGCCACGGGGCTCTGTGGCCCCAGGTGGTGGATGGTGCCCCCGGTCTGGGAGTGAGGTTGCGAGAGGCGCCTCTCCCTTGCCGCCGCCGCTGCCGTCCCAGCAGGCGCCAACTGCACCGCCCCAGCTGCTGTGGCTGGCGCTAGAGTCAGTCCTGTGTTCTCCTGGTACACGAAATGCCCGCTGCCCGGCTGGCTGCCCAGGCGCACCATGATGCCCGCTTCAACAAAGCGTGTGGGGCTCTGGCTGCAGACGCCCAGTGCGGCGCCCGGCGTGCCTGGCCTGGCCACAGCCTGCAGGGGCACGGGGCTGTGCTGGGTGGGGCTCTGGGGCTGCACGGGCTGGGGCAGAGGTGACGTCACCTGGATGTAGGAGGACGAACCATGCTCGAACCTCCACTGCGGAGCCTGGTGCTGAAAGCCAGGCGAGGCTGGAAGTGGGGTAAGGGTGATCTGCTGGTTCCCAGCCCCCATGGGCCCCACGTTCTGCAGAGTGATGTTCATGTTCTGCCCGGTAACAGGGCTCCGGCTCATTATGATCTGGTAGTTCGGCGACTGGGGGGCGGATGGACTAGCCGCTGGTGCGAAGGTTGTCACCGGCGACTGCGGGTGACTGACAGCTGCCTGTTGCTGGGTAACCGCAACGGGCTGCTGCTGCTGGTCCTCAGCCTCAGAGCCGGTGAAGGACTTTGATCTCTGAAGATTCCGTGGCACGTTTGGTGGACCTCCTCCATGGTGCATCGCGTGGCACTGTCACCTCGACTCAATGAGTGGCTCTTGAAAGGAAAAAAAGAAGAAAACTGTGTCAGAGGTCCAGGCTGTGTTTTACGTTCAACACAAACACCATACATAACTCAGTGCCTCCACTGCACAAATCATACCTGGAAAACATTGTTATTTTCATGCAGTTACGTAGGCTTTTAAAAACAACTGTGCATTGCAGTTCTGCACGTTTGAAATGTGGAGATCACTCAATAGCAGCCGATGAAACTACAGTACATTTGCCTAAATGTTAAACAAAAAATCCTTTACATGCTTATCATCATCACTATGTGTACTTCAGATTATATATATATATATATATATATACTTGCAGACTTCAGTTTACGTTATTAAAAAAAGAAATATACAAAAAATTCTAACCAAGTAAATAACAGTAAACCATTAACGTACATACAGCTAGATAACAGTCGCGAGCTGTCAAACCGCCTCGCGTACACCAAAGGATGTTGCTAGCCAGCTAGCTAACTAGCTACCGACCTAGCTAGAGGCCTATTTGTACGGCAATAATTAGCTAGCTGGCTAACTGGCCAACAAATAAAAATATGCATGGCCCCTCACTTTCCCTATAAACCCAATGTGCCCAACGTAAACAACAGCACTTGTCTGTAAAAAATAATGCTAAGCTGTAAGCTGCCTACTGGAATAAACCAAGTACTCAGACGTTTTCAATTTACGCTCGCCTGTGATGAACAAATAGCTAGCTATCTTTCAAGCTAGCTAGATCAATGCTTTCATTCTTCTGTACTCACAGTTAATATCCGCCCGTTTTTAACATCCACTGAAATGGTATCTGAATACTCTAAGCTAAAATGAAAATCATATGAACACTATATAACAAGAACAAAGAGTAGTAAAACTACGATCAACGTCGGAAAGCTATACGTGTATGAAACATGGCGATACCCTGCTTATTTTTTTCCATTCTTCTCCCATTACCCGGAAGCACTATAGTGGAGAGGTCAACATGCCAGTTGATTGATAGATTCACGAAGGAATCACAAGCGAAATTTCACATATACGCTGTAATTCAAGCTCTGTGTGCATCTCCTAATAAAAAATACAAACAAAACATTATCTTCGTTCAAACTAATAGGTAAAAACAAGCCGTATGTATTTACATTTACATTTAAGGACGCTCTTATCCAGAGTGACTTACAAAAGTGCTTTGTATTCCAGTAGGCTATTTGGGAAAACAGGTATATCGTTTGTTTTATTTTCTTTATTAAGAGAACATAAAACCACACTTAAAGGCGATAGTAAAAATGAAACCAAACTTTATTTTGTATCCCTCCCACCCCACACACACTCTTCAAACCTTGATTTGGCTTTTTTAAACGGAAAACAATCGTATCTGTAACATCACATAAGCTATAAAAAAGTAGTTTTTTTCAAATTAAGATCTGTGTTAGCTAATAAAGTTCCCTGTGCTTTTTTGCTCTTATGGAAGGTCACTTCAACACAAACGTAAACAAAGTAAACAAAGTCAAAACCAACAAATTACAAATCAGCTAAAATGTGTTTCATGAAAAGAGGTTACATACAATAGAATAATTGACAAGAGAAGTGAACTCGCTGGTCTGTAGCAGGGCTGCTACAGAGTGAAACTACGGTCTAGACCCGTTGCACTCATGCCTGATATTTATAAAGTGCGTAACTGTAAATACACATTGCAATGGTACAGTAGTTTAAATTTAAAAGTTCTTCAAAATATTATAATGAATATCAAGTATTGTTTCCGCACAGTGAAAGTGTGCTTTTGTGCAGACATTAACAAGGCAATGCATTCCCTTATAAGTCTCAGTAATTTCACCCTCTGTGTCAGGCAAAAGCACATGCTTGTGGAGATAAGAGTTCATCACATATCATGTTGAATACGGACCACAGTCGCTCCTCAGTGGAAATGAATAAATATGTGGAAAATGAAAGAACGGACTTTGAGTCCGATGATGTCCCTCAGCATAGATTTTTATGCCGTCGTGAACACTGTGTTGAAGCTTGTCCTTTGGCTCAGTGCAGTTGTGTGGCACTGGAGAGAAAAGTGGCAATATGGCCCTACCCCCACTGTGGCTCTACCCCCACTGTGGCTCTACATTCACTGTGGCTCTACACCAACTATGGCTATAGTCTCACTCTTGTCCCCAACACTTTACCAAGCCAACGTCCTAGACACATTTTTTTTCTGAAAAAAAAAGGCAGATCAGACTCAGCACCTGTCATCTCCAACAGGTGGATGTGAAGGGCTGAATAAGTGGAGTCATTTAAGCCATCCATATTGGCTTGTTGTTAATGCTGCATCTGGACTGTGCCAGAGACTTCGGTGAAACTGTGAATGCACAAGCTCTGCACCATCTACCACTGCCTTCTTGGGATTTTGAAGAACTTCTGTTAGTCAGGAGGAGCGAGTGGGAACAATCAGGAGCATGTGCCAATGACAGCTCACGATCACGCGAACGCTCCAGGCTGCAGCGAGAAGAGGCGTCGTTCGATACACTGCTTACCTACAAGAAAGAACAAACACAAACAACTTCTTTGATCACCCTCCAGCATAACATGAATATTAGATGACATGGAACTCTGTGTAGCAGTGGTCCTCACATCGGTTGATGTTGTGGAGGTCTGCTTTCTCTGTGATGATCAGAGAAAGGCCTTCCAGCAGAAGCAGGGCTTTCTGGTAGCGCCTTGTCGAGTCCTCGCCCTGGTGGAACATCTCATCCAAGGCGGCAGCCTGCACCTGAGAACACAGCAAGAAACACGTGCTTAGTGGACTACAATGACATGAGAATCAGTGGAGTACAGTAACATGGAGATCAGTGGACTACAGTAAATAGAGCTCAGCTGACTACAATAACATGAAGCTCCATAGACTACAGTAACATGGAGTTCAGTGGACTACTAGTATACTTTCTGATGCAGGCTCATACATAAGCAATACAGATATATATTTTTAGATCATAAAGAATTTGAATGTGTGTTTGTGCTTTTGTGTGAATGATTCTGTGTTTGAGTGTGCATGTATGTATGTGAGAGTAAGTGTGTATGTGAGCGTGTGTGTGAGCACCATCTGGACGGTGTGAGAGTAGATGATTTTCTCTGCTGTGATGTTGCTGATTCGGTCCATCAGCCTCTGCTTGGTGCTGAAGAAGAACTGCAGCCTTGCTGTGAGGGTGCGGCAAGACATCACACACTCCTTATACACCTCATTCATCTTACGCACCACTGCACACACACACACACACACACGCACACACACACAAACACACTCCGTCATGATTGAAAAAAACAGCAGCAGCTTGATGTACTGAGTCACTGAAAACCTAGCTGGGCTTTCAGACTGACGGCGCTACCCGACAGTTCGGTATGAGAAACACGTTTCAGTGTGTAACTGGTAAACTGCTTCAAAACAGCTCTGTAAAACAGGCCTTTATCCTGTTGATCCTAATGATCTGGTGCTCTAGTGATCTAATGTTAATGATCTAGTGATCTTGTTAGCTGGCTGTGTGAAGCTTCATGGCTGTGGGGGTTTGTGTTGTGTTGTTGTTGCTCTTACCATGTTTAACTGATGCTGAGGGATAGAGCTTATTCTCCTTAATCTCCTCCATGGCTGTGTGTAAGGCACTAGACAACATCTCAGCACACTTCATATACAAGACCAGCTGCTCTGCAGAGCTAAATACACACACACACACACACACACGCATACACACACACACAACCATGTTCAGCCCATTTTAATTAATTCTCTTCACCAATCTCAAAACAAAAATTTTGTGTATGAGTGAATGTTTGTCGGAGTGTGATGATGTGTGTGCATGAGTATGTGCATGGGTGAGTGTGTGTGAGTGTGTATTGTACTGCATGCTGTTCTCCCACCTCCACTCACGGCTGAGTTGGCTTATCTGGTCGGCCACCAGGCTCTGCCCCAGGAAGGAGGCATCTGGCTCCTCACTGCTCTCATTCCCAAAATCCTTTGCGGCAGCCACCTCCACCACACCGTGGGTAAAAGCCAGAGTTAGGCGCAGGTGGGCCAGCATGTCATTATGACCCTGCTGTGATAGACAGGACAGAGATGAGCTCACTTCCTGTAAAACCACTTCCTGTGAAGGTAGTCAAGAGTCACCTAAGGATGGAGATTTCCCACAAACCAGTTACCTCCATCAGTGTTTCTTCCGGAAGATCTGGAGGTACAAAGGCCACTTCCCCATGTAGGTTTGTTGCCATGGCATCTGGATAACCATGGCATTGATTGACTGGTGAGTTGTAGGCCTTGTTTAAGTAACCACAGGTCCAGCCAGGACTGCCGGAGCTGCAGGAGCCAACTTTAATAAGAAAACATTTACCTAATGTGAACATTGTGAACATAATTTACAAATCACATATAAGCATTCAGGAGGCTGCCACAAGTGACTGTGCATCTTCTAACCTGAGTAGCGTCTGTCAGGAGGGTGTCCGTGTGGAGGGGAACCTACAGTGAAGAGCATTTGCGCACTTCCACCAGGGGGTGCTGGATGAGAACAGGACCAAGACAGCGATTATAATGAGAGAATGTGGAGAGCTGAAAGAATGGGCGGTTATATTAGACATTAAGGCTGAATTCATATTTGTAAGCTTGTCGAAGGGATTTGGGCTTGGTGGTAATCTTCCATGACTACCTGTGGTGTCCATGGGACGGCCAGCACAGACACCTTCTCTGCTCCCACTGTCCAGCTGGACTCTAAACATGGCCTTCAGGAGCAGGTCTGACAAACGTCCAGTGCTCATCGACCTGCCAGAACAGACCATCGATAAAAAGTACACACTGCTATCCATGCTCTCCAAGTCATTTTAGCTCACAACACAGCAAGCTGCATGCTGATGGAGAGAGCAACAAACCATACCACAAACACAGGCACTGCTAGGGCTGACCAAATATTTCACTTTGGATTCAGTGTAGAAGAACTGCAATTTTTTGTTAAAAGTTATTAACGTGGGCTAGAACAAGACTATTAAGGTCCTTGTATTGCAGTTTTCTTTTATTCATCGAAGGAAGTTATTCCTCAGCAGCTGTGTCATTTCATCTGATTATTTTCATGAAGTAACAATGCTATTAGATGTTTGACACTATGCAAACCTGAAACTCATAAAGCTTAGCTTATAGAACATCACTCCAACTTCATTTGCGCTAGTCAGAAAAATCGCGATTCAATACTCTTTCTGAATCGCTCAGCCCTACACCCTGCGTTAAAAGTGCACCTGTACAAGCGCTCCTAGTTTTTTTTTTTTTTTTACCTTTTCATGCAGCCTGTCCGTCTTAAAGGGGCACTGGCTGGGGACACGTGGGGTCCCTGCAGCTCAGGCATGGTCCTGGTGCGGCCCAGCGCTGGCCCCGGGTCTCGGCCTGCCATCTGGGGACAGCTGCTCCGCCGACCTACCACACACTGAGCACAGGGAAAAGAAAGAGCGCTGATGTCAGATGGGCGAGACATCGGTGACTCAGTGAACAGTACATGCAGTACACGATCTGGTATGTTGCAACATTAATCAGGCATGGGGGAAAATCCCAGAAAGAAACAAGAGGTCTATAACAGGATTTAAACAAACATTTACTTGTAATCTCACATTTCTTTTCTATTCATCCCCTTCACTTAAGGCATGACAATACTATCAGGAGTGGGACCCAAAGGACAAAGTTAACAGGAAGTAGATAGAGCACATGTGTGGATAGCACTTCCTCAGATTGGCCATTGTGTGCATGTGCTGGTATGTTTACGGCGCCCAGGACCTTGTGCACGTCTGGACTGTACTGGTAGCTGCTACGTTTGGGGGTCGGGGTTGCCATGGCACCAGGGTCAGAGAAGGGAGGAGACGCCTGCCTCAGCTGGTACATATACACATCTGAATCAGGTAGAAAGAGAGAGAGAGAGAGAGAGAGAGAGGAGGGAGAGGGAGGGAGAAAGAGAGAGGGAGAGAGAGACAATAAAAGTAGGAGTGAGAGACACAATATCGACTTTTGTTCAGTCGCTCTCTCTCTCTCTCTTTCAAGTAAAGAGAAAATATTCTGTGAATATATAATGTACATGAATACAAGCACCCTAAGTAAATATTAAGTAAGCATTTCTAATATTTGTAAAGAGTGTGTTAACAAATAGGATGGAGGGAGAGGGTGTAGTAGAGAGAGCAGCTGCCTCACCCTGCTGTCCTGTCCTGCTGCCCTGGGGCTCCCCCTCCCCGGCTGTCTCAGGTATACTGCCCACTGGAGAACAGTGCAACACAGCTGAACACAGGCAAAGACAGCTGAACACATGTAAAGATAGCTGAGCACAGCCAAGCCAAGCTGAGCTGGTTACTGGAGTTTCTGTTGTAGCATCTTTACATACTGAATATACATTGGCAAAGGCTACTGCATGTACCTTTTGGAGAGGGTTGGTACGGTCTGGACCCCCCCGTGGACAGCCTGCAATGAGACAGGCCAGACCCAGCTTCAGGAGAGCCTTGTGTCTGAGCAGATCCTGGGGATCCTCCCTTGCAACAATGACTTGTGGGTGTTGTGGTCCTGAAAGAGGAGAGATGAGATGGTTTTTGCAGACGCCGGATCTGTAGCTCATGTGGTGAAAAAGTACAAACTACAGACAGAGCAACCTGGACGGTCCCTGAAGGTTCTGCTCCAGTCTTTGGTAATTCTGGATCTGTGTAGGAACAGGAACAGGCACAGACTGGGTGTAGCTGCTGCCACTGCACGCTACTGGTCTAGAGAGACACACACAAACAGGGTGGAGGGTCTTCAGTCTGCTGTAATGTTGCCATGCCAGAATAATGATTGACAGCACCTACCCATAGACACATTGAAGACACTGATCTCAGTCATCAGTGATCCCCACCAAACTAAAGCACGTTTTCACATCTAGTACTGACTAGTTGTCTGTTCTGTGAGAACACACACACACACATGGGACCCCACCTAGGTACACACACACACACACACACACACACACACACACACACACAGGTACCTGGGTGGGTCATAAAGTGGGGGTGAGGGGGGAGGTGTTCTAGGCACAGTGGTACCAGGATCCAGCAGAGAACACCTGGGAAAGTCACACACACACACACACACACACACACACACACACACACACACACCACTTAAACTACAACCCCATTGTTAGCACTTCAACTAGTCAGTATAACCTGAACAAGCTGACCACAGATCAGCCACATAATATCAAAGGTCAGGAGGTCATTCACAATGAGACCATGAGACCATGAAATATTGAAACCAGAAGAGCCTAATGCCCTCTCCACCACACACTTATCAGACCACATACACCTGACCAGTTAGCTACTGATTGCTTTACTTACACAGTTGGGATTTAGACTACAATGATCCTGTATAAGGTTCTGGCTGGAACCTTTACAGTATAAAAGGGATGAACACACTCTCTGCTTACCCACTCTGCATCACACTGTCCTGGTCCTGTCCATCCTGACCTGCCTGGTCCTCGGGATCACCTAAAGGGATCCACATCAATTCATCTCCAGCACAGCAGCAGGACAGGTGGGCATGTGCCTGTGTGTGTGTGTGTGTATGTGTATGTGTGTGTGTGTTCTGCTTACTTGAGGACTGTGCTGTTACCATGATGAAGTCCTCTGTCTCTGAGGTGGAGGAGTCCTTCAGGTGGGAGACAGGAGAAGCTGTACCTCTGGCCAGTAACCGCTGCTCCTGGGGATCAGCCTCCACCTGACAAACCCAGCACAAACACTTAATTTACATAATACTTGTGTGTGTGTGTGTGTGTATGTGTGTGTAAGAGAGAGAGAGAGAGAGAGAGAGAGAGAGAGGGGAAAAAAACCTGTGGGGGGGAGCTGAGGGGAGAATTTGAGGAGCCACTGCTGAAACTTCCAGATCCTGAGCTGGGGTACAAGGGCACGGGCACAGGAGAGGCTGAGAGAGAAAGAGAGAGAGACAGAGAGAGAGAGAGAGAAAGAAAGAGAGAGAGAGAGAAGAAGACTATTATATGAACTTAAAGGAGAAGGACAAAGGAACTAAACTGTGCACTACTTAGGTAATCACATGAAGGAATAAAGTAAATCAGCTCTTACATTCTCTCACAGCAGAGCAGCCTTCCAGAAAGGGATGGTGGAAAAACTCATCTGGGGCAGGAACAAACAAAACACCACTTCACTCACACAGATGTTTGTGTTTATTATTTTTAGGCACACATAATCCACTGACACTTTGTATGTGTGTGTGTGTGTGTGTGTGTGTGTGTTTGAGGACATTCTTACCAAAGTCCATTCGGTCCCTGTGATTCCTCTGTAGCAGGCCTAGAAGCAGATGCCTCAGATGACTGGAGGTCTCACGCGGGATACTGGGAAATGTAGTATTAAGGAGTGTGACACTGTCTTTTTCTATGTCGAAGTATATGAGTCTGTATTTATCAACATACTAAGCTAATGGCCAATCTGGAAATGGATAGCAAACTATAACATGATATGCTTGCTTGTAATGTTTAATTATAGATCTGCTGCAAACATTGCAACACACAAATAAACAGGAGCAAGATCTTCCAGTAGGACACAGTAAAACAGGCACTATGGGTCAAAGGTTTGGGCAGGATGGTTCTGCCAAAATAAAAAGGACCTAGGAACTTATGTTTACACTGATAGATGACTTCAAGGACCCTACAGAGGGACACTCACTTAGGTCTGAGCTTCCGGGTTTTTTCATAGAACAATCGCAGCTCCTGGGGGCTGTTTGCCTAGAGAGAGAGAGGAACAGAGAGAGAAAGAGAGAGAGAGAGAGAGAGTTTAAACAAACTCACTGACCCGTTTAAGTCTCATCTCGTGTCAGTGTTCCATAAGACTGCGCTACAAAGTGATCAGGTGACTATCCTTCAATCACTCAGTCAACATCCTTCACTGAAATACAACCCAGTGACGAACACGTCAGAAGAACCACCCGGGTCTGTTTGTGTCATATGTGTTAATATTTCGGCGGCAGCGCTGGCTGCTTGGCCAGAGCTCGGCTGGTGAGACGTCCTGTGGAAGTTTTTTTTTTTTTTTTTGACTGCTCTTAATTTAGCCCTAAATTAGCACGAGCGTTGGCAGCGATGCAGGTCCTGGGCAGTGAGAAGGGACAGCTGACCGTCCTCGGCTGCCAACAGCTTACAGAGTATGTGGAAGGTACGGAAGTTAGGTGGACAGTGGTTCGTCCTTGAGTTGAAGGTTGTTATCGCCAAGCTAACCCCCCACTGGGCCAGTAGCCCCAAGTTAACCCTGGGCTGGACCATTAGTGCCAAGCTAACCCTGGGCTAACCCCCAGCAGTGCAGCAGAGTAAAAGAACAAACACCAATAAAGATAAACACCAGGACAATACTTAGTTTGTGGCTAACAATCCAAACTCATATTATCCGAGTTCATTTAAGCAAATTAAAATGCAGTTTTATTAAAGATTTCAGACAAAAAATACATCTAACTTCTGAATTTGCATAAGATTTCCCAGAATTGTCAAAACAAATCTCCATATTGCTCTAAACAATTTATTATTTTTTAAAGTTCTGCCTGTTAAGCAGAAAATGTACAGCCTTGCCCAAACATACCAGGCTAAACTTCTGGAAGCTTCCACAGGCACGTTTAGAAATAGCAGATAGCCTGAGCCCCCCCCCCAGGGGACAAATTCCTGCATGATACAAAAGTGTGTGTGTGTGTGTGAGAGTGTTTGTGTGTTTGCCTGGTTCTGCAGACATGTGATGTGTTTATGAAATGATTGAGAAACAGCACCACAGTCATATTTCACACACTGTGGAGCAAATAACCCCACATGCCAAATCCAGTGCTGTTTTGTAACATAAATGTTTCCTAGTTCCCACGGGGGGGGCGGCGGAATCTTCATAAACAATGAATTTATTGTCTTTGCACCAAGATGAAACTGACAAATGGCCTCAGAGACCTATTCAAGTTCAGCAAATGATACTTGGGATACTGGGATCGACATCATTCTGGTCAGCTGCATACTGACCTCCAGGACAGATTATTGTGGGCACATTTTGTCTTGTAACACCAACTGGTTTTTCCATTCCAACAAAGTTGAGCCATGTGCGTGTCTGGCCACATCAGTGAATGTGTGTGTGTGTGTGTGTTTTGTGTTACCTGAAAGGGCGCTTTGCCAGTCACACACTGGAAGATGATAGTTCCTACACTCCAAAGGTCTGCTTTGGCATCATAGTTCTGAGACATGATCACTTCAGGAGCCTTCCAAGAGCAACAACAGGAACTGTTAGCATGCTAACCCTCATTTACTCAAAATAAATCAAAAGAACATGTCAGATGTGGTGTGTGTGTGTGTGTGTGTGTGTGTGTACAGTACTGTGCAAAAGGTTTAGGCACATGACAAAATGAGATATAAAAACCTATTTATTAGAGTGATATTTTAATATTAGAATAATAAACAAATAACATTAATAGAGTATATATTAGCTTTCTTTATGGAAATGTGTTAACCCTCTCCCAGATCAATCTTCATAGGAGTACAGCATTATGAATAATTATCATCCTATACCAACATCGTCCAATCCATTGGTTAATCAATTCATTATGTTAAATCAAGTGTGCTGGTGATCCATATAATCAAATCCATATAATCAATCCTTGGAACAGCAAAACTACTGTGCCACACCCTTGAATACCCCACAATCACCTCTGGTAGAAGGTCTGTGTGTGAAGAAAAAGATATGATCACCCACTGGAAGGGTGAGACAGGACTGCATATATATGAGATTCTACCTAAACTGTACATCTGTTACATGCATTCTGCACCTGCTTAGGCTACATGACTTTTGAGCTCAGAGGAAGCTGGAGATGACTCACCATGTACATCGGAGAACCACAGAGTGTGGCAGCCATAGTGTTCCCCTGTAAATACCGCGCAAAACCAAAGTCAGCTAGACACAGGGAGAGAGGGGGGAGAGGGAGAGAGGGGGGAGAGGGAGAGAGAGAGAGAGGGGAGAGGGATGGAGGAAGAGAAAGAGATATATCATTATTTCATTGATTAACTGCATGACTTAACTACTTTCCTTGACTAGATAAATCACGTAAAACAAATCCGTAACATTTTGGCAACAGTGTAAATAAATATGATAATGCCAGCAAAAAAGATGATCCAGTGAGTCAGAGAGTAAGAGAGTAACACTGAGTGTAGAGTAACACATTTTACACTACTACACCCACACCATCTCTCACTTTATAACAATAATCTTGGGTTCTATTAAGATATATACCTTTTTATTCCTGTTATCTGTTTTATTCTAGTTTAGAATATACGTTTTTCTTATTCATTTATTAAAAATTGTATTCATTTTATTATTATTGCGTTACTTATGACAATCACAATTACTTTCAAATAATGTGATTTGGCAAAACTATACCTGGTATAGTCATGGCAGCAAAGCTTGAACTGAATTGAATTGAATTAAATTAAACTAAATGGGACTGAACTGAACTGAGGAAGGGGAAGGAGCACGTTGGCTGCCTGCTCTGCAGCTGTACGACCAACCAGGCCCTAATAAACCAGCAAAGAGCAGCAGACACTGAGCAATACATCTATCCATTAAAACAAAAGGCCTAATAAAAACACAGGTCATTTAATATCAAGAGCATTGCTCACATTTAACATTATTTAACAATAACATGATTATATTCGAGTTGTAATATAAGCAGTGTAACATAGGCATGTGTCTGCGTATATAAGCCAGGCTGTGTACACAGGCCTCCCTTACCCAGTTTGATGCAGATGTTGCCGGGGTTGGCCCTGCGTCCTCCGCTGTGGTTCAGGAGGATGTTCTGGGGCTTCAGGTCTCTGTGGATGATGCCCTTCTTCCTCAGGACGGCCATCGCCGCGGCGATCTGCAGCAGGAAGCTGTGGACGGTGTGCTCACTCAGGGTGCCTTTGGCTGTGTGGGGGTAGAACAGAGGAAAGGTGCTAACACGTGCTAGCAGGGACGCGTGTAACCCACGGCAACTGTGCTAGAGAGTGCACGCGGGAGTTTAGTCCAACGCCGGTGGCATGTTTGACCATCCGGATGGAGGGACTGCAACGGTGATTGGCACATAACAAGTCGTGGGTGGATATAGAACGTTTTGAGAATTCACGAGTGGGTGGTGAGCACACGGCAGCGAATGCAAGTCCAACACAGGATCAGATTTTCTGCAGGGACGCAATAAACAAAGTTAAATGTCAGAATCCTGTTGAAGCTAGTGTCTCCCACTGCAGAAGTACTGACTACTGAATTACACCTCAGTAGGGAGCCTCTTGGGAAAGGCTATTCCTGACACCAGTGAAGGGTGAGTAGGGGATGCCTGTACCTGGGCATCCTGGGAGTACCTGGGAGTTTCACCTCACAGAAACTTAGTTCATTTAATTATAGCAGAAACATAGTGCTAGGGTAAGCAATACTTTTAGGCACTTACAAAGTCTGTTTGAGAAGGCCAACATTGCTATACACCATTTCTCATCCAAGCCTTAAACGCCCTCCCCGCACCAAACCCAGTGCTCTCATGAAGCCCTGCCCCCTTCCATAACAAGACCCAGTATTCTCCTGGAACTCCGCCCATCACCCCTTTCTCTAACCAGACCCAATGCTCTCCACAAGCCCCACCCCCATCCAAACCCAGCACTCTCCTGATGTCGTATCTTTAGCTCTAGTGTTTTTCCACCACAGGAAAGGGGAAATTGACAGGTGGAGGAGTGAACGAGATCAGGGTGTGAACTGCATTTTGCCAGGCTGTTCCGTGGCCATCTCACCCCTGCAGTGGACTGTTGGAAGTTGGGTTGGGGAAAGGGAGAGTCATTAAAAACAGTTTCCTGGAAGACTCTGGTATTAATGCTGAAATAGGTCTGACCTGGAGAGGGGGCTAAAATGAAGCAGGTTATGCTGATATGGTAAACACAACCTGCCCTAGAGTCTGTACGGTGCATGAAAGAGATCTTATGTATGTGTGTGTGTGTAGGTGGGGCTATTTTCAGTAACACTATTTTTAGAAGAGTATTTGTGAGCGGGGCTGATGTTCCGAGGGCCTGGGTGTCATTTTGGAGCTGATGTTCAGAGGTCCTGGGTTTCGTTTCGGAGCTGACGGCGAGGAGAGCTTTGCTGGATGACTGAACTCATGCCGTTGGCTGTTTTTGTATGATATAAATAGTTAAAAAAGATTTCGGTTTGTGTAGATGGGAACAAAAAACCAATTAGATTTGAGACTTTCGTCTTGAATCATGTAAACAATGTTTTGGATCAGAAATGGCCCTCACTGTACTTCTTTTATGTTTAATCAGCTTAAGAACCTTTATTATGGCTGGACCAAGAAGAAATACGGTCATACAGCTGAATGTCACTGATTTCCCCTGTCTCCATCCTCCATGTTGGGTGTTCCTGTCTAGCCTGCCACGTGCTTTTATTTTTGTTTTGGTTCCGTGCTCCTCTCTGTCTCCACCCCTTTGCCCCGCCCCACACCTGTGACTTGCACTTTCTCCTTCCCTAATTTACTCTGTTCAGCTGTCCCTTTTACCACTTGCCCAGTTTTTGCTAACTGTCTGTAGCATCATTAGTTCTGTTCCGTTATTTTTAAGTGGCTTTATATTATATTTTAGTCTTCTATACTTTAGTGTGTGGTTGTTTGAGTTCTTTGTTTGTTTCTAGTCCCCTTCTGTCAGTTTGAATTCCTTTTTCAGTTCTTTGCTGTTTTCTCCAATTTTGGAAAGAAATAAACAGTGGTTCACTTGTCTATCTGCATAAGGCCCCGCCTCTTTTTCTGCCATGTGTATAATAACCCATCCCTTAAATAAGCCTTTGCAGAAAACATTGGTGGCTTCAAATAGAACATGAATGAATCAAAAAGGTCTAATTAACACCCACCTCATTTTCAGTCACAGCCTACATGGCTGTGCTTACAAACATCAGGCATACAAAAAAGCCTGATGTTCCACCAGCAAGAGCCTCATACCACTACTATTCCTCCAGGAAGAGCCTCACACCACTGCTATTCCTCCAGGAAGAGCCTCACACCACTGCTATTCCTCCAGGAAGAGCCTCATACCACTGCTTTTGCTTTGAGTAAGTGCCATGAAAAATACTGTACATGTTCTTAAATTTCCCTGAGGGTGTCAATAACCTCTTATCTTATACATCGACATTACATCTGAATTCAAAGCCAGAGAGGAGTGACTGTGTCATTTATCAACGACAATTCAATTACAAACTGTCCTGAATATTTCCTAACCCTAACACCTCTGAGTTTACTTAAGAAATGTAGGTAGTACAGCTATAGTCACCACAGCACAAAATGCATTAGTCTTGTGGAATCATAACGAAGCTCTTCACAGCTGATGTTTTTATCGTATATACAGAATTACCAACAGTGAGAACCATTGGAACTTCAGTTTAGTCTAAAACCAGGTTTAATTCATACTGGGAAAGCTGCCTCTGTATGATGCCTTGGCAACCTTACTATATGTCACATTATATTCACCAAATGAACTCCTTCCTCACCTCCTGCTGTCATTAATGAATGAAAAACTTCCCAACACCATTTTCTTTCACTTTGGATGGACTGTTCAGGTGTGAAATCTGCAAGGCTAAAACACGCCTTTCCCCTCTGAGCTCAGACCGGTGTGTATGACCAACATCTTGCTGTAAAATCAGCAAATTTTCACAAAGCTCAAGAGGTCAAAATTGCCATCACCATATACGTCAAGAGAATTCCAGAGTTCACACAGCTGAATTCAGCAGTTTTTCCAACTGGTCCACTTACCGTGCAGATAATCTGCAAGATCTCCACCATTGCAGAACTGTGGTGGAAGAAAACAGAACATGAGTCCAGAGGAAAACTGAACATGACTCCAGAGGAAAAGGACATGCAGCATGAACAGTGTGTTTAACACCTCAGCAGAGGCCAGCGGGTCAACCTCCTCACTGCTGACGTCAGGTAGAGCTAAATATGGACTGAATTCATTTATAGCTGAAGGTGAACAGAGCATATCTGCAGATGTGATCTACAAGGATGTGTGAAACATGATTTCTGAGAAATTCATGATCTTTTAGCTATTCACCTCTTTGCTATGTTGTGGTGTTGAGGGATATATAAAGTGTTGTTTTAAATCATTATGGTTACACCCACACATGCTGTGATTGTGACTTACTTCCATGATGAGGTAGACGCATCCAGAAATTTCCTGTTTACCAAAAAACAAAAGATACAAAGCATTAGAGACAGTGACCTTAATGTGAACTATGACTGATCTCTACACACAAGGCACAGTTTTTACATGTTTCTCCTGCCATGTAGCTTGTATATTTTTTTGCATCTTCAGCATGTAAAAGCGACAATATTATAAAGGTTATTTTTGATCGTAACATTCCAGCTACAGCCAAAACTCACACGAGTGTGCCAACTACTTTGTGTCAGCTGCTTTTACACAGATCTGGCAACCAGTACCTGATTAATATACTTGAGTGCAAACTGAGAGAATGGATGTAGATGTTTTTTGCTGCTCATTTAATAGTTTCACAAGATGTTTATGACTTGTCATGAATCACCGAGGCTGCTCAATCACATGCCCCACCTCTTGTCCCACCCTCTGTCCCACCCACAAGCAGGTGGGCTGCAGTAGTGTTCCACTCAGGTAATCAGGTGTAGGTGAAAACAAGCTTCATGTCCATCTGTACTTCTAAACGAGCTCACTTTGCGGTGGTAGGTATGTATGTGTGTGTCGAGCAAACTGAGTGTTGTACAGCTGCAGCAATATGATCACTGATGGAAACTTAACCTGGAGCAACAGCACACCTGCCTGTTAACTGCATGCGCTTCCAGACCAGAAAGGTTAGCAAGCATTAGCCGTTAAAACCTCTCCGATACAGCTAGGGTTAGGCGGCAGTACTGTCAGCACTAGTCTTTCTAGCTTTACCGAAGTTTACTGCTCCCTTGTTAGGCTGTAGGTCATAGTTATGGGTGTGCGAGTATCTCTGATTTTTTCAAAGAGAAAATGTGTAATGAACAATGTGCCTGTAGAAACCATATTATACTAACCGTGTAAACGCACCCAGGGTTCGAGCAATAGTTGCCATGGCAGCATGAAGCCATTCTAGCTTCAGAAAACCCCCCGCAGAAGAAAGGCCCATTATCATTTAAAGGAACAGACACTCCAAACGGCCTCTGCGACCAGGCCGTTTGGACACAGTGAGAAGGGTGCTGTGTTGTTTGGTCTTTGTAGTATTTTGACCAAAGTCTGTCACAGATATTTCATTAAGACCCGAAGGATACTGTGCTAATTTGTGCAAAACAGGTATGTCATCAAGCCTGTAACGCCTAGGCTTTGGCAACACCTATAGCGCTTAACTCTATGTGAAATGACCTATCTGAGTAGCTTAGCTCTATCTGAGTAGCTTAGCTCTTCTGCTGCGTATTACCTCACCTGACATCTACCTGTTGTGCAGTTCACAGTGATCCGATATATCAAAGAGACTCATTTAAGGCAGTGTGGAGGTTTACTGAACAGGACAGTGGGGCTCCACAGCTGGGAGCCACCTGGAAAGACAAGGCTGAGAAGCTAAGGCCTAGCGACGATCCCTGTTATAAATCCATTTTAAGTGCAGTTGTCTGTAAACCAGGCTGAAGGTATTTTGGGATAACACTCCATTTTATTACTCTGCAGTAGTGAAGGCTCACAACTTCACATTTTCAGCTGAATCGGCCAGGCCTATGTAGGTTCTCTAGCTCTGAGTTTACATAAAGTGTCTTTCGGCTGTGGAGGTACCGTTAAACCCTCTGTTTCTTACTGATAGGCCACTTACAGAGTGTCCTGCTGGAGCTCTCAGCTCTTGGTTTATATCCCCTCACAGGAAAATCTACCCCACTGTCTCTTAGCAGCCCCAACAACCACTGCTACAACACAATAAAAACAAATTAAACTGCATTCAAAGAAAGCTATTCCAGTACAGGATTTGGTACACACAGACAGCCTAAGCCCTAAAATATACAACAGTAAAAAAAACCAACAGCAAAAGAAGCCTACACAGAAAAAACACAATAGAGACACACGAGTCTCTATTAGCGACATGGCAGTTTGTCTCTAGCTGGAAGAAGGCAGGGCCGAGCTTGTGCTGACTAAACCCCCAGCAGGGTGTAGTCTCCCCACTGTGTCACGCAGGCCAGCCCAGCTGGTGCGCACAGCGGGTGGGGTGGGGTGGGTTTAGCTCCATCACCGGGCGCTGCCCAGATGAGAGAGTCCGGCTGCACGCGTGAAGCGTGCTTGCGCCACCACACCACGACTGCCACCTTTCGTGACTGTGTGTGACTCTCCGGAGAGGTGTTCCGTGACAAAACTGCGTTCCTGCCGGTAAAGGCAGATTATATAACACGGAGTCCTTCGGCGCAGGCGGAAGCCTCGGCCAGGTGTGTGGAGGGAGCGAATGGGAAAACCTCTTATCAATTATTCATGCGTGGTAACCATAAGAACAATGCCGAAGGTTACCGTGATTACTCCTCCCCGCTCTCCCAGTGAAAACTAAACCATTGCCTGGCATATGCAAATAATAGGTAAGAACTTGAAATACAGGTGACCATCTTTAAGGCAGCACACGACTTGGCGGCAGCCCAAAGCATCTCCCCCGTCAGCCACCTGTCACTGGATCAACGGCTTTGCTGTCTGAGGTTTCCTAAATTTCTCATTCAGCAGATAACATCAAAGCCCTGTATGCAAATGACAGAAGGGTTGGGTGCAGGGGGAGGCGTTTCCCCAAAGGGTTACAGGTCTTAGTCACCTACTTGGCCATTATACTTCTCACAAAAGACTACTGTAATTGACTTTATTCAAACATGGCTGTCTTTATTCAGACTGGGCCAAAGAAACCAGATGTATGCAAATTATTAGTTTCCTGCATACAAACTGATCTTTATGCCCCAGTGTTCTGAAAAAAACCTCCAGCATGAACATTCTAGCTTATAATGTAGTTATACAGAAGTCAGCAGTGATGGGTCACCCAGCATCACGGACAGACTAGCTGAGATAATACAGACTTGATAATCACTAATCCCTTAATTACTGCTTTACACACACACGCACGTGTAGGACGTTTCCAATAGACGCCCTTGTGTTTTCACCTCCTTTTACTTCAGAAGCACTTTGCAGCTGATGGACGACCTATTTTTTTCTGGAAATCTTCTGTATTTCAGTGCAAATCTTACTATTTTACAACCCCCCAACCACACACACACACACACACGTTGTAAATGTATTCCTTCCTCGCTGTGGCGTCATTAGGTGGAGCCGTGTTATAACCAATCAAAGCCTGCGGTTCGCGCAAAATATCAACACTCCGCCATGTGTGTTTCACAGATCAACGTTTCATAATCAGCTCTTCATCCAGTTCCAAATTAAAACATGATAAAGATAAGCTAAGCGTTAACGTCTTGAATATTTTCTTATTTTTTTGACCACGGCTGAACTCTGACAGCTAAACATACCTGAAAGTCCAGTAAACTGACGATGTTCTCATGTTTCAGCTCCTAGCAGACAGAGAAAGGCTAATCAGAAGTGTTTTACCGGACACTGAAGTGGACACTTATGTGACAACGTAATGTCTACGCATACCTTTAATATTTTGATTTCCTTTCCCAAGAGCGACTGCGACTTGGCTAGATTCTTCCTATTTATACACTTCACAGCCACTTCAACATCCCTTTTCTGTACAGAACACAAGTAGTCGGTCAATGAATATCACAGGCAGAAAAAGAACATGATGACACTCTATCAGCAATTGCAACATAATCCCTTCCGTCACTTCTGACTGCTGCAATCAAGCCGATCGTGTCATCTTAGATGAAGGATGCCTAAAACTAGACAATGACGCCGATCGGTTATTATTAAAGTCGTTACCTCTTTGTGTCTTCCCTTGAACACCACTGCAAAAGCCCCGTGTCCAATCAGATCCTTCCTGTTAAACTCGAATTTTCCGACGGTCTCCATCGATTAAAAAAGGTTCAAAAGACATAAAAAAATCAGCGGTCAAGTCAAGACGTCGAGTTTTCGTCATACAATATTCTGTGTCTGCACATGAGAAAGTCTACAGTGCAGTAAAGTTGCCCTCTTCTGTTGCTTTCCCTGGGCAGTCTTTCACCGAAACAATATTCGGCTTCAGTCATGATCGTTATTACTTCATAAACAAGCAAGTGGTCATACGCTAGCTGGGATATATTCTTCCAGCTAAACACAGCAACGTTGCCATGTTAATACCCTCTAAAATACAAACGAAGAGTTTCAAACAAACTGCCTTCAATTTGTTAGAAACTAGGTCTATCTTCACCAAAGTTTTCAAATCTATCCTCTAACTTTGGAAAGTTATGCGCCGCCGACTGCCGAAATTACACTTCTGCACCAGTCGGGTGTTGTTTTGCTCGCTACCTAATCCAAACAAAGATCCCACACTACTTAGCCTCGACTTGAACTGCAAGCACGCGCATACCCCGTGCACGCTCACCAAGGTAACATCGCTCCTCCTCTGAATACACCGCCAATGCACTGCGCAAAAGCATGGCACGCTTTACAAGCTGTTTATAATCTGTTTATTAACAGCACGCGGCTTGAATTATAATATGTGTAATGGAAAGCAATCTAGTTACATAACCAAACAAAATCAGATGCAAAAATGTACATTTTACTAGGCTGTATATAAACAGGCCACTCATATCCGTCAACAGAACATCCACGCATCAGCCTACAACAAAATCAACGCAGCTGATGGCAGGGAAACATGAAAGTGAGATTTGTTTGCGTTCCACTTCGCTGACAGACGAGTTTGTTGCGATTCTGCGAATGAAAACTTTACAAAACTGTTTGTTTGCGTGAGCCGGGGAGAAGTATCAACACACTGACACATCGAAACAACAGGATATAATTCGATAGTCCAAGCCTATAAGTCCCATCTTTAATGTAGCATATGTTTAAAATGTCGACAGTTATAAGTGTAGAGATGCACCCATTCTCTTTGGGTATATTTGGTTTGGAAACCACGAAATGCTTGTAAGTAATGGTTTCAGACTTTATGAAAAATGAAGTAATTACAGTGTGTTTACATCGACCCCGGGTGGCCAAAAGACTGTGGATGGACAATATTACATGTCATGGTTTCAGGCTTTGTGACCGTCACTGCTTAATCTAAAAAATAAACCTCAATCTAACAAATAAACCTAAAGCGAAGGTATAATTAAGGTTTTTTTTTGTATTTGCGATTTGCGAAGTAGTTTTGTAGAATTAAGTGTTACACCAAAATACGTGACCTTCGAATTTTGGCGCCATATGGGCCGCTATTTCGTAATGTCAGTGAAGGAACCTGACTAACCACAAAATGTTAATGTCAAAACTGGACTCGTTCACGTGCACGAGTGTAGGCAGTTCTTTAAAAACTCCCCGTAGACGTAATCTTCTTTTCTCTCGCTGTTGCACAGGTCGTATGTTATTTGACTTTCTTTTAGCATTCTGTTTTCCACGCATTTTCAATGCAAGAGAAATTCAAAATGACAGTGGTCACGCCGGTGATCTGCAATATTATTATGCAACAGTGTTATGTTTAAATGCAGTTTTAAATACTTAAGAAAGCACCAAGAAAGGAAACTTTGGTGTAGAACCTGTACAGACATACATACATACGTAACACCTAAACAGCTGCCTAATATACAGTACTGCCTTACGGGCGAAGAACCTGCAGACAAAAAGAAAGGGAAGCAAACGTTTCTGCAAAACTGAATGGTTTAATGAACGAAATCAAACTTAAAATGTACGCTTAAAAATGAGTGGTGTGGCTCCTGATGGACAACACACGCCATCTGAGGGAGGCGTGGTCTAACGTAACAAAACGCATCAAGCACGTAAACAAGTCCACGTGCCGGTGAACTACCGTCACAGTATGTACACTGGAGATCAAAATATAATCAATGTATGAACGCTTGATTGTTTGAGAAATAATGTAATCTACATTGATCAACATTTGAAGGATGTTTTGTAAGCGGTACACCATGCCACTAGAACAGTGTTTTACAAAATAACCAAAGTATATCAACATAAAACCTTTATTTTGCAAAAATGTGATGACCATAATTAGAGAATAGCAAAGACTGTAGCACAGAGAAAGATTACAACAAAATTTTCTGGAGGTTACAACAAGGAATTGTACAGGCCTTTGCTTTGAATGATTTCAGCACATCTGTGGCCACAGCACAACACTAGTCTCTCACAGTGCTCTGGTGTGATTTTGGGCCACTCTTCTTCCAGTCTCTTCCACAGTTCAGTGACTGTTGTGGGTTTCTTGGCCATAACTTTGTCCCCAAGGATTTTCTGTTCCTTGCTTTGTGATTTGCTGCTCAGCCTTAAATAAAGGACTATGTTTGCTGCCTTGCCTTCCACTCCCTCACTACCGCCGTCACAAGAATATATACAATTTATGAAATAAACTTAAATTACGGCTATTTCACTCCTGTTAGGATAATTTCACATAGGACTCCACAATGACCTTGACATTTAGGAAATTGTATGTTGTTCTCTAATTTTGATCTCTAGTGTATATATGCACACATAAAATATATTACGTAGATGTGTTTGTTTTGTGTAGTATTTATATAAAAAAAATTGCCCTCGTTACTATGGCCAAGGTCACAAAATTCAAAGGTTACAGATTTATGTGTAACAAGGAAAGACACCCTCTTCAGGCTTGAGGAAGAAATCTGTGGAGAAGCCAATCGCAAAAGAAAAGGGAAAAGGGAAGCCCACTGTCTAAACCAAAGATTTCTCTGAAGTAAGTTTAAGTACAGGTTTCATTGAGGGGAAAGACCGAGGAGATGGTGATCATAATTGTAAAGTGTTCTTGACCATTGAAAAGGTCCTATGTAAATAAAAATGATGATGATAATAATGAGGATGAACTATATTTAACAGCTTGAAGTAACCATGAACGCAGATGCAGAAATGTTTAAGACACAATTTGTACCTTCATGTCATTATTTCAGAGGCCCTCACACTGCCTTCCTGAATCTACCCTCAGTCTCATTCGACATGGTGTCTGTCGGCACCAGGCCGCGCCACGATCCTGGCTGACGAGCAGAACATGTGGTTCCAACAGAGGTGTCACACCTTTACCTTCTGGGTCACATCTGTCACATCTCCAACAGTGCTGGGTCTTCGGGACAGTGCTGGGTCTTCAGGACAGTTCTGTGTCACTGGAACATTGCTAGGTCTTCGGGACAGTGCTGGGTCTTCAGGACAGAGGCTCTTTTCTGGGCTTGCAGTGCTGGCCCTCCACAGCTCTGGTGCAGGAGGAAATGACAAGCACAGCAGAGCGGCCTGGTGCTCAGACAAATGTCAGAGGAAGGAATGACGTAAGCAGGAGGAAACGCTGCCATTACAAGAAAGGTGAAAAGTCAGAGAAAAGGCGGAGCCAAAACCTGCCAATGGTATCAACCACAGCGTGTTTCATCAACCACAGCGTGTTTCATGTCTCGTTCTCGTCTGGTCCTCAGTAACAGTGTTACGTATCACTTTTGGAGGTTTTTGCTGTGTGACTTGCCTTTGTTTCCCCAATTTTGTAACTTACAAAAATGCAATAAAACGAATCGGATTACAAAGAAAGAAAGAAACAATGCAACATGAATGTAGCAAAATAAACAATGGACACGCTAAGTAAGAAGGTCCTTTTATTCCACAGCATTGCTTTTGAGTGAAAAGAAAGACTTTAAAGTGTAGAATCGCTGAAGTAGGACTAGCTAAATCTGTGGAACAGTGGTAAGTGTGTGCTACATTGCTAAAATCTTTGCAGGGTTGCAGAAGAGTGGTAGTCATGTGTTGCAATATTCCCCTGTTAATCTTCTTCTGAACATTAAAACGATCCTGTAGGACCCAGGGATGGCACCATGTCAACTTAAAACAAGGAACAGTGAATAATGTTTGTCAGTGTAGGAGTGTCCGGGGAATCATTAAGCTATTAAAACCCAGTAATATGAGCACTTTAACTCACAAGATTTTAGAGTATCATTTCATCTGTTTGGGGGAGTCATAACAACATGGGTTTACATTCTCTTGCCATTTTAAAAGAGGTAAAAATCACAGTACTGCTATACATAGGTTTTATTTTTGTGGATCTTAATGAAAGAGTGTAAGTTGCACTTTCTTTGTCAGGATTAAACACAGACAAACAAACAAACAAACAAACAAACCCAAAACTAAAGCTGTATTTCAATGAATGCAGTAAGAAAAAGAACAGAAGCTTTTGAAAATGCACCTGACTCACATGGTTAATCTTCTGAACAGCTCTGACATTTGTACACAGACAAACTCAAAGTATTAAGACCTTAAGACAAAGCACGTTACTCAAGATCTTAAGACAAAGCACGTTCCTCCAGTGTCACGTTTGTCGCTGTGTTCTTATTCGTGTATGTCTTACGTCTTGGTGTGTGTTATTGCATTAAAGCAGCGATAGTCTGAAGTCAGGACATCTGCAGTCCCACCAAATGTCCCGCACAGCCCAGGGAGGGAATCCGGACTGCCGCAGCATTTGCTTATGTCCTGAACGTGCTGATATTTGAACCAGCTGTGTTTGTGTCAGGCAACAGTGACCAGCTGCACATCCATGACCAGACACAGTGTCTCTCTTTTATGACTGAGATCACACAGAATGAAAGACTTTAGCACTTTCATCTACACTAAACATACAGCAATAAACGTCTCTTTTAAGAGAATTCTCCAGAATAAAATAAGCTAACAGAAACAACAAAAACAACAACCAAAAAGGCCAAATACAATATTACATAATTTAACACATTAAATAACTATGGTACAAGGCAGCTATTGGAGTGTAATATCTGAACGTAGATGAAGAACGCTGATCTCCATTTGAAATCTCCTTATTCAGGTTCCATTTGGCTCAAAAGCTGAAGCTCTCGGCTGATGTGCAGCCGAGTATCTGCACTGTTATTGGCTAAGATTCATACAACACTCACACAAGTTTCTCACAATATTCACACAACATTGAGCTAACATTCAGACAACATTCATGCATCATCCACACAACATTCACAGCATTACATTCAGACAACATTCAGCCAATGTCATGAACCACCAACCACATCTTTAAATTGTCATGTCAGCATCTCAGCAGAGCTCTGTTTTTGTGGTGAGCTATCAGAGGGTGAATTTTGACTACATGACCCAGGCCTGGATACTAACCTGTCACATTCACTTTGTTTGGTTCCAGGTCCTCAGGGTGACATTCCCTCAGTTGGGAGCAGTTTTCCCACCAGCATTCAGTTGGACCATTAAGTAGGTACTGACTCAACTATTCAGTATGTACTGAAATGCTCTGGGAACAATTCGCATGACAATGACAAATGCATGCACAAGTGCAGAGCAGAAGGGGCCCTTGAGGTTGACTCGATGCCCATGTGTACACATGGTTTACTTTAACAGGAATAACAAAGCATCTGGATAGACCAAACAAGGCAAAAGATCAAATGATTCTGGAAGCTTCATGCTACTGGCTACTGACTTCCCATCCTGCACTGCTCTGATTGCTGAATACTGACTACTGAGTGATTGATCAGAGCAGAAGTTCTTTGACTGTAAAACTGTTTCAACTATCGCTTTCATTTTTCCTTGATTTAATGTAAAGAAAAAGATTCTAATGATAATTTTAATGAGCACAAAGGTTCTGATATTTTGATCTAAATGAGGTTTAGGGTCTGAATTTACAGCCATTAGCCTTATAAATCTTGAATTATATTCAAATATATTTCAAATATATTTGTGTACGTCTGCACTTCACATAACTCTAAACATTTGATAAGCATCATGTAAAACCAGCATCAAGGCAACCATTTAGGGTTGAGGAAGGGTGAGGGAAAATATTAATATATCAATATTCACGATTAAATAACTCCCTTTTCTCTGTGAGCGTGCAGATGACACACTGGACTGTTTGTGTGTGATGTAGAAAGCTGTGTGTCCCCCTTCTGCAGTGGAAGTTTGTCAGCCGCATGTTCACATGCTGCTGAGCGGGAAACTGCAAGATGGATTATGTGTCACATGTGATGTTGCTTTAGTTCATCTGCTCAGAGCAGAAGAAAGTCCTGTATGAGTCCGATAAAGGTCTTGAAATAGGCTGTGCCTTAGTCTCTCAATGGGAGATTTGCTCTTCCCCAGCAAATATCTGTGTCACAGTTTAGCATCAAGTAGTAGACAGCAGTGGAACAGTTACTAGAATTACAAGGAGAACATTTTGTATTGAAACAGAGCACACTCATCCAACACAATGAGTCTTGTGTTTTCATCTGTAACGTATTACTGATATAAACCCTGTTTATGTCTGAGGAGTGAGGAGGATAGCTATCAGCTGGCAAAGTCAGCAGACTCTGTCGAATACTGGAAGAAGTTCTTCAAACCTTAATGTCACCGCGGGGAAGAACTCTGGCTAAAACAGCCAGGGTGTTTGAGCTGATAGGGTAGCTCTGTTGATGTGCCACCATTGGCCGACCACAATGCCACTCGACTCTTAGACTGCGGATAGGTCAATGCGATTGGCTGAGTTGGTGCTCTTGTCCCATGTGTTCATCTTGGTGGGGCTCACTCCCCCTTTATTTCCATTCATCTGTCAAAGACAAGACGAGGATGATGAGCGGTTCGGCACACCTCCAGAACGCCACGCCTGACCCTCACAATGCAGCTAACAGCAGGGTGCAGCGAGCTGGGCACTGGAAAACACTCACGATGTCTGAGTTGAAGGGTTTGACGTTGATGTTGCGGATGGAGCTGCTGGTCAAGGACCACACTTTGGTCTTGTGCTTGAAAGCGGCTCTCACCTGGGGAAAGGAAGTGAGGTCTCAGTAGTCATTATGTCAACACCTCTACTCAGTCTCCGAGATTACAGTGGGAATAGAGGGGGAACATGAAAGAATTACAAGAGAATACAGAGGGAATACAGGGGGAATACATTAGGAATACTGGGAAAATAAAGTGGGAATACAGTGCTTACTGGCTTTAACTATCCTATGAAAATTGCATACTAGTTATGGCCTGAGTAAGAGAATCTTTACCAGAATGTCATGACCATAATTTATTAAAATTTTATTATGAAGAGGGTCAATTACATTTACACATTGCAAATTTGCAACCCTGAGATCACAATGACACTGTATTGCAAATATCACCACTGTGGATCAGAGTGGGTACAGCTTTCCCAAATCTCAAATCTCTACTATTATTGTTCTTAATTTAAAACTGGGTCATTTACCTCCTGCAGTAAACTAAATTATTAATTATATTGAAGGACCAGAATGAAAAAAAAAAACCCCATAATTTAAATGCAGTGTCAAATCTTTACCACTGGATGGCAGTGCTCTCCACTGCTGAAATTCTTAACAACGTCTACAATTTGCACTGCTGCGTGTACACAGCCGTAGTCTCACCTCTGAGTTCAGCAGACAGTGGAAAAGGAAAATGAAGAAGCCCTGTGAGAACAGAAGGGAAGAAGAGATGACAAGACGAACACCATTACAGCACCACACACACACACACACACACAACACTCCCACAGTCATTTCCATCTGAATGAATGGGAAACCCTTTTTTTTCATAAGATGTTAATTCCCATTTCTGGCTGGACTTTGAGGGTGTGTGGGTGATTATGGAGACCGTTATGTCATGAGTGAGTGAGTCAGAAGGACACACACACGCACGCACACACACACACACACACACACACACACACACACACACACACACACACACACACACACAC